>OZ010616.1:24397479-24479979 GCA_963932145.1 Acanthosepion lycidas
TTTTGGAAAACAGATACTGACCTTCAAACAAAGCGGTCATCTATTTATAACAATACATTCTTCGACAGCAAATTTTATTTATCATTCCTTTGTATGTTTAGACGACAATCGGCCTGCGATCGGCCACTTATCCAAAACAATGATTTTTCAACAACAACTTTTGCTTATAAAATTTTCCTATGTCCTCGACTTACTTTGTTGTCGATTTCTCTTTGTTGTTGATTCCGCTTTGTTGTCGACCCAAATAATTTTCTGTCCATTTTACAAAATGACACTCCAAATTGTTTACATTACTGGCTTTGCGATTTATAACAACTCAATTTGTTTTTCAGTTTATATTTTACATTTCTGAAATTATATTTGGACTACGTTCGGTGTTTCTGGTTATCAGAAAAAAAAATCTTTTTTTCCCCCTTGCTCCATGTTTCAATTCATATTTTCATCTTAACGTTTCTACGTTTTTAAGACTTCCAATTCTCCAATATATGGGGTTTTCACATGAACCCATAATTTCATACTACCATCGTCGCAATAGTGCCAGAGGAGTACTAATGAAACAACAGTTCAATACTTTTTTCTTCCTTCCTAATGAAATTTTTCCTATTTTTTAATACTTTTGGAAGACATCTTTTGTTATCTCAATGTGCATTCGAATTTCGGTATTATATTTCCGTCTCCTGTTAAAACAATTTCTAGATATTCAAATTTTTGCAGTTGTTTAATTTTAGTATAAAACATGTAATTCGCATGTTAGGCTGTTTCTTTTTTCTGTCTTCTTACCATTGATAGTTAGTCCTTTCTTCTAGCTTTCCCTTATTGCCTTCTGTGGAAGTTCCTGTAATTTCTTTTCCCTGTTTGCTAACAACACTGTGATATCTGCATATCTAATATTATGAAGTTTATGGCCACCAGTAAGGAATACAGGATATTGAAGTGGAAATCTAAAACATGTGGTACTTGAAAATATCAAAAATTCCAGTTATGCTTGGAGCCTTCGATTTGATTAGAAAAGATTCTGACTCATTAAAGGGATTCCCATTAGTCCATATCTTCAGTTTATACAAAACATTGTTCTAACAAATACAGTCCAGAACTTATGAAGGGCTTTCTCTATGTAAAAATTTATTTATTTATTTATTTATTTATTTATTTATGTATTTATTTATTTATTTTTAGAAATATGTTCAGGGGAAAATGTCATGATGACATTTCTGACCTTACATCTTTCGTTGGGACCTAGAAGGAAATCAGCGGACAACAGAAATCAAAAGAAATGATGATGATGATGATGATGATGATGATGATGATGATGATGATGATGATGATGACAACAACCTCATCTTTTTTAGGTTGGTGCAAAAATAATGTCGTTTTCTCACATGTGAGAAAACGAAATTATTTTTGCACCAACCTAATATTTGTATTTTCTTTTTTTTAAAAGATTTCTTTTATAGGATAAGATAGACATTGTAACCAGGATTCTTCATTTTTTATTTTAAAATTATTTTCCTTATAAATCGAATTCTCTATTTTATCTTTTTGTATTGTTATATGAAGCAGTGTCCGTAAATAATGTATCACTTTCTTTAATATTGTTAGTTTAAAATGATTTGGTTTTCTTTAGGAAATATAGAATTTATATTGTCACTTATGTATTTAGTTTCCGCCATTGGATCATTTCGCGGTTTTTTTACTTCGGAGAATTGTGAAATTTATCGATCATGGCCAAACTGCAATGCTGATATTATGGAAAAAACTTGGCTTTCAGTATACTAGGAAACAAATACAAAAAATATCTGAAAATAACCTGAATTGATATATAAGGGTTTTCTAAATGATTTATTACCTTGCACACTATTTTGTGATGTATTTAACCTTGGCAATTACACAAATATATATATATATATATATATATATATATATATATATACATATATATATATATATATATAAGGTAAAATACATTACTTTGAACGAACTCGTTAGACAGGAAAATTGATTCTTTTCCATATATCCAATATCCATATATTTTCATTGTGTCTAACAACTATGTGTTTTGAAGGTGTGAGTTTTGCTTATATGAAAATGTAAATGATTATGTATGTACCCTGAGACAGATTTAGTTGAATTTCGATTTGAATCTTTCATTGTATAATGCTTGATCTGTTTGATTTATATTCACATCTGAATTAGGTGCGTTGACAAAGAAAAAGCATTATGTTAAAAAAATAGTTTTTCTGACGTAAAATAGATTTTTTTTATCATAATTAGGAAGGTACATTATTACTATTATTATAATTAATATTAATAAATTAATATAATAATATAGAAATTTAAAAATTATATATATATATATATATATATATATATGTATATATATATATATAATTTTTAAATTTCTATATTATTATATTAATTTATTAATATTAATATATATATATAATTTTATATTATATATATATATATATATAATTTTAAAAGTTATATATATATATGTATATATATATATATATATATATATATATATATATATATATATATAATTTTTAAATTTCTATATTATTATATTAATTTATTAATATTAATTATAAAGTATTATTAAAGAGATTAAGTTACAATCTTTAAAATAAATAATGGAAAAATAATAAAAGTACCCAAAATAAAATTAAGATTATCATATATTACGGTTAACTTACAGAAGCAAGTATAAGTATATATATATATATATATATATATATATATATATATATATATATATATATATATATATATATATACAGAGAGACAGAGAGAGAGAGAGGAAGGGGTGGCAATAAAATCACTATACAGTTATTTGAAGCAGGCGGCCCGCAGTTCGACGAACAGTACCGGTAATTAATTTACTATTGTTTACCATCGCATTCTATTGTTATTAACCAGAATTGACCAGAACAATTTTAATAACAGATTTCTGGGCTGTTGATTAATTGCTTTGTGTTAAGTGTTATTGCAAGTAACTATAGTGAGCGGTGAGTAGCTCGCCACATCCCGGTTGTGAGAGAGAGGTTAGCGGGTGGAAAATAATTCATTACCCACAAGGACTCGGAGACGCTTCTGAATATCATAACTGGAAATTGACGAATGGGCAGCCCCAAACCCACTATATGATAACAGTACTCTATTTTCGTCCTGATCTTGCTGTTGTTAAGGTAGAGGATAGCATGAGGAGGAGTCAGGTACTTACTGGAGCGGTACAGGTAGCCGATCATTTTACCTGCATCTTTAGCGATTGGATTGTATGCATGAGTTCCATTTGAGATCAGATCTGAGTTTGAGGCCTAATATTTTCTCAAGGCATGGTGCGTCCTCGGGGGAACACCCATTTATCGTGACTGGTGGTAGTTGAGAGTTCGATTGACGGTGATGGAATATAACCAATTTGGTTTTCGATACATTGAATGATTCAGTACTGCTGTGTCGGCCATATTAATTTTTTTTTTCTAGTTTTCTGCTGCGCGCGGTGTTTATTTGGTGAGGTACCCATGTTATTTTTTAAATAATTTTCTCTACTGTACGATTATTTTGTGGCAAATAAAATAAAAGTACCCCGTTTATTAATGAAAAATTATCACCGGCATGACTATTTCCGATTGCACTTTTATTTGATACGAAGGAATACTGTTAACATCTTTAACAATACTGTGATCTGTATTCTCTCAATCTTTCCCTAGACCTTTTAATGTTTTTTTCCGGACTCACTGGACTGTTTCTTGTGTTCCGAGTAGTATGATCACTGTCGGAGTATTATGTAATCGATCCTCACCTGGCATCCTGACTTCAGTTACTTTCTCACCGATGTCACGTAGCTTCCCTCTGTCTTTTCTACACATATTTCCATGGCAACTGTCCTGATGAGCTTTTCTCCCTAGTGCCTCGACTATATGAATTTAAGCGTCTTCAATCCAGGTGTGATATCCATTTCTATTTCACATTTCTAAGTTATTTTTTCCTTTTTTCTATGGAGACAGTTTGTAGTTTCAGCTTATTTCATCTATTTCCGTGATCTAATCAAATGTATTTGCTTAACTTCCAGAAAATTACTCTCACAGCACGATCGTGCCTTTCTTGCAGCTGTGGGATACTTTTAAGAATGGGTAACATTTTGAAATATATTTTGTCTAATCAACTACTATATATACTTGTATACTTTACATGGTCTTTTTAACTATAAGTAACACTACATATAAGTAAATTATTAAATTTATTATACATAATTCCCTATTGTTCTATTTTGTTCTCTTGCTAAATATATTAAATGACGAAGGCTATGAAAGAAGCGCTTGCTAGGCTTGCAACGTGCTAATTGAATGACAACCGAGTCCCTTCATTTGGTTCACGAACGGACACCTGCATGCTATCACGCTCATATTCGCAAATTAATCTCCATGTTTATTCATTAATTGATTTATTATTATCCCAAATAAAGATGTAATGACATCAAAAGATGCGCGGGGTGCAGCCAATAGTTCTTTCAGGCTTAGGTCAGAAAGCGTGGATCTCTAGCAGCCTCTAATACAGATGTAAACCTACATACGAGGGGACACTGAAAAGTTCTTGGACGGAGCCATTTCTTCAAACCGATCTAAATTACTAATCATTAATTTAAAAAGATATCCATTTCGAGAAAATCTGAACAAGTTAGTGTGATTTAAAGATAAAATAGCTATGCTTTTTGTGTCAAGTTTTCGTTGATGAGCGGTAAAAGCATGCCGGAGCAAATTGCGATTCTTCCTGTAAAAGGAGACGCCGGTTTGAATCCGGCTAGTGGGAATATTTACATATATGTATATGATATGGTAAGGAACAAAGCTTCATCAAAGAATGAGATATTGAGAAAAAGATAGAAATTATAAAAGTTCATTTTCCTATCATTCTGTCGACAGAATTATATATATATATATATATATATATATATATATATATATATATATATCGCTTCAAGAAGTGAGAGCAATATCTAAAAAGCCAGCCAATCTAATAGTGATCTCATCCCACATCCTCACTCTTGCTCCATATTCGGCCTATCTTTGTAAATCAGTAGCGGGTTTTAAGTGCCACTTAAGCATATATATATATATATATATATATATATATATATATATATATATATATATATATATATATATATATGCGTGTGTGTGTGTGTGTATCTTTAAGTGTATATATATGTATGTATGTGGATGGGTGTATGTATGTATATATATGTGTATGTATATATATATAAGGTTGCATGTTTATGCGTATGTAGGTATATATAGAGAGATGTATGTAGTGATATGGCTATATATGTAAATATCTGTATGTATGTGCCTTTCGTGTGTGCATGCATGTATGTATGTGTATGTAAGGATCTATGAAATAGAGATGTATTTGGATATGTATATGTACGTGTCTGCGTGTGTGTGCATATGGAGATATGTATATGTATGTATATATATGTATATATGTGCATGTGTATATATAGATGTACATAGGCATATGAATATATATGCATGCATGTATATGTAACGACTTTCGTAAGTGCATGCATATCTGTATGTATGTGTGTATGTATATACAGTGCTGTTCGATAAAAGTGACTCACCTTATGCCTTGAATTTAGCTCAACTTTCGTTTCATCAGAGAAGAGAACATTTTTAGTCTTTTACGGAGAAATTTTTGTAATAGTGATCCCATTCAAGTCTCTTTGCTTTGCTTATTAGCGGCTTAAACCTTCGTGTACAAGATTTGTAGCCTTGTTCAAACAAGATTTGTAACCTTGTTCTGACGGACTGTTGAAGAGGCAAGACTAACACCTTGCTCTTCGCTTAGACTGGCTGCAATTTCTTGGCAAGTTATAGTCCTATTCTTTGCAACTTCTCTCTTGATTACCCTGCCAGTTCTATCATCAATCTTTTTCTTTCGTCCCCATGTTTCCTTCCTTGGAGCAGAAGTGGCATCATTATGTGCCCTAAGCACACGAGAGACAGTTGATTGCGAGGTTATAGCAATTTCTGCAATTTCTCTCGTAGACTTGCCTGCTTTTGAGAGGGCAATAATAGATGCCTTAAGTGGTTCTGATGGGTGTTTGTATTCTTTCATCTGTTAGTGACTTGAGTGGCTATTTCAAGCTGTTTTTATACTGTATGAGGCTTTCTGGAATATTCTGGAATACTCTAGATTTAATTTAAGCTGTTCTAGAATTCTCTAGAATATTGTTCTGAGTGTATTGTAAAATAGTTTTCAATATTTTGTCAAAAGCTCTTTAAATTTACCAGTTGAATCATTAGAATGCGATATCTGAGTCACTTTTTTGCACAGAGATTTTTCCTGAATCTCATTTATATCCAAAATTATGATTATCAATAGAATATCTCAGGGTGAATAAACTTTTTTCCTAGCTGGTCGGGAAGGGGTTTTTATATTAGTAAAATTAAAAATTATTTTAACCCCCAAAACAATAGACAAAAATATTTTTAGTAAAAAAGATCAGGTGAGTTACTTTTATCGAACAGCACTGTATATATATATGTATATATTATATATGCGTATGTGTGTGTGCGTATGTATGTATATAAATTTGTTATAAAGATGTAATAGAGTAGATACATGTTGGTAGCATAGATGGCTGTATGTATATATAGATAGGTGTAGGTGTGCGTTTAAAATACAATTCGGTTTGTTTAACAATATGATAACGTGTTTACCTTTTGGCATATATGAGATTACCTGATATTTATGGGTACGTGCATTTGTGTGAGTGTAAATATATGTACTTATGTATGTGGATGTATATATATATATATATATATATATATATATATATATAGATAGATAGATAGATAGATAGATAGAGAAAGAGAGAGAGAGAGATGAATGTGTGTATGTATGAAAATGTAGTAATGATTTTTTAACTGAATTATATAGGTAAAATTTATTTGTATATATGCAGTGTATACACATTTTGGCATTCTGGGTACATATATATATATATATATATATATATATATATATATATATATATATATATATATATATATGAGAATATATGTAATTATATGTATGTTAGTTATAGTTTAGTATATACTTATTATATATCTGTATAAATGTGTTAAATGGTTATATATCTGTAATTTGTATATAGACTGGGTATTTCAGCATTTGTAAGTATATATGGGAATATGCGAATATGTAGGGTCAACTTGAATTGTTGTTAACCATATATATTATGTGTTTATTTTATTATATTGTTTACTATTTTAGACTTCTTTTTTTTTTCTTTTTTTTTTCTTTTCCTTTTCCTTTTTTTTTTTTTTTTTTTGAGTGTTTCACTCCCAAGCAAGGCGGGAAGCCACTAGCACGCAAGTGGTTACAGAGAATTGGAGCGACAGCAAATAGGAGTGATAGAGGAAAGGATAAAGAGAAGTTTAGGGGATAGATCAAGGCATCTGGAGACGTCCATTGACATTACATTTGAATAGTTGGAGATTATACCTATCAGGGAAACAAGAAAATGGGAGAGAGTTCCACAGGCTAGAGGTACGAGACATGAAGCTATTGAAGTAGAAGAGACGGCTACATTTAACAGTTTCGAAATTGAGAGGGTGTGAACGGGATGCCATCCTAGTAGACCGCTTAAATTCATGAAGTCTGGGAACCAGCGAAAGCAGCTCATCGGAGCAGTTACCATGAAAGTGTTTGTAAAAACGACAGAGGGAGGCGACGGTACGTCTGTGAGAGAGACTATATATGGCAGCAATATTCCATGCAAGGCCGAATGGTTGATTTGTAGATTTGAAGGATTTCCTGGTGCGACACAGAGTGTTGGGATTTTTGGGTACCCTGGTGTACTAGTGAGCCAGCCAAAATGAGCTGACTTATTTTATAGTTCACCAATAGAAGGGTTAACCAATCAGAAGGTTCAAAATATTCAATGCGGCGTGTATAAAGGCGGCCATGTTTTTTCCCGAATATTCACTGCCAGCCTTTGATATAGAAGACTGAAGAATTACGGAACAGCTGCTGGTGGCATTGGCGATATAGTCAGATTCAGTAAAATATCTAACTCGAGAGTATTAATCTTTAACGTTGTTTCATTGAACAGATTACGCACTGCGCTGTATTCTATATTCATAGACTATGGTGATCATGGTCAACACAGCGAGCCAACTTTCCTTGCGGTGGACGAAGCAATGGACTCAATGTATTTGTTCCATCTCAGGTCAGCAGTCAATGTGAGGCCGAGTAGTCGCAAAGAGGAACTCCCGAGAAGTTGAGCGTCAGACATTCTAATGGGGGTCAGTGATGGTTCTCTCTGATGAGTAATAGAGAGCAGCTTTGTTTTTGAGGCATTAAAGTTAACCAGCCAATTCCTGCCCCAGTTCACAACCGATTGGAGGTCCTTTTCGAGACAAACGGCCAGGTTAGTTTTATCAACGACACTAGATTTGTTTTTGAGGCAGGTGTAAATTGTAGTGTCGTCCGCGTAGATGCCTACTTGGGAATCTATGACGTCAGAAAGATCGTTGATGAAGATAAGGAACAGAGTAGGGCCTAGGATGTAGTCTTAGGGTACACTTGCGTTCGTGGGATAGGAGCTGGAGGAGAATCCGTTGAGAACGACCTTCAATACACGGTTTAACAGGAATGATTGTATTAAGTCAAACAATCGACCTGAAATTCCATAACACTGAAGTTTGCAAAGAAGGCCGGCATGCCAAATCCTATCAAATGCTTTGGTGATATCTAGAGCCACGGCACGAGCTTCTCTGTTATTATGAAGGGCTTGGTAAACAATTATGGCCGTAAGCACATCAGCTGTAGATCGAGCAAAGCGGAAACCATATTGCTTGTCGGAGAGCAGATCATGGGATGTAAGGTGTTTAAACACTTCGGCGTTGATTAAAGCTTCGAAGACTTTGCCGAAGTGGGGTAGGAGACTGATAGGACGGTAATTAGAAGGGTCAGAAGGGTCATCATAATTCTTAAAGACAGGAACAATGGATGCAGACTTCTAATAGTCTGGAAAACAAGATTCATTGAGGCAGTAGTTATATAATTTGGAGAGGGCAGTGGCCAGTTCAGGCGCAATTTCTCCAGAAAAATGGCTGGTATACCATCTCCACCACTAGCTTTATGGGGTCTAAATTAGAGATAATTCTGATTATATTTCAAATTTGACTGTCATCGTTACAATGTATGTATTTGAAATGGAAAGAGGTTTAAGAAAAAATATATTTGGGGCCAAGTTAGCTACCACACGTTAATCTATATAAAACGGGTTTCATATAAATATAATTATATAAAATATAAATATAATTCCAGATACTTTTTGAACTAAACTCGTAACTTTAATAGATATACACTGGAGAATTAGGATCCCATTTATTTTACTTTTAATTTAAAGTACCTCCATACCCTATTAAAATGTACATCCTGCTTAATATACTTTAAAATAGAATAAAATAAATTTCTTTGAATATCTTAATAATTAATAGTTATTTTATTTAAATCTCTCGGATAATTTAATTTAAAACTGTTGGGTATTAGGTACTTATACTATTGTACGGTAAATTCTAAATCTTTCGCTGAGTTCCCAATCATTTTTAAAATAAACACTATTTTTAAGATAAATTTATAAGAGTTTGTTAAATGGAATATATATACGTCAGATTCTTAGCCAGTAAGTGACACACACAGTGTTTCTTAACCCCCATTGACTTAAGAAGATTTTCATTCAACCTCTAATTAAAAATGCAAAATTTTGTAGCGTATGTCATATTAAATAAGTCAACTTAAACCTTAAAGTCTACTGAGAATAAAGCCTCAGGTTCTCTTCCTCCCCCCCACGACACTGTTACATGTTCATAATTTTGAATCTTTCCTTCTCTTTTTTTTTCTCTCTCGCTCTCTCTCTCCCTCAATACAATATCTGTATATCTTTAATTTAACCTGGAGTAATTTTTTCCGTTTAGATTTGGTTTGCAGGTCTGAAAGATTGAAGGGCGATAACTTTAATGAAAAAAAGATTATTACCTATGGTATTTTAAGTGTTTGATACTCATTAATATACATACATATATATATATATATATATATATATATATATATATATATATATATATATATATATTGAAAAGAAAAACTGACCAATTTAAGGTACCATTATAATAATTTATTTCAACAGAACCCTTTTAAGGGACGCCAGATCATTGGGTATGCTCCCCCAATACAAAGTATGCTTGAGAGAGATATGAAATTAATCCCTCCCTATACTCTACCATGTCTCTTTAACTACCCCTTTTACACTCTCTGTTAAATTACAAAAACGTACACTACCCATCAATTTTAATTTCATTTTTCGTTTCATTTCACTTTTGGAAGTGCTATCTGATGACCCGGCGTCATTTAAAAGGGCTCTGGTGAAATAAATTGTTATAATGGTACCTTAAAGTGGTCTGTTTTTCCTTTAAATATTAGCTCTGGATTTACATTGAGCTCTCAGGATTTCATCCTCCTTGGGATTACCCATAGGGATTACCAAGTTCTTCATAACTTAACTATATATATATATATATATATATGTATATATATATATATATATATTCTGTTTATATGCTATTTTTATAGATATAATTTGTTTAAGTAAATGTTCTCTTCTCTAATATATTTACCGGCCTGAATGTTCGAGAAACTTCGTAGAAAAAATGCGCACTCCGACAAGAATCGAACCTGTAACTCTTACGGGAACCGTCATTTGACTTGACGGAGAGCACATATATTCTGCGAAATTTCTCGAACATTCAGGCCGGTAATTTAATATTGTTTAATTCAAAAAACAGAGCATTTACTTCAATAAATTACATCTATAAAAATAACGTATAAACAGAAAATGTATTAAATAATTGCTGGACTTAATCCATTTCATAATATATATATATATATATATATATATATATATATATATATATATATATATATATATATATATAGTTGGATTGGTGTGAGTTTGTGACCCTGGGTTTCACACTATTTGCGATCGTCAGACAAACCCCTATCTGACGATCGCAAATAGCGTGAAACCCAGGGTCACAAACTCACACCAATCCAACTAAATATGTTAGCTCTAGCACTAATATTGAGCACTTCACAATAAGTACCGCGCATATATAATATATAAATAATATAAATAATATATATATATATATATATATATATATATATATATATATATATATATATATATATATATATATATATATATATATATATATATATATATATATATAATGTTTTAATATACTAGCTAAGGGCTAAATAGTAGAACAAAATAATTATTGAACTTTTGGAGTAGGTCAAGAACTACTCTAAATTGGAAAATGTCAAGTAAGCAATGGAAAACCACTATTTCCAAGACATCATGGCAAATCACAAATAATGAAGAAAAAAAAAACTGTGGAGGCAATGATCGCCTTCGTTTTGAAGAGACGCGGTACCTTTAAAATATCTAATTACATGAATCTAATTACATGAATAAAGAAACTTGTTTTAATTATTTTTTTCTTATCTTCAAATTATGTGCAATTATAATTTTTTTTCCAACTTTTCCATTTCGTCTGCTTTTGAGGATTCTTCTTGATATGTGCCAATAGGTATCAAGTCAATTATGAATTATCTCAAATCTAGGAAGATGGATTTAAGCCCAAGCTCGTTTTATACTTGAAATTAAAAGTATCTTCTGATACAAGAAATATTTATCATCATTATGATGATCAATACAGATTTTCGTTATCATAAAAAATTTGAAAAAAAATCATTCTTCTTTTTCTAATTTTAATTTAAAAAAAAAGATTCTTTTTAGATTTTAGTTTAGTTATCAACGTCAGCTCGAAACTTTATTCAGACTAATTTATTTCTGACATTGTTATTTTTTTTTTTTTTAAAGTATGTTATGTTGCTTGTCCTGTTTCAAAATGTATTAGGTTGGTGCAAAAATGTCGTTTTCTCACATATGTTACTATGTGAGAAAACGACAATATTTTTGCACCAACCTAATACCTCAAAAGAAAACCCAATAAAAAAAAAATGAAAAGAAAGAAAGAAAAAGGAAGAATGAATGAACGAACCCGTTTAATCGAACACAATAAAAACGCCTACCTCTTTTTCTTGGGTAAGATCAGTCACTACGGATAACGTTGCCTAGATACCTAAAAAATGGGGTGAGGGGAGAAAAAGAAAGTGTCGATAGAAAAAACGAAAGAAACGTAGTTAAGATAAACTAAATTCACGCTCGTGCGTAGTTGAGCGCAACAGCCATATGCGTTCATTTGCGAAAGCCCGTAAGAAAGAGCGACACAAAAAAATAAATAGATAAAAAAAAAAAAAAAAAAAGGAGAAAGAAAGAAATAAAACAAAAGGGGAAAAGAGGGAAAATGTAAAAGCATTAGAAACATTAAAAAATGAACACAAATTCATAATCACATGCCAAGTGAGATCAAGAGTGAAGTAGAAAGTTAAAAAAAAAAAAAAAAAAAAATGACCAGCGTTCGTCATGTATTAATGAATGGATAAAAAAAGAGAATAATTGTAAGATATTATTCTCTTACAATTATTCTCTTTCTTTATCCATTCTTAAAAATACACGTTCGAACGTAGGATGTATTCGTCTTTTGTTCTATTTTCTCTTTCTCTTCTTCTTTTTTTTTTTTTTTTTTTTTTTGTTTTTTCATATTGGTGATTATTTCGTTGGTAAATGTATGAATGTATGAAGTTGTACGCTAAGTAAGGAAAATCGAGAATAGACAGCATTCATAGTACATCGCTTATATTCGTGAAAGAAAGAGTGATAACGTAAGAAATTAAATTAATAGTATGTGTTGTGGTGGGTGGGTATATAACCCGGATTATTATATTTTTACTTTTGGCGTCCATATAAGTAAACTAATAAATTAAGTTTTGGGTGATAATATTAATGTCATTTAAGAAAATATGATTTCTGTAAAGAAATTCAGTTTTACAATCATCACCGATGAAGAGTGGGTGTAAGTAATCTGAACAAAAATGAACATGGAGTAATGGATAGCGGCTTGGATTGAGGAATCGGAGAGCCGAGTTCGAATTCCAGTCGAATCCATTACGTTCACTTACGTGCTAATACCGCTGGGCAAAGGTGTGAATCTTCTTCTCCTTCCAGCTATGGGTAAACAGTCTGGGTTCTATAGCCTTGGATGGCAACTGGTCTAGAAGATGGACAACTCTGAATTCAAAAACTGCAGAGGGTTGTTTGGAAAGTGTGGATGGCCCTGCACGAAACCTTCACCACTAATAAAAAGAAAAATCAAATTTCATGTGCTGTCGGTTTCCTAGAAACTTATCTGCTTGACCCTCATTCGACGGGAGAGTATATATATATATATATAAAAAATTTTATAAATACAAATATTTAAGTAAATGCTCTGATTAACAATATTTACCGGCCTGAATTCCGGAGATATGTCATAGAAAAATGTGTGTCCTTCGACAGGAATCGAACCTGTATCGTACACGGAACAGTGATATAGCTGAACGTGCTATACGAGTCTGGTCGAATTACTCCTTACTATTAATTCGGCCTTTTAACCAACCGCTTTCTCGGTAGTTAAATGGTATTTATCAGACCTACAAATTTTTGAATTTGTATATACGATTCCAATGTAATAAATTATAACCATGGAATATTAGTGTTTGAGCTTTTTATATTATATTATATTATTGCTTTGTCCTGGACATTGAGCTCTACCTGGATTCTATCCTCTTGGAAATATACCAATTCTATAACATTGACTATCCAAAATACCTTATCGCATCTAAACCACATCCAAATAGTGACAAACATGGATATAATCAGATCTAAAAAACACCCATATCAATGATAGTTCAGAAGCAGCCATAAAATAAATTGCTTAGAGCGTTCTTCTACAACACATTAAGGAAAGAGCAGAAATGTAAAAAGAACATGTCTATGAACAAATTTACTAATCATACATTGAAATAAATTCGACCACATTTTGATATAAAAAAAACACACTCATCGAAAAAGAAAGTAATTTACACAGAAGGAAAATATTAATCTACGACTCTCTTTTTCTCAATGCCAGCTTTCTTGAAGGAATTACTGCTTTTACAAGCCAACATACACAGTAAATGTGTTGAAAAATCAAAGGAAAACGGATGAATCCATCATTTCAACATTCAGAGATGTATATTATATATATATTTTTTTCTATTTTGGGTATACTAAATGACATAAAGTAATACCTAAGTGCCTACACATTTCAGTTAATCTGATGAATATTTATGAGCCTCTTTAAATTTAAAAATTTCCTTCAAAAATTGTAACTGTCAAATAATAAAACGATTACATTGCCTTTGTCGGAGTTAACTCCTCCTTTAGTTCGTTAACCCTTTCACCAGGGGTCGCTCTTCGCTGCTATAAATAGTCGCTGACTCTTCACCTCTTCCTCTTTTTCCCTTCAGTCCTTTAAGCCGACACCTGGAGGCAAATCTCTCTTTTTCTTCAGGCTTTCAGCCTTACCACCTCGAAAATGTAAACGCTCAAAGGGATGGCGTTTCCCAAATGCTGGGAACACGCTAAGCACAATACACACACACGCACATATATAATATTCACACACTTTGTCCTTTGTAACTGTTTCCATGTGACTTGTTATTAATATATATATTTGTATACATATATTATCGGTCTTGTGCTTGTTTTCTTTGCCTTCTTCTTTGGACTTAATTAAAGTCCAACTTTCTCATGTAGTTGGGCCGGCTAGCAGGAAAATCTGAACCCACATGTGTTCTTCTACGTCTACTCAACATCACAGCCACGGTCCACTACACCTTGATAATATCCGTCAAATAACGTAACGCGTCGGCTAAAAACTAAGAATAGTTTTCCTCTTGTCTTTATATATGTATGTATATATATATATATATATATATATATATATATATATATATAAATATATATATGAAATGAAATGGGTTAAGTTCGGCATTTATTTAAAATATTTTCTTTTTACACGTTATTTTAATAGACACAGTATATTTGTAAATCCAGGCTGGTAAATGTAATTAAATAAATTATATCTATTAAAATAACCTATAAACAGAATATATATATATATATATATATATATATATATATATATATATATATATATATATATATATATATATATATATATATATGTGTGTGTGTGTGTGTGTGTGTGTGTGAGAGAGAGAGAGAGAGAGTGAGTGAGTGATTGCATACAAATGATCATTTACTTTTTAAATCTAAATTGTTTATAATATTGTGTATTCTCTGCCTCTTTTAAAAATACTGCAACCGAATTGTTCTAAGGGTGGGGTGGGGTGATTTTGACGCTTTTTTTTTATATCAGGGTTTTCCTTTCTTTATTAGGATATTTACGCGGAACTGAATGTAGAGAACTTGAATTCGAAACCTGCTTGCATATTTCTCGTCCCGAAACATTATTCGTCACACCGCCACGGCATCCATTTATTAATTATAGATGGGGAGATTTTGTTTCTTTTCTTCGACACTGTCATTTAATCACAAGTAGTTTTGTCTTTCAAATAATATTTTAAAACTTAGTCCGTTTTAGTCTGGTGTATTTGGTTGCCAAGTTACACATTGTGCATTTTTCTTTCTAATTACGAGTGGGTAAAAAGAGTGGGACGAAAGAAAGAAAGAAAACTATTGCATTGGAATACGTTTGTACACGCGCATGCGTGGTCATCTAAGTACATGACATCGTATACGTGAGCCGACTCAGTAATAAGTAATATGACAGAGCATCATGTCAATTATATTAAAGTATTATCTCTAGATGATATTAGAATCAAGTAATGGGTTTCGAATTTCATTGGTGACAAACATTTCGGAATTTGTAATATTTTCTATACATATGCAGCACAAATTACAAATACAACGGAAAAAGTGAAAACTGTATGCCTGACATTCCTAACATGTAATTATAATTTTTAATCTAATTGTATTTCAGTATTCTAAAAGTAAGGTCATTTTCTTTTAGCAACATAATCGCAAACAAAGTAATTTACTAAATGACAGAAACCACATCACGTGAGAAACTCATCAAGAGATACAACGGATAGGATGTGCAAAAAATAATGACATTATGGAAATTGGCGTACAACCTTGGTTTTTACATTTAAAATGAATTAATTCTCAGCGAACGTTGTTTTAGGTTTATTTTCTTGAATACAAATACAAACTTGTATCCTTGTTTGTAATTCACAGTACATTGGAACAGTGAGAGAGAGAGGGAGGGAAAGAGACAGAGAGAGAGAGGGGGAAAGAGAGAGAGAGAAAGAAATCTCCTTCTTTGTATAAGCAATCGATCTTTCATGTTTAAAGTGGAGTGGACCAGCCTGTTCAACATTCAGAGAAAGAGAATGACATCGAGACTTTTTTCGAGTATTTTTCCTGGATTTATATTGAGGTCGGTAAGTGGTTGCGGAATGTGATGAGTGCCAGTGTCTTGTCCTTTTCTTTGGTAGAAGATCTTTGATCTTTTGATTTCGCTTGTCTAAGTATTTGGTTTCAGAAATTTAGTTGGTTGACCTGTCCTGAATAATGCTGGTGTTATGTTAATGCGCTGTTAAGGAGATAATAAATAAATGATTACTTTTCAGGAGATTTCAGGAATATGGTTTTTATTTTTTATTAAACTATGCGTACTCAGTCAGTTATGTGCCATACGTGATACTTACTTAGGCGATCATGTATCTTTCGATACATGACTGAAGAGGCAGATTTTTTTCTCCACAGTAGGTTGCCATTTCTTTCTGCGATAGACCAGTTGCCATCCAAGGCTATAGAACTCGGTCTGTCCTGCTATTTACCCATAGCTCTATCACTGAGCTACATCCCCGCGTACTACTACAGTTGTTGTGGATTCCGAGATGAATTCGGTCTCCAAGGAATGACAAACGCAATAATTAAATATAAGAAATAAAATGTATTTACACAATCATACAAAGAGTAATACTGTTAGTAAGTCCAGGAACGCGGTTAGTAGCAAATACAGATAGATATATACAGTCTCGAAGTAGGACTTCCTTAGAGTCTACGTGCTTGTAACTGACTTCTACAAGAGGTTACCTCACACTATCCGACTGCCGACTTCCGACTACCGACTACTCTCACTGAATGTAACTCTGGGTATTTAACGGCAGCAGTCCAGGTACACTTGGTAGAGTCCACTTATATGAAAAAGGGGTGAACCCCATAACAACAACAAAATGAATATGCTGGCGTTCAAACGAGTTTAAGAAAGTCCCCATCTATACTAGGAGGAGCAATAACAGTTAGTGGACTTAAGAAACCTATATTTTTTAAATTGTTTTAAGAGAAAGATTATAAAAAATTCAACGGGGTGTAGCACAGGCTGATTATTCATTAAATGCTAAATGTAGCTTTATAAAGAAACTACTAATATTACCATTACCATTAGAGATGAAGATAATAGGTACTACACTTTAAAAATAGTAACTCGAGTAACACTGACTATTTGATCAAAGAATTCCAAATGTTTCCTTATAAGGAAATATCTAGTATTACTAGTACCGCTAGAAATGAAAAGAATAGATACTACTATTTGGTCTCAACTCAATGGCTAAGGAGATATATTACTATTTGGTCCAAAATCAATGGCCAGAGACTAAAGAAATGTGCAACTTGAGAACCACTATTTGCCCGGTCAATTAATACTAAATGTTTCCTGATAACAAAACAGCCTGTATTACCATTACTATTAGAGATGAAAAGAATAGATACTATAGTCTTGTTCCAAGTTAGTGGCTAAGGAGATATATTACAATTTGGCGAGAGACCGAAGAAATGTGCAACTTGAGAACCACTATTTGCCCGGTCAATTAATACGAAAATGTTTCCTGATAAATGTTTGTATTACCATTACCATTAGAGATGAAAAGAATAGATATTACTATCTGGTCCCAACTCAGTGGCTAAGGAGTGAAGTGAAGCGTAAATTGGCTGCTCAGTCTATGCACGTTGGATGTATCCACGTAAGAAGATGGCTAATATGAACATTACCATTACCACTGTGACCACATTTCGTAGCCACTAACAAAACTAAGGTCGATATTTATACCTAGGTATAATCTTGACATGTAAGTTGCCACTGTTGAGTCTTTAAAAGAACGTGGGCATCATGTGGCACAAGGCCGGTTTAACGTGGGATCTCCCTGAAAGAGACTCCGCCCTTCGGCGTAGCCTCCTTCGGGTTCCTCCCCGCCCGTAGGCAGAGAGTTCCACCGATCAGCCGGTCGCCCGACTTCGGGCTGAACTCCCTGCTTCCTCTTGAGGCGCAGTATTACGTATGGAATAGTCCATTATGTTATTATGGGTAAGGTCCCATAACAGATACATTTCTTAATATATATGTCCTTGTTCTCTTAAGCATTTACAAAAATTCGTTATGTAGGTAACAGTCTGCTTTTCACTGTCCTTTTTGTCTTCAACATATCCTGTGAATGTTAAATTTTTCAAACCCCTTTTCTTCATTATGTGCTCAAGAAATGTCAATTACTTTATTTCTGATTCTAAGTATAAGTGTCTTTTTTGCTTCCATTTTCTCTAAAACTTGCTCATTGCTCAATGTTCAGTCCATGGTATTTTAAGGCTGTAGAATCACAACTCTGTTGCCACAAATTTTTTCTTCATCTGTGAGTAGATTGCCCAGCATTTACTGCCATATAGGAGAATTGATATTACATAACAATTCTGTACGCTAGTTTTTGTTTCTAACGAAAATTTCCTGTTTCTTAATACTTTGCTTAGCTTTTGGAAGGTAACTTTCCCTATTCCAATGCAACTTGGGTTTTCGGTATTGTATTTTCCGCCTTCTTTTAAAACACTTCCCAGATATTTAAATTTTTGTACTTGCTTGATTGTGATGTCTCTAGTTTGCAGTTCGCCTCTTGGGTCCTCTATTTTGATTGCAACTATATAGTCTGTCTTCCATAGTAGCATATTTTACAGATTACTAGGTACTTGTGCGGCCTGTTATATATCAAGCCTGTTTTTTTCTCCTTATTTTTTTTACTTTTTGTCTGTTTTCTCAATATTAATATTCAGATTACGTATCTAAAAAATCATACTTTATAACCATGTCACTCACATAAGTCTATTGAGCTTTTTTTTGTGTTAATATGTGGATTCAGGTGTTAATACATACACCACTAAAAACGTGCTCAGCAATACTAAATTCCCACCACCCCAGCATAAATATAAATGTATATATATTGTAAATCTGGAAGCATATGACAATCTGTATACGTACATCTATATGCATAAGAGCATACCTTAACGTCATAAAATATGGAAATAAAATCAAACGGAAATTGTATGTGGGCGTATGTTCTAGAATTGTTAAGCAAAACTTTATAAAAGCATTTCAAATAAGTTTTATGTTAATATGTCTATGCAAGGACACAAAATATGAGGCAAAGAGAACACTTTAAGAAAATAATTTCTAAATGGTTTAAAACTCTGTATTTCTTTTATGTTGGAATGTGCGGTGGGGATGTAATGGATAACGGCTCGCAATAAGAAATAGGAGTGTTCTAATTCCGGTCGGGTTTATTACAATTAATACATACCATACACGCAAATTCACTTTGGAATGTATGAATCCGTTTAACAGAAGGGTTTATTACAATTAATACATACCATACACGCAAATTCACTTTGGAATGTATGAATCCGTTTAACAGAACAGATAGGATCCTATAGCCTTGGTTGTCAGCCGGTCTATTGTAGAAAGAAATGTCAACCTGGTGTGAGAAAATCTCTCCAAGTCAGTCATGAACCTAAATAATTTATATTTATATTTATCACGTACTACACTTGACTGCCTGACCAATTTCTTTTGTTGAAGATCGATCTAATTGATTTTTTTTTAATTTATGTTATAGATTAATATTTTAAATTTTGTAGTGCACCTATCTACAAAGAAAAGAAAAAAATTCTTAGTTTGGCATTGGGGCAGTATCTAATGCGTTCGTTCTTGTTCTTTCCACATAATTTTATTTTTTTACCCAAGAAAACAATTTATGCATTGTTTTGTATTTTCACTTTTTATTTTTCTTTCTTTCTGCTGGTCAAGGTAGGGTTAAGATTAGAATCAAAGTAACCTATGGAATACCCTTTTTCTGCTATTGAAAAAAAAAGAAAAAAAAAGAAAGAGATTTAAAACTTTAACTAAGTTAAAGCATACCAGCGGTTTTCTTTTTCTATATTGTTTTCACTGCCTTCTACTTACAGTGTGAGTAGTGGAGTTAGAAGTTTAGACCCCTGTCGAGGGGTGAAATATCTTTCTAAGTAATCAACTACTAGCTAACTAGAGGTATTGCCTCAATAAAGTAACTGTGAGAAGGGAAAGAGATCACTATTCTTCCCAAAAACAATTATGGCTACCTAAATACAAGAACTAATAGCGTGAGGCAAGGAAAGACATGCGTGATAGGTGTCAACTGAAAGTCATTCCCCGACTGTTCGCAATAGTTAGATAACAGTAATCAGGACTCGTAATGTAAAAACATTATGTTAATGTGGTCAGGTACAAAATATCAAACAGGAAATGTTTAGATTAAATATTAACTTTTTAGGGATATTTGAATTATGTGCATAAATAATAGGGGCTTTCTTGGCTTCAAACAAAGACGATAAAAATATACTCGTTGTCAACCAAGGTATGAAGTAATGTGTTCTGGCTTAATCTCAATACTCATGACTGAACAACCGTTCAATAGATCTATTACAAAACCAAAACCCCAACCTTAAAATCCAGGCCATATTCTTAAGTAGCCTCATCAAATCGAGCCTTTCATACGGATGTCATACATAGCATCAAACCCGTTCAGAAATATCTAAACTATCAGCTGTATACAATCAATTTTTAAGATCAATGGTTAAAATAGCTTTCAGAAATTGAAGCATGTGGGTTTTGATTATCCTTCTTCGAACCTTGTTGATTTGACACTACAGAATCACAAAGAATTGTACCAAATAATAGTGTTGGGTATCAGTTGAAGAAGAGATTTGACTTCACTTCCGCAGCCGCAGAGAGTGAGCGACATTCAGAATGGGTGATGACATTAACAAGAAATGTCTAAAATAAACATGACGCACAGGTGTTCTGAGCTTTAAATAGACGGGGTGAAAAGATCTCCTGAGCGGAAGGAAATGCGTGCTTGTGTGGGCGTATGCTGAAAGAGAAAACTTCCATCAATACTGGAAAGAGTGATAACAGCTACAGAACCGGAAAAAAATATTTTCCTGAAAAATTGTTCTAAGAGAAAAAAATTATGAACTTCAACCGACAATACTACAGCTGCTCTGCTAATAAAGTCCGAACGTTACCTTATAAAGAAACAGCTAATATTACCATTAACCTTATGGTACCGAAAAAATGGATAAGTTCTATAACATTTGGGTTTTGGTGTTATCCACAATGCAAATCCCATAACATTACTATCGTCAAACGGACCTAAATACTAAAGTAAGAAATGAACAGAACAGTAAACTAGTTAAGTACGGTTTACGAGCACAGAGAAAATAAGTCCAATGGAAGACAGCAAATAATAACCAACATCTGGTTTGAAGACATGGACGAGCCTAGGGGACACGGTGTAGCAGAATGACGACATAACAATCAATAAAGATTCAGGAATGCAGTTCCACACAGTAAAACTTATCCAGGTACTGTGGGAGTGACAACCTCCCCGTCCTACAAAAAATTAGTCTACGATTAAGGAAATTAAATAAATCTAAATCAACGTTGAAACTTCAATGCAACAGGCTCCAGGACAATAACTTGCAAATAGATACATACTGAAAGTGATAAGAACAAAGTTACAACTATAAATGAGATCATAAATGAAAAATGAAATACCTGTAGTAGTACTAATGTTAATAGAAAACGATTAACATAAGTGCTGCAAAACAAAGAAGTTTTTATTTGCTTTTCTTTTTACAACACAAGACTTGTGGAAATATTTGATAACAAAATTTAATGGTTCGTCTTTTGATTTTCTTTAAAGTCTCTGCGAATCATGGGTAAATATCACCAGCCACGTGGTGTTATCGTCAAGTTGAGAATCGTAATTTGATACTCTTCATTCAGCGGTCAAAGGCGCCGGCTGCGGTGAGACACAGTTGTATGGAGCGGGCTGCTGGTGAGACACAGTTGTGTTCATCTTGCCGGGCAAGTAAACTGAAAAATATTTAAATGTTCTGATGGGATCATGTACATGCACATT
The DNA here is from genome assembly GCA_963932145.1 of Acanthosepion lycidas. Taxonomy (NCBI): domain Eukaryota; kingdom Metazoa; phylum Mollusca; class Cephalopoda; order Sepiida; family Sepiidae; genus Acanthosepion; species Acanthosepion lycidas. The sequence goes on from OZ010616.1 coordinate 24,419,854, forward strand.
AACCCCACAAATTTCTTGACCGGGTATTTTTTATACACCCAAGTGGTCAAAAAATATGGTTGAGTGGTTTATTTTTTTTAGAAAACGTGCATAGGCGTTTTTTATATATTAGGAATTGCGCCAAAGTTCATCCAATTTTTCTAGAACGTTCCCTGATGGGACATTGCATCGTTTCCTATACAACTTATGGCAAGCTCTAGTAATATCGGAGATCAATATCATCCCAAGTGAAGAGAGACAAAGAAAAGTAGTTGATGTCAGATGAAATTCACGACATAATGAAAAATTGAGGACAAGTAATAATAAAGACTTGTATAGAATAAATGATATTAAATAAAAGCATTAGAAACAAACGTAGGCAGGTAAATTAAGAATGGATCAACGAAATGTGTGTGCCGAAATGGAAAGAAGGAGCAGCAAAGATGCGGTAGGTGTGCGTAAAAGTATAAAAGACATTTTGAGAATGATGCTAATAAACATCGAAATATTAACAAGATATGCACTACTGTAATATTTGCTAATCCAATACCTACAAGTATGTTTTTCGGAGTTACTTTTCATAGTATTAGGTTGGTGCAAAAATAACGTCGTTTTCTCACATAGTAACATATGTGAGAAAACGACATTATTTTTGCACCAACCTAATAATTATACGTAAGTTCAATGTTAACAGTTTCCGTCGCACTTCTCGCTTGTGTAACTCCCATTTGTCTTTTTTCTACCCAATCAATTTTGATCTTCAAAAATTCAAATGTAATGTCAACCGTTATCTTCTGTTTTCTTAATACCTGTTCTTTTATTGTTCTCTCAATGTTTTCTTTTTCTCATATTCTCTTGCGTCTTAGTGGCTTTATTGCCTTGCCTGATTTAAACAAAATCTCATCTATCAACAATAAAGTCCTACATGCTGATGGTATAATGTTGCAAAATAAGAAAACATTTATTAGAACATAACTATGGAAATGTCTACTACTAGTGAAGATATCAATAGACATTAAAAATGCCAAAAATGAACTGTAGAAGAGAAATGACAGAGAAAATTATTTAATATTTGATCCGATTTTAAGAGGTAAGAAAATATCGTAAAATTAAGAACTCTCTTCGAAGCATAATAAAGATGGGGGTGGGGTAGAAGAATTTAACAATTACAGAACATATTGAAGGATTGAGGGTCAGGGAAAAACAGTGAGTAACCTACCTAATAATTTTGTGTAAATGGTTGCCAGAACGGTGATTGAGAGTAAAGTAAAGGGATAGATTTTGATTAGAACATGAAAGACAGGAAGCCGTGAAAAGATATGATCACACACATCTTAAAGAAAAAAAGACGGAAAATATGATAGAATATGCTTAGCAATAGCAAAATATCTTCCAGAAACTAAAAAATGTATCAAGAGATTGGAAATGTTAAAAACAAAGACAAAGTACTGCAATGTATTATTTAATAACTACTATGTGACTGAATACTTGACAGTTTGTCCACATATTGAGAAGAGATTGAAGTAACAACAAAGATGTAGTCTTACAGATGAATGTTACGAATACCATGGACAGAGCATATGAACAACGTGGAAGTTTTAAGAACAAGAAAACTTATATTTACACTCAAAAAGAGACGGTTCAAATATCTGGGACATATAATAGGAAAAGAAGGCTTGGAGAATTTGAAACTTAGATGATATATTGAAACCAAAAGCGGGGGGGGGGAGCAAACATCGTGTAACCAACCTAATTAGTTTTTGTAAATGGATGTTGTGGAGGGTCATAAATCTATAAGGATTGGTAAATAAAAGAAGAATTAGTTTTTGTAAATGGATGACAGAACAGAAAAAGAGGAATGGTAAAGAGTCAAATGTTAATTAGTACAACAAAAATTGGAAGTTGTGGAGGGTCATAAATCTATAAGGATTGGTAAATAAAAGAAGAATTAGTTTTTGTAAATGGATGACAGAACAGAAAAAGAGGAATGATAAAGAGTCAAATGTTAATTAGTGCAACAAAAATAGGAAGTTGTGGAGGGTCATAAATCTATAAGGATTTAAAAGAAGAATTAGTTTTTGTAAATGGATGGCAGAACAGAAAAAGAGGAATGATAAAGAGTCAAATGTTAATTAGTGCAACAAAAATAGGAAGTTGTGGAGGGTCATAAATCTATAAGGATTGGTAAATAAAAGAAAGGATCGTGTAAAGTTAAAAGTAGTGTGGGATCTAGGTCGGCTTGAGTTCGTCTAATAGCAGCAAATTTTAAAGACGACTTGCCTTTAAATATGAACAAACATTGACTTAAATACACCAAGATGCTTCACACTGGCTGATTTTCTAGTTTTCCAAAACGAACCTGGAAAACCTCTGCTTGATCAAAAATTTGTGATTGTATTTATTTTAAATTTTAATTCATTTTGCCGGAAGATGTGCATTGACTTCTATGCGCAGAGAAGAGACCATATTTTATCAGTTTTATTTCTGCGTTTGTGATTTTCACATTCATTTCTACCTCTGCCAGGCTTCCTATTGCAATCTTAAAGAATACAAGGTTAATTAAAAAAAAACCCAAAACAAACTAAAAACAGAACTCCCAATAAATAATCATAATTTCGAAATCATTGACCACACAGTATCTGGTTATCCCATAAGCAAGATTGAATCATATTAAAAATTCGCCCAGAAACAACCATGAGCTTTCATCTTTTGAGGAAGCGGAGCATTCAAAAGCGCGCGAAGCTCCTTCAACATACCCAAAGCAACATCCCGAGCCATACTATTCTTAACTTAAAGCTTGATGAGTATATCAAGTTTTCAGCAGGAAAAGTAGTTAACCTAGATCGTTGACATATTTCAATGAAATTCAATCTTTCTTATCAAATCGTAAAATGAAAATTGTCTTGAACGGCCACTCTTCTAGATCGATGTGCATTAATGCAGGTGTTTTTCAGGTCTTTGAACCTACGTTGATCCTAATTTTCATAAATGACCTCCCCAATGTCATCGCTTCTCAACTTGGTATCAATGTCGATGACACAACTATTAATCCAGTCTTTGATGGGTTTGATAAGATCAAACTGGCAGATTATTGTGACCTATCTACATTAGAATGAGCTCTTCCTCCTTCATAAATACTAACCTGCGAGATTCTTAAGGGAGCATTCGACCCACAGTCTCTGACTGTGTGCGACTTCTGTCGAACTCTCTGCTTTGGTAGAAAGGAACCCGGACGAAGCTTTACCGAAGGGCAAAGTTTCGTCCGGGGAGGTAGACAGAACCCGAACCCGCTTATGCAGGTTCTTAGGGAATATTTTTGGCCGAGCCTACGGGCTCGGAGAAACCTACATTAAACTCGGTCTTGTGCCACATACATTCCTCGTGGTGGGACTGTTAAACATCGGCAGTCGGGACGCAGTATAACCTGACAGTTCAGACGGACACTACTATCTGCTGACTAATAACTGTCTTATTTTGTATATATGTTCTGTTATTTCAATACACTTGTTTAACCTACCTTCTTCTTTTCGTGTCTTTCTTTCTGGCCCCTAACAGGCCACAACAAAATCATTTTACAATAGAATTACATTGGAAATCATTTTACTATAGAAATGCATTTGAAAACATTTTACTGTAGAATTACATTGGAAATCATTTTACTATAGGTATGCATTGGAAAACATTTTACTATAAATTATGGTGGCCTGTTTACATTAGAATGAACTCAATACTCCTTCATAAATACTAACCTACGAGACTTCATAAGGAGGCAGTCGGGACGCAGTGTAACCTGACAGTTCGGACGGACACTTCTATCTGCTGACTAATAACTGTCTTATTTTGTATATATGTTCTGTTATTTCAATACACTTGTTCAATCTACTTTCTTCTTTCCGTGTCTTTCTTTCTGGCCACAGCACAGATGACATACACAGATAACTTAACAGACCTGGTGTGTTCAAAAACTTTCATTGTGTGACAAAAATAAATAAAATAAAATAAAATAATAATGAAAGAATCGGTAGCTTCACGAATCACAGCAGCGGTGCCATTTGACAATCAATCCTGGTTACGTTGATTTAAAAATTAAAAGGAAGGTCTTGATAATCTTGTGAGTCAGCTTATCAAGATTAATATTCCTTCTGGCACTGCTGTAATAGACATTAGTATTAATTATAGCAGGAGTTATTTCCCTTTAGCGTTTTATCAAATTCATCATTACTCCCAATACTGAAATGTTCGTTTTAAAATTAATTACAAAATTACAGCTAAAATGACGTGATGTTGGAAGTTAATGAAAAATTCTTCAGTGTTATAATGTGATGATATCGAATTTTCGATTTTTCTCGTCAGAATCCATTTTGCAATTTAAAAAAAAAATTTAACTTATCTTTCATCCATATCTGCTAAGGGCCTCTTGACAAAATGAAAAGAAGGGTTTGTAATTTTATTGATCTTAACCTGGCATCTCGACTTCAGTCACTTCCCCACTTCTTTGTCTTCTCTATAAATATTTTTATATCCACTGTGCCAGTTCTCCTTGAGGACATCTGTGTATAAATTTCGGGATATAATAAGCCTAATGTCTTCAGCAACCATTTTTACCAGTACTCATATTGCAATTTTTGCTGTTATCATTGCGTGTTTTTACCAGAGCTCATATTGCAATTTTTGTTGTTATAATCACTTTTTCTCTGGCACTCCTTATTACTGGTTCCCATATTGTATTATTTTCTATGCTTGGTCGGCTCAGGAGATTTTTGTGGCCTAGCATATGTGCTGATTCCTTAAATTTACGAATTTTCCAATGGTGTTCTTTGTCTATGAACTCAACCTGATCCCACAGAGTGCGGTGATCTCCCTTTTCTCTACATATGTGGTCAGCCACGCATGATTTTTCCACTTCCCCTCGTGTTCTTGAAGCCTTACCTTAAGGGGGTGGCCTGTCTCCCCTTTATATTTCTTTCCACGGCTGCACGGGATAGCGTACACACAGTCTTTAGTCATGTTCTCCTCTATGGGGGGATCTTACTCGGGAGAGATATCTGTGAAGTGTCGTCCAGCTTTTGAAGGTTGTTATATATGTTATATGGATCGCAGATCCTTTGTATTTTCTCTGATAACCCCTTCACATAAGGCAGGCAGACTGTTGTCTGAATGTTGTTGTCCTCCACTTGTACTCGCCTACCCCAGTTTTTTGGGGCTGCTGCAATGTACACAGGGTAGTTGTTACGTTGTAGGCTACTACTTATACTGACCAATTCTTTATCTAATATCTCTGGGTCGCCACTTATGACTTTTTCTCGATGTTGTAAGCAGCGGATCATCACTTTCTTTACGCTGTATGGATGGTGAGAATTGAAATTGAGGTACTTTCCAGTGAATATCGGTTTATGGTATACGGATGTCTTGAATCCATACTCTGTTCGAGATATTAGAACATCCAGGAATAGGAGTGTGTTGTTACTCTCTTTCTCCATTGTGAACTGTATCGAAGATCTTATTGAGTTCACATGGTCCAGTAGAACCTGAACATCTTCCTGGTGTGGCCACAGTATGAAGGTGTATTCTACGTACCTTAACCATAGAGTTGGCTTTAGAGATATAGATTCTAATGATTGCTGAGACATTAGGTTTATAATATCCCGAAATTCATACACAGATGTCCTCAAGGACACATGGAACAGTTGATAAAGGCGTTGACAGGACCCAAAGAGTGTGAGTTCAATACCCGGTTAAGGCAGTGGAGAACAGGAGATAACTGATAACTGACATCCATTAAACTCGGCACTTGCAACTAGAACAGTCTACCCCAGTGAGCGAAATAAAGGGTTCAGTTCGACATTCCAACCACATGAAGAAGGCCGGAGTGTACAACGGCCGAAACGTTGTAATAAATATGTCGACAAAGATGAGGACAATAGTCCGAATAATGTAAATAGTGTATATAATACCTCATCTCAGAAATATAGAAAGATACTGAAGGGCCGAAACGTTGTAATAAATATGGCGACAAAGATGGGGACAATAGTCCGAATAATGTAAATAATGTAAATAATGTACATAATACCTCATCTCAGAAATATAGACATATTTTCATAGCAGTTATTCTGATATGCTTTCCTCCTTGGTTCCTTGACTTGGCACTTAGGTCTCACTATTTTACTATTGAACTAGCTAGATGAAACCGTGATGCTATTTAGCCTATAGTTCGAGGTTTTTATTTCAGAAGTGTTGTTCTTCTAGACCGGTTGATAGCGAAGGCTATAGGATCAAGTTTATTCTGCTATTGGGATTGGGAGATAGATTGTTTTAATCTATCTCCCAATCCCAATAGCAGAATAAACTTGATCCTATAGCTCACATGATATTTCCCAATGATATTTACAAGTGAATGTAAAGAACACAGCTGGAATTCGAACTTGGCTTTCCGATTCCTAAATTCGAGCCGCTATCGAATAAAGATTTTGAAATAGATTTTGAATTGGATCAACGTCAAAGTGCCAGAGATTTGCCGCAAAATCTTTACCTGCCATGTTCAACTGTCCACGAACATCTTAAATGAATAAGGAAAATCATGAAAAGAGAGAAACACAACATCCCACAATCTGCAGCTATTAAACAGTATAAACCTTTTATTTTTGCATCGCACTGTTACAGGTCATGAAAAATGGATTATACATGTCATCAGAAAAAAATAGGAGATTATCACAAAACGAAAAGCCAGTACCAGCGCTAAAACCAGGACTCTACTGAAGTCATTTCAGTGTATCTGGGGAGATGTAAAAGGTGTAGCATATTATGAGAAATTGATACATAAACAGACATTCTCTACCGACGCTTATTGCCAACAGATTGATCGGGTAAGAAAGCTTTGTTCTCCTGATGGTATTATTATTTAATAGTTAGTATGGGAAGTTCTACACCCTTCATATTTAGCACCTACGTCTTTTCATGAGTATTAACCACTAGAACTTTTATGTTTGAATTTCAAGGATGAGGAGTTATTCTTATTTAAATTGTCTATTATCATCATCTTTGTTATAATTATAATGTTTCGGTCATTATGCCCTCTACCTTTGATTGTCGAATCTTCGAACTGAAATATTTAATTTACGGGAACAGATTATTCTCTTTTTATTGATCATGTTCAGGAATATCTCGTTTAGTTTTTATTTAGTATTCGCATTTTCCACAGAATTCACTGTCTGGCTATGGATTGAACCCGCAACTAATATGTCACCAAATTCACGAACCAATGTTTTTATTCAGTACACTAGGCCGTTGTCTCTTGGAACAATCCTGTGTTAACAATTGGAACTTTAAACCTAACCTACCTGCTAATCTGACTGCTGTTGCTGCTTGTCACGCTTGACTTCACTCACCTTGCTGTCACGTCACTTTTTTTTCATTAATGACTCCCATATTGTAATTATTTCTATGTTTAAACTCCGTTAAATCGGTAATCCTAGTTGGGTATAGCAAATTGGAAAAGGATCCAACCCTTAAAAAAACGAGAGAAACCTATCAGATCCTAAATAGGGTCGAGGAGTATTTCATACAAAATAAATATAGACAACTGACAACGTTACAGCATGCTACCACATGTATATGGTCTCCCTAACATTCAGAAAGTTAGTATAGTTAGCTGCAGGGGATCGGTATGCCAGCCGCTGGTAGATATAATTAACTTACTAAAAGGGTAGAGACTTATCATATGTTAAGAACTCTGGACAATTGATGGAATCGATCCGAGCGGTTCCGAGCAATAGCAATCGGACAATAATCTTGGATGTGGTAAGCTTATCCACCAGAGTTCCTGTGGACAGGAGTCTATCGTCGCTTCGATAATGATTGATGTCAGAACCCTACATTGGAGAACGTAGCAGAATCCCCATAGATAATCCGGTGAAAATGTTGACGTTTTCTGTACAGACAGCATTCTTTTAACTAGAGTCAGATAGATACCGACAGGATGAAGGCTTGATTATGTGTTCACCTATATCACCAGTAATAGTGAATATTTATATGGAACACTTCAGAGGAAATGGATTTACAAATATCACTACTAAAGATGCCTAAAAGAATAAGCACATATGCTACACTGTGAAGACCTATTTAGTAGGTCTATAAGAGAAATAAATAAAATAGGACAAAGAAAGATGTAATAGCATGATTTCAATAGCTGCAACAGAAAAGAGAAAACTCAGTGAGTGCAGTCAAGCGTGAAAACCAGCAACAGAACATCACCAGGCATGTTATGTTTAAAGCTACACGCTCTTCACATTGGATCCGTCCCACGTAAAATAACCTTGTAGATTAAATCGTTTGTTCGTGGAATTTGTAACATAGTAATTGTGAGCTCAATCACTGTACTTGGAATCTGTGGATATGTGCCAAGTGATTACTAAATAATAAGAGATATCCCGAGACGCGTTCAGCCGAACTAGAACAATCTATTCTGTAGATCAAATGTGGGATTCAGTCCTATATATCCTGAAGGTTACCCAGATCGGCAAGAAACCTAATGAATGCAGAAGGTCACAACAGTCGAAACGCAATAAAAACAACAACACTGAGGACAATATTCAACCTGTATAGGGCAATGTTTGTCATATGTTAAGAACTCAGAACACTTCATGAAATCGATCTGATGTGTTCCCATCCATAGCAATCTGATAGTAAACTTGGTTAGCGGGACGGGAACAAGGTATTCTGTAGATTTAAATATAGTAGTGAGTTACGCAGATTGAATATAGGATTCAGTTAACCGGATTCATTATAGGATTCGGTTAGCCGGTTTGAATATAGGATTCAGTAAAAAGGAGTGAATATAGGATTCAGTCAACAGGTTTGATTATAGGATTCAGTTAATCGGATTGAATATAAGATTCAGTTAGCTGTATTGAATATAGGATTCAATAACCAGGATTGAATAATGGATGCAGTTACCCAGACTGAATATACCATTCAATCAGTCGGATTGAATATAGGATTCAGTTATCTAGATTGAATTTTGGATTCGGTTACTCGGACTGAATATAGGATTCAGTAACCAGGAGTGAATATAGGATCCAGTCACTCGGTTTGAATACAGGAATCCGTTAGCCAGATTACATATAGGATTCAGTTCACCGGATTGAATAGAGGATTCAGTTACCTGGGTTGAATATAGGTTTAAGTTAGCCACATTGAATATAGGATTCAGTTACCCGGATTTAATATAGGATTCAGTTAGCTGGATTGAATATAGCATTCAGTTACCTAGATTAGATATAGGATTCAGTTACGGGATTGAATATAGGATTCATTTTCCTGGATTAAATATAGGATTTAGTTAGCTGGGTTGAATATAGGATTCAGTTAGCCTGAGTGAATACAGGATTCAGTTACCCGGGTTAAATATAGGATTAAGTTAGCTGGATTGAATATAGGAATTACCAACCGACACTGCTACATAAGCTACCATTTACCTTATGAACACGAAAAGAGAAACCATTGACACCATAACACCATCAATTATTGTCTAGTTCAAACTAACATCATAATAATTATAATTATCGTTATTACCATTCCACCACCATTACTACAATCACTTGTACCAGTTTACCGTAACTATTTGCTGCTACAATTGTTATTATCATCATCCGCTCCCCCCACTATTACTACTGCATCACAATTACTATTGCCGCAAAAGTCCACAATTACTACTGCACTACAATTACCATTACCACATCAGTCAACAATTATATCCCCCCCACCAGAAAAATTAATAGCACCGCATCAATACTAATAAATATTATAAATTGGAGTTTCTATAATTTACATAAGCGCAATCGTTAAAAACAAGCAAATAACGTGTTTTAAAATAATAACCAAACAGCATTAAAAAAATTAAAAATAATAACAATTTTACCAACCATAGCATTACACAGAACCCAACTTAAGATAAATGTGAAAACTTGCGAAAACAATGTTTGAACGCGCGTGCATACGTATATATGTGTATGCAACAAAACATTATTCCGCGAAAATAATAGACGAACGGTTGACAATGCGACTTTCGAAAGAATTTCACTACGCAATCTAAAATTGAATAGAGCGACCAATTGCGTACGTATGTGTGAGGTGAAATGCGTGGACATGCGTGTATGTATGTTTGCGTACGCATGAGTGGCTTTCCGAGGACAATTTTTTCCTCCCATTACCATAAAAACACCTATATATGCATCCATATGTAAAACCCAAATTTAAAAATTAATCAGTTTTTCTGACGATCGCAAATAGCGGGAAACCCAGGATCACAAATTCACATCAATCCAACTATATATATATATATATATATATATATATATATATATATATATATATATATATATATATATATATATATATATATATATATATATATATATATATATATATACACACAAAGGATGAACGCGGTTTCGACCTCTACGGTCTCCTCGGGTGATTTGTTCAGCAAATCAACCTCACGGAGCTCAACAACCCTGCGGGGTTGATTTGCTGAACAAACGACCTGAGGAGACCATAGAGGTCGAAACCGCGATAGTGTGCTCTGGTCAGCTTTCATCTTTTACAATTATTAAACAGATCTGCAAGTCTGGTCTTCCGACTTAGTATTGAGCACTTTTAATGTGTTCAGTTTTAACAAATATTTTACTATTTGTGTTACTCTGGCATGCATACATACATACATACATACATACATATATATATATATATATATATATATATATATATATATATATATATATATATATATATAAAGACTGAAACACTAATATTCCATGGTTATAATTTATTACATTGGAATCGTAATTACGATCCAAATCATCAGACCTACTCTGTCCTGGACATTGAGTTCTACCTGGATTCTATCCTATTGGGAATTTATGCATATAAATATATATATTTATATATATATTGACCACTAATATTATCAATATATATATATATATATATATATATATATATATATATATATATATATATATATATATATAGATAGATAGATAGATAGATAGATAGACAGATACAGGCTTACATGCCGATATATTTTCCTATACCTCTATCAGATTGTGAATGAGATAAAAACTGTGACAGAGGTAAGCCATGGTTGCTTACGTATACATTTAACAAAGGAAGCTGTCCTAATCATCTGATTAATTATTTTATGCTGCGAGACATGTTCAGACTTTTTGGTATTCAAAGTAGTTCCTACAATTAAAACGGACAGGAGATTAAACTAGAGCTCGTTGACAGTTTTGGCATCAGTGGTAATCTGCAAAGTAAAACAACAGTTGCAACATACACTCTACTGAACAACAACGTCTGTTGTTGAAGGCTCACGATTAGTCAAAGTCACATACACAACAGATAAGTTAGGCGTCGAAGCTAGTCAGTATTTACATCAAATGTCTTGTTCACATCAGAGAATACAATTCAAGTACTTTAGTGACTTTTAAGTGCAGGCTACGTTAGTATTTATCAGAGGAGATATTTCTGATAACAGCATAAGTTATGCGTATAATACTGTGCTAGTGGCAGGGTCGGAGAGAAACTGCAGGAATTCTTAGACAAGTTAGTAAAGTAAAACAAGAACAAACGATTAACTATTAATTTTAAGAAGATAGAATATATGTCAACCAGAAAACATGGTGTAATTTGCAAATTGGTCACATCAAAAGAAAAAATAGATAATGTAATGTCGTAATCGACGAGGGAATACGTAGCATAGAAATCCGAAAGCACATTAGAAGAGCAATGGATGCTTTCCAGCGGCTGAATGTATTAAGAGATAAAAAATGTTGTTAGAAACAAATAAAATAGTAATGAACTGCTTTGGAATATCTATCCACAATTGTCATCTACACTGATTTTAAATGCTCGTCAATTTACTCACAGATAGAGAAGATTGATCCGTGTTTACGGTTTATCAACCTATTGCAGGTTATTTAAAGCCAGAAAACTTTTTTATATTAGAATATTTTTTAAAAATAATAACGGTTTGTGCATTGTGGTTTAATGCATATCGGCTCGGAGAGCCGAGTTCGAATTCCAATCGAGTTCCTTATATTCACTTACGCACAAATACAATTGGGAAAGGTATGAATCCATCTCTTCTCCCAACTGTAGGTTGAATAATAGGACAGAATGATTTTTTTTTAGCCTTGATTAGCAACAAATCTACCACCGAAAGAAATGGCAACCTACTGCAGGAAAAAACTGCCTCGCCAGCCATGTATAGAAAGAGACACGATCGACCAAACGTATATCACGTATGGCACTTAACTGACTGAATACGAGTCTCACTAATTAACCCATACCTGGGGTGAGAAGAAGTGGATTCATACTTTACCGAAGGAATTTGCGCGTAAGTGAATATAATAAACACATCATTAATTGGAACACGGGTTTCCGATTAACAGTTCCGTGCCATCCTAGGTATTGAGCAGGTTTGACGTTGCTTAAAATATTATGGGAACTGGTGTTTCCATTTGATATGACCGTAAGCGACAGATGACGGAAAGACTTGAACATTAATAAATTGGATATTATTTAAAGAACAGGTATTACTTTCTGGACAGCACTAGTGTTAAGATTGAGAAGAAAGGAAGCTCTGCTGAGAACTAGAAATAGAATTCTGAGTTAGTTGTTTTCATTTCTGGTATTAGACATTAATTAAAGAAGAACAGGTATTACTTTCTGGACTACACACGTTTCACTTTTGAAAAGGAAGGAGATTATATTGAGAAATAGATTAAGAATTCTGACGTAGCTGTGTCCATTTTGTGGTCACATTATATCCTTCAATTGTAAAATCAGTTGAAGCTCAACAACATGCATTGATTTTTTAACCGATTCTCGTATTAATACATAATTGCATTCATTTTTCTGCATGCATATCTAACTGTCAGCCCTGAGCAAAGCCATATATTTTCTTTGAGAGCAGCAGCAATCTATTTCTGTCATCAAGTGATGCTGATATTCTGGCTCAAACAAGATCGCTAAACAATGTTCATTGTATTGGCTTTATGGTATCTTAGGACATCTTAACGTCGTTCCCCACGTATGTAACTCAACGCCAGTAATACTTCTACGAACGAGTAAATAAAGTCCAAGAGAAAGCACAATTACAATTGATCTATGACCTGACTTATCAATAGCATGATAGAAATGGTCACATACCAGATGACCAGTGTCTAGTTACATGGCTAAGTGTAAGTAAGTATTGACAGCAATATCGAAGTGAAGGTGTCTGTAACTAAAATTGATAGCATAAGCATATGTATGGTTATATGAATATGTATTTATACAACTCAGTATGAATGTTGGTGAATCGTTATGCAAGAAAATACATGTAGAGCATCAGAACGGTCAAGTTTGGTGGAGTGCAAAAGAGTAAAGTACAATTTGAAAGAAAGAAAGAAAGAAAGAAAGAAAGAAAGACGCCCATTTGACAGGGAAGACTATAACATATGAATCTTAATATGAAGTACCAAAGACTTGAACAGAATAATTATTATTATGAAAATAAAAGAAAGAAAAGCTAAGAAAGAAAGAAAGAAAGAAAGAAAGAAAGAAAGAAATATATTCAAGTGATACAAAAGACTATAATATATGAACGTTAGCGCGAATTCCCCAAAACTTTTGGACAGAATGATTATTATAATGGAAAGAAAGAAAGAAAGAAAGAAAGAAAGAAAGAAAGAAAGAAAGATATTCAAATAATACAGAAGACTTTAGCATATGAAGGTTAGCATGAATTACTAAAGACTTTTGGACAGAATCATTATTATAATGAAAAGAAAGAAAGAAAGAAAGAAAGAAAGAAAGAAAGAAATATATTCAAGTGATATTTTAGACTATAACATATGAAGGTTAGCATGAATTATCAAAGACTTTTGGACAGAATGATTATTATAATGAAAAGAAAGAAAGAAAGAAAGAAAGATATAGCATGAATTACCAAAGGCTTTTGGACAGAATGATTATTATAATGAAAAGAAAGAAAGAAAGAAAGAAAGAAAGATATTCAAGTGAATATTTCCAGTATTGATAGGGGTTTCCTTTCTAACATTTTTTTAACAGTTCGTCCCAAACAAAGTGATAATGGGAATGAAAGAGAATGAAAAGGCTTTAAAAGAAATCGGAAACCTAATCTTAAACAGGAAACAAGGGAGAAACCTCTATTCTTGTTAAAAATACTGGAGAGAAGTGTGAACCGGACGATAGGCAAACCTATCTACTATTAAATTTAAAAAAAAATAAGGCAAATGAGAGATTTGGTTCTAAATGAGATGATTTGTTTAATAAATAAAGTTCCAGTTTAATAGATATTTAAATTTTAAATAGAAAATCAGGTGGGATAAAGACGGACACAAATTAAGGATGGACATTTTTACAATATAACTAATCTTTTTTTTTTCACTTTTCGAAGAGAAAGAAACAAATTTAAGCCATTTTACGAAATCATTAGTTAAACTCGGCATTGTGTCTACTTTCCCTTTTTTAATCAATTCACAAGGCGGTAACACCACTAAGGCGCAAGGGGCAACTGCGTGTGAAAGAGAATGAAAAGACCTTAAGAGGAACTGGGAACCCAATCCTAAACAGGAATCTAGAGATAAACTCCTACTCCTGTTCATAAGACCGGATAGGAGTGAAAGGTTTAAAGTAGTGTGAGATGTCAACTTCTAGTTATAGATTTTCCTAATATTAATATATATATATATGTGTGTGTGTGTGTGCGCGCGCGCGAGTGTGTGTGTATGATTATTTCCTCTTGGGGTTACATATGTTAGTTGCTGCTGCTGTTGGAATCCTCAGGTGAGCTGCTTTCTGTTATTTGCTAAAGTTATTTGTGATAATGTAGCGCTAATCTATAGGGTTTTACGAAGAATTATCTTCTTTAAAATATAGAGGATTCATTCGCTTGATGTCATCTCTAATCATTGATCTGAGAAAACATTAATATACACTTGACAGTGTAGACATTTCTGAACGAGTTAGAAGTGATGAATGATATCAAAATGAGGATCTTGATCTAACAAAAATATTTAAGACTCGTGCTTTTATGTTAATGTTAAAGTTTTGTATCATTTTGCCTTGATGTGCAGCCTATTCTATGGTCTATTTCGTTATTCTTAATGGACATAAATTATACAATGACATGCCCACCTTTGGGTTTCATTCGTAAGTTATCACTGTGTTAATTTTACCTGAAAATCGAAAGTGGTTAGCAACATATTTTTCTCAGTACATTTTATGATTTTCGAGGGTCAGAAAAAAAGTTAATGCATTTTGTTAACTAGAAGTTACTACAAAACGCTCACGTGTAATGAAAGTCTCGCAATTATTTAGTATTGTTGAAATTATCGTTAACATTTCTGTCGAGATTTACAAATTCTATGTTTTGTTGAATTTAGCAAACCAATCGATGAAATATAAAAAAAAGATATGCAAATAAAAATAAAAAAAGAAATTGCATTTTTATTAAACAAGTATTTGTTATTTTAATAATTAAATTGTTTTTAAAATAATGTATCTGGTATGTTAAATAACAAAACTTTTAATTTTTCCAAAAATAATAAATAAAAATGTACTGTATTAAGCTACGCACCCTAATAAAACTAACTGTACTTTGTAATCCCTTACCTGTTTTCACTTCTCCCCAAAATCTGGTTTCGATCGGTCAATACACGGCTATTTTAGAATGTGTAACGGATGGACGGATTAACAGGAATCACAGAATTATATATAGGTAGATGCTGCAGGATTTCAGTATGTTAAGCATGGTGATGATGAAAAAAGTCTATTAAAATATACTGGACCACTAGCGAAAAATTTAACTTTCAGCTCATTTCTTAAAGACGGATTTTTTTTTCGGTAAAAAATGATCTTTGTCATTACAGGCAATACAAAAACAACAAAATATGGAGTCAGCCTCAATTCGATTTGGTATTGAATGGAACAAGGTTCGTATTTTCTTACTGTGAATCTTTTTTTTTTTTATATACTTCTTGGTAGTAATAATTAGCAGTAATAAAGAAGGCCAACAAATTCAAAATGGAATTTCGAGTGAAGAAGTTCAAGCAAACCCCTGCCATAGCGATGAGAAAACCCATAAAAAATGAAAGCAAAATCAATGTACCAAATACAGACAGAATGGCAAACATAAGCCTTTTTATGGTCAATACTCTGCCCGTACCAAACTAGCTGATATAGACAAACACCTTATCCATAAGTTGTTGGGTAGTGCAGTGTTAAATGTTGAAAACGACGGTTTTATTCTTGCTGCACTGGACCGTTGCTTGCTAACTAGAAATTATCAGGTAAACTTACAGAAAAATTGTCTTGACCTCAAATGCAGATTCTGTGATGAATATCTATAAACAATTAACCATCTTTGCCAGGTTTCACGGTATTAGCATTAACCGAATATAAAGCTCGGCATGATAAGGTGGCTCAATATATGCACTAAAAAATCTGCAATTTCTATGGTAAGGAAACAGCAAGTAACAAGCATGAATACCACCCAGTAAACTGTCATGCCGGGTTTTATATTCAGTGGGTGCCAACACTGTGTAACCTGATGCAATATGGTCAATTGTTTCTGGATATTTATCACATAATCTGCATTTCGTTTGAACACAATTTTCAGTATGTATGTTTAGTAACTTCTAGTTAGCAAGCATTGGTCCAGTGCAGCAAGAGCAAAACTTTCGGTTTCAACTTTTAACCCTTCACTACGCAAGAACAGATGGATAGGGGGTTTGTCTACATCAGCTTGTTTGATAAAGGCAGAATATTGACCATGAAGAGATTTATCTTGCCATCGTTTCTGTATCTGATCATTGCATTTCCTTTGCTTCCTTTTTTAAGGTTTTTGCCGCTGCATTAGTTGTATTGTGTTTTACTTGCATTTCTTTACCCACCTGAAATTCTATTTTTAACTTGCTGGCTTCCTTTATTACAGAATACAGTTTCTGCTTTCATTTTCTTTGACGCAGATCATCATCAAGTTTTCTGTAGTTTCCCGGTATCTTTGAAGGCCGATTGTTATAACTTTGTAAGACAGTTCTAGTTGAACTGATCCTCTACCTCCTTCGGATCTGGGCTTATACAAACGATAATTTCAGTCTATGGATGCTGCATGCGATGACAAGTGAGAAGCTTTCTCATTTTGATGTCAATGTCATATATGGTCCAATTAAGGGTGTTGAAACTGTATTGTACCACAGGTATAGCCAAAGAGTTTATGGTCGATATTCTGTTGTTGTTGTTGTTTTTTTAAATTAAACTCTGTATTCATTACCAGACCGCACACACCTGTAGTATTCTTTTCTTACTTTCTCCTTCATTTGACTACGCTTTATTCCATCTCTTTTGCTGATTCCTAGGTACCTAGAGGCTCCATTTTGTTCCAGTTCCTTAAATTTGTGACAAAATCTAAATCTATTGTGTTTCTGTAATTCCCTCTTTCTTGAATGTTACATTTGCATATCTGTCTAATCCGGAATCCATCCCTATGTCATCACTGAAACATTTTACATTTCATTGTTGTCTTTGATAAGGAGTTTGAAATCATCTATGTAGAATAGGTGATAAAATACTTGTTTACTTTATATTCATAGCTATTATTGTTTAGTTCATGCGGAAGTATGATTAGGGATAAACAAAACAGAAAGGATGACAAGGAGTATTCTTGAAAGATTCCTCGTCGGATATTTAGGCGGTTTGAAGTACCAGTGCATCTAGTATGATTTAGGCATAATGTGGTTTTCCCTATTCCCACGCTGTGTTTAAGGAAATGTACTATCACCAAAGAGACTTTGTACATTTCCAAAGCCTTAAGAATCCAAGAGTGTCCCAACCAGAGACCTAAAGTTAGAAATGACATTATTACATTTTCCAGGAAACAATTTTGTAATAAGGACTAAAACTAAAACAATCTAAGATCACACACATTTTACATAGATAAAACACTTTGTAAGGTGCAAGCAGTACAATTTTTATTGTATTTCTTTAAAGTGTGGGCTACTAGGAATCCCTTCAATTAGTCTATCAGTACCTTTTCCAATCAATCCGAGGGCTTTAAGTACAAGTGGAATTATTGATGTCCTGACGTGCAACATTTTTGAGATTTACACTTCAAGATCCTTAGATTTTGATAGTTTCTTGAAGATATTCAAAGTTACATTACAATCTGCAATGACTGCCATGTCAATAAGAAAGCACATTCTGTTTTTGTGGACGATTAGCTTTGATTGTTCTGTCTGTGTGTATTGTAAAGTGCCATAAAATTGTTACAGTTCCTATATTTGTAACCGTGTCTGGGTTGTGTCCATACCAGTTTTTGCAGTTTCCTTTCTGTAAAAGCTGCAGATTTTCCAGTGCAGATATTGGCCTAATCTATCATTCCAGATTTTATATTCAGTGGGTGCTAATACCGTGAAACATAATACTAGGTGGTCAATTGTTTTTAGATATTTGTCATAGAATCTGAATTTCGGGTTAACACAATTTTTCAGTAATTTATGGTTAGCAATCATTGGGGTCCTGTGCAGCAAGATTTAAACCTTCGATTTCCGTTTTTAACCCCGCACTACGTAACAACTGATGAGTATGGACTTTGTCAACATCACGTTGTTTGGTACGGGCAGATTATTGAACATGAAGAAGTCTATCTAGCAATCGTTTCTGCCTTTGTTTCATTGCTTTTGCTTTCTTTCTTTTTTTATCGTTGTAGTAGGTGTATTATGCTTCACTAGCACGTGTCTCCCACTCAAAATTCCATTTTGAATTTTTGGGCTTCTTTTATTATTATTGTTATTATTATTGTTATGGTTATTATTTTTTTTTATCATTTTTCTTGATCTTTTAATCTCTTTGACTTAATTATTTTATGGAAATTTGACAAGCCAAATCTTTGAAAGCTTAAACCCTCATTGGTAGAATCCGATTAACAAATGCTACTGATGTTCCCCTCTTTCTTTCTCAATATTTTTAATTCTATTTTTTTCTTTTTTAAAGTAACTTCTCTTTCATGCCTACTTCTCTCATAATCAACATATTAACATTACTAGGTTGTCGCCTTACTAATTCTATTCATCTTTTAATCACTTTTTAGACTTATAATTCTGTTATTTTTTTCTCGTTTTTCCTCCCACAGTTCCTATAACAATCAACCATTTCCTGTGTTACCGTTTCATTGGTTTAATTCTTTCAACTGTGCCACTTGAAAATGTTGATTACACATTTTTGCCGAGCATATGCAGATACATTCACATTACTGTATATACACACAACGTTAAACTTCCGTATACATTAAGAGAGCAAAAATACTTAGTTACACACACACACACACACACATATATATATATATATATATATATATATATATATACGCTAAACAAGTTCGATTAAAAAGATCTGACAAGTTCTGTCCGTTCTATTTGTTTGTATTTTTCCATTTTTCGAATAAGATAATTAGTATTTTGCTCGAAATTGCGGATAAACTGTTTTGTTCAACTGTTTTCGATCGTCTCAGTGTCTGTGTAATAGACAGAATTCCTTTGTCTATATCCTTGTCTTCTTTTGTCTACATTATGGTAGTCCATAGACTCGTATATTGGCTACATAAAATCAAAGAATATCAGAATTCCTTTGTCTATATCCTTGTCTTCTTTTGTCTACATCATGGTGGTCCATAGACTCGTATATTGGCTACATAAAATCAAAGAATATCAGAATTCCTTTGTCTATATCCTTGTCTTCTTTTGTCTACATCATGGTAGTCCATAGACTCGTATATTGGCTCCATAAAATCAAGGAATATCAGAATAAGAAACATATTGAGAGCTTTTTATCGTTTTTTTTAACCAATGTCATATATACATTTCTATGTCATAATGTTTTACATATTAATATTATATATAAATTTGCTTCCCTGTGCCTTTTCTATAAATACTTTTATTGTAGTTGTTCGAATGAGCTCTTCACGATGGTACCTAGACTTTTTGAATTTAAGCGCACTAATAGACTGGCATCAAGGTTTCCTCAATTAACAGCTGAGTTAGTTAGATGTAACCGTAAGTTCTATACTAAAAGTTTATTTTTTCACTTGTGGAACTCCCTTCTGGCTCCATATTTTTCAGCTAACTTTAATCTGCCAAAATTTAAATGCAATGTTAATGATTATCCACTGTCTTCATGGTTACTCTTCTTTTGTTCTCACTCCTTAATAATGTTTCTTTTTATAACTCTTCCATACCCATTAACCGCTATTGTCTTAGTGGCTTTATTTCTTTGCTTGGGGTGAATTCGATTATATATATAACCGAGTTCACATCATATATATATATATATATATATATATATATATAGTCATCCACAGACAGACTCAGTGTGGATAGACGTCCGATTGCTTCAAGCTGGGATTGAAACCCACCTGATTTGAAATCAGTCAGATCTCATATATATATATATATATATATATATATATATATATATATATATATATATATATATATATATATATATATATATATATATATATATATTAGACTAGAATCTGACAATGCTTTTTTTACATTTTAGTTGAACTGTGTTGCACCATATATGGCTTATCTTTCTGTCTGTAAGGTTAATTTATTTAAATTTGATATAATTTTGTATTAATCTCATAGTAGTATTAGTAACATCTTGTACTGGTTGGTATTTTTATATTTTTATTATATAAAAAATCTTTTGTCAACAGTTGCATATCAGTTTACCAAGTAATTGTATACGTTTAAAGTGTTTACTGGTTTCTTAAAGAAGAGATTTATTTATCAACTATAAAAAAAATTATGTAGGAAACTCATAAAGCATATAACTTGTTTAGCATTTTGTCAAATTACCACTCCACCTCATTTTTCTTAGGAAATGGCATTGTCTAGTGTGTAAAATATGTATCCATTAACATCCGCTCCTGTTTAATGTTTGCGCTGCCATTAACTGCCAATCTACGCATCATGACCCATTCATAAATAATAAATTTTTAATTTTTGCTTCTTCGCTTAGTTTAAATTTAACGTACTTCATATTTGATTGATTGATCGAACTTATAACTCTCCTTTTTTTCGTAATTTTTTTTTTAAAACTAAATAAATCGTTCACAATCGCCTGATGTGATGAAATGATATGCATTGAAACATGACTGCAATTGTGTAGTGATTTTGACATATTTTCGGTGTAATATCCTAATATATATATATATATATATATATATATATATATATATATATATAGTCTATTATCCTGTCTAGATGTATTAATCTAATTTTAATTTCGAATGTTTATTCGAGTTATCATAGAATATGAACAAAGCTCACGATATCCTTGATTCAGGATTTGACACGGCACTAAAGTCTTACATCCTTCGCGTCAAGATGGTAACATAGTAACCCCAATAATTTCGTTATCGGTTGCAAATGGTAGAATGTATTTTTTTACAGCTGTATCATCTATAATATTGCACACTGCATAGGCCGCCTATAATTAATACTCATGCTGCAGTATGAACGTTTAGAAGCAAATTTTGTGTTGCTATATTTTACATTCTAGCTTTATAAATTATAAATAACGCATTAAAAATATTGTTTTCTCAGAATGATATCTCAAAAATATATTAAGTAATCCTTATTAAAATATTTGCTTTACTTTTGTAAAGAAATATAATTTTTTGTCTTATTTCTGACAAGAATGATATATAAGTATCCTTTTTTTATTTATTCATGTTTATATAGACTTATAAGTAACTCAGTGTAAAAAAGTATTATTTGGTTATTCATAATGTAATAAACAAATATTTTACTGTTAAGGAAATGGTATGTCCATGAAGGTATGTCTGTAACAATAATTATATTTTAGTTCGAATAATCTTGAATTATAATAAAATATCGGAGACCATCTAAGCGTATTGCGGTATCCGAGCTAGGCCCCTCCTGAAAGTCTATCATTATAGCACACCTTTACCTGTGATTGCCTAATATAGTATTATAACAGGAAAATTCTATTAGGTTCGACAATTTCTTTGCGTACTGCTCTCTCACTCAACAACATCTCCTTTCAAAAAAAAGAAAAGCCACTTCCAAAAACATCTAGACCAAATAGTTAAAAGCATAAATGATTGTGATAAAATACTAGTTAAGTCTGACAAAACTGGCAACTTCTACAAATTGGCTGTTGATGACTACAACAACTTAATTAAGAAAAACTTAACCAGGACTTATAAAAAAGCTTGCAACAACAACATAAATATGGTTGATAGCATAAACAGAGCAAGTAAAAAAATAACTGATAAATTAAAAATTAGCGATAGAGTAGGCAAACTTGCTGAAAAGGAATGTTACATAACTCTTAAGGACCATAAACATGATTTTTTGGAAAACCCTACTATAAGAATGATTAACCCTACCCGACCCGACATAGGAAAGATCAGCAAAAGGATCCTGGAAAAAAATACTTGCCAAATAAAAAACAGCTTGGATTAAAATTATGGATCAATACTAAAGATGTTATCAATTGGTTTAACAATATTGATAATAAACCGAATTGCACCCTAATACAGTTCGATATCGTGGATTACTACCCATCAATTTCGAAGGATCTATTTACGACTGCCCTGAACTTTGCTGCTGTGTATTCTAACCTGACAAAGGAAGAAACAGATATAATCCTCAGCGCAAAAAATCTGTCCTCATTCATAATGGGGACCAATGGATAAAAAACAATAACGACCTGTTTGACATCACCATGGGATCATTAGACTCTGCAGAGTCTTCTGACCTTGTTGGTCTTTTAATACTGTATAACTTAACCGCACACCGCGAAATTGATATTAGGGACATCGGACTGTATAGAGATGACGGGCTCATGGTGGTGAGGAGTTCTACTAGTTTTAAGATAGAGAAAATCAGAAAAATTATAAAAAATCAAAAAAAGATAACCCTTTATGAAGTCGTCAAAAAACAAATGTTACGGCAGTTTTTATATGCACAAATCCCTTTCATAAAGAAATAAAATAAAAACATAAATAAATCTCCATAGACACGTAAACCAGACTGGGCGAAAACATCTTCCGTTTTAAATTTAGACACCCCCACCTTACCCTGACTTGACATCTCTGAAAGTAACTCTATACTGATACAAATTATTAACACTCAACACCCCTAACTATTTTGAACAATTTGCCCTGGCTGTTACCATGGAAATTTTGATTTCAATTGTGAATATATTATTAAAACACGTAAATTTCAGAAATAAGTTATTCCAAAAAAAAAATTCGCTTGAAGTTGGAACAGAGCTTACTCTAACTCAATTTAATTCAAATAATTATATTGAAGTTTTCGGCTCTTGTTTTGAAACATGAGACCTCTTATGTAGCGTGTTGGAATCATATTTTTAAATAAATAATTATATTTATGCTCTACTTTTGTATCAAGCACTATTTTTTAAAAATAATAACAAAAATACTAAAGAACTTTGGATTATTTACCTAACCAGTTCTTTCCTATTTTCTATATATTTTCACACACACACACACACACACACACACACACACACACTATATATATATATATATATATATATATGGGTGGGGAGAGAGAAAACGATAGAGAGAGAAAGGGTTAGATAGCGTCGACATACGAATCAGCACTATATAGTCATTCTGACAATTTTACACCCAATGCTATCTTCAGATTAATTACCAGTACTACTTTAACGGCTTTATATATTCGGCTGAGAAATTAAGGGAGGTTAAACCTGTTATCGGACCTTACCCATAATAACATAATGGACTATTCTATGCGTAATAAATACTGCGCCTCAAGAGAAAGCAGGGAGTTCACTCCGAAGTCGCGCGACCGGTTGATCGGCTGATCGGTTGAACTCTCTGCCTTCGGGCGTGGAGGAACCCGAACGAGTCTACGCCGAAGGGCGGAGTCTCTTTCGGGGAGGTAAACCGACCCTGAACCCGTTTATACGGGTTCAAAGGGCATATTTTTAGCCGAGCCCACGGGCTCGGAGATACCACGTTAAACCGGCTTTGTGCCACATGATGCCCTCGTGGAGGGGCGACTAAATACCGTTCAGTCCGAAGTCGTGCGACCGGCTGATCGGCTGCCACATGATGCCCACGTGGGGGTGACTAAATACCGTTCAGTCTGAAGGCTGGAGTGAGGTCTGTCAGGAGTCTGTCAGTCAGTCAGTCAGTCAGTCAGAGTGTCTGTCAGTCGAGTCAAGAGTCAAGTCAGAGGCAGTCCGAAACAGAGTCATGTTCAGACAATTACTACAAGACATTGGAATAGTGATACTGGTCGAGACTGCATTGTTCTCCCTACTAAACCTGATTGTTCATACTAACACTTTCTACTTCTCTGTATATATTCCTGTTTGTAATATATCTGTGTTATTCCATACCTGTGTTCGAGTTCTTCTTTATTGGTTCTACCTCGGACTATCACCCGTGGTACAAGGAACCGGGCCATAACAAAACCCTTCCTTTTTTTTTTTTTTTTTTTTTTTTGATTAGGGCTCATGCACAAGATTATTTATGGTCATGACTTCTGCATTAGTTATTTATTCATTATTTACTATTTTATTAATTTATATATTGAATTAATGTATTTTTTATATTTTTCTTTTCTGCATAACTTTTTCGTTCTAAGATTTTGTATTTAGAATAAATGTTTATTTAGGTTTTGGAAATTTATTTACCCCTTTTAGACATGATATGGTTTTAATAGCATAGTAGGAATTTACCTTTGTGTCTGCATTTGGTAATGAATTCTGATCTTTTGTTTAGGACTTTATAATGTTATAGAGTGGTAAGTAGGCATCATTTCTCCTCTAGGGAAAGCTAGATTGGTGGTAAGGTCTCATCATTATACAGTTTAAATGGCTAGATTTAACTAGGATTATAGTCTTTAGTCATTATGTCTATTCTGTTATCTTTTATATGTCTGTCAGTATGAATGGTAAAGTCTAAAAGAATAGTCACTTAATGGCTTCAAGGTAATGTCTGGACCATTTGTCAGTTTGTGGCATACTATATTATTATTATCATTATTATTATATTAGTATCATTATTATTATAGTGATGATTATCATTATTATTAGGTTGGTGCAAAAATAATGTCGTTTTCTCACATATGTTACTATGTGAGAAAACGATATTATTTTTGCACCAACCTAATATTACTATATTATTATCATTATTATTATAGTGATGATTATCATTATTATTACTATATTATTATCATTATTATTATAGTGATGATTATCATTATTATTACTATATTATCAATATTATTATAGTGATGATTATCATTATTATTACTATATTATTATCATTATTATTATATTATTATCATTATTATTATAGTGATTATTATCATTTATTACTATATTATTATTATTATTATTACTATATTATTATCATTATTATTATAGTGATGATTATCATTATTATTACTATATTATTATCATTATTATTATAGTGATGATTATAATTGTTATTACTATATTATCAATATTATTATAGTGATGATTATCATTATTATTACTATATTATTATTATTATTATAGTGATGATTAATATTTCCCTTTTTATTATAATGCAATCTTTCATTATTTTGAATGTTTATTTTTATTAGCATCATTATTATTATTGTTGTTAGTATTTTAAGAAAAAAGTTCTATAGTAACTGTTTCTTCTATCGCACTTCTTACTCTAGAAATTCTCTTCGGTTTCTTGCTTTTAGTCAACTTTAACCTTGAAAAAATTAAATGTAACGTCAATCGTTACCTTCTGTCTTTTTAATTCTTGCTCTTTTATTGTTTTCTTTACGTAATAGAATTTTTTTCTCAAATTCTCTAACACTACCTTGTGTCTTAGTGGAGTGGCTTTACTGGCTTGCTTGGTGTGAAATGATTAAAAAAAAAGAAAGGAAAAGGTTCCTCTCTTTGTATATTTTCTCTCCAAATGTATTACAACCATTTTTTTTTTTACTTATCTCTTTCGTTTTATTTTCTCTCTTACAAGTCATTGTTATTTCTTGCAGTTGTTGATTTTACGTTTCTATGTTATAATCAATTTCATTTTCTCCTTTTTATTTTTGCATTAATGTATAACCTTCTTAACCATTGATTTATTGATACTCATCTCCTTTTAGTTTTAGTATAAGTTCTGTCTTATTATTTACTTTAATTTCTAATATTTGTCGCATTATACCTTTCGATTCATCTCTTTTAGCCTATATTATTGAGACTTTTGACCATCCTCATAGCATGTAACAGTCTTCGCTATGTTGTTGCTGCTGTTGTTGTTGTTCTTGTTGCTGTTGTTGTTGTTGCTGTTGTTGTTCTTCTTCCCATCGATTATCCTTTCTCTCTTGTACTGTGGGCATCATTCTTCGTTCCAGTTTTATTCTACATTTTTTTCTTTTTCGTTTCTTTTCTTTTCTCCTCGTCCATCTTTCAATATCTCCCTTGGCCATATTTTATTCAAACTCCGCCTTCAGTCTTTCATGTTGCCATGGAACCTTGACGTTAATCTGTTTACGCCCTCTCTTTCATAATATTGCTACCGATCTAGAGAAAACCCTATATGTTCTCAATTCTTTAATACTTTTTTTCATACGTGCACAATCATGTATTTCTCTTAGACGTTCAACTGCTTGAACTTATGTAGGAAGATGATCCTATTGTGATAGTGGAAGAGGCATATTTAGTAAGCGAGATAGTGTAGTAATATTAATTGATACAGAACGCATTGAAAGTTCTTAAAGGAAAGGTATATAAGAATGAATACACAAAAAAATGTGTACATTATCAACATTTTTTCCCTAAACAAACTACGTAAAAAGGGTCCAAATTGTGGTGAATGAAAGTGTGTACATAAAGATATCCCTTTTCTTACGTATGGTTTTGCAAATACAGACATACCTTTTATCAACGGACTAATTGGATAAGGATGGTCCGTTAAGGACGATTGTCCGTATATGGGAAGGGGTTATTTTTGAGTTATAAAACCACTATAGTGACTACTAGTAGTTATGATCATAATGTAAATACTATAAACATATATATGTGGCATAAATAAACATATACTGTACTGAATATATATACCATACTCCTCACACGCTTTCGCAACCGAAACTCCAACCTCTAACTTCTTAAGAAGTTTTAATTTGTAACTAATACTTTGTACAGTTTTTACATTTTCCTTCTGCTTCGATACCATGATGAGGGCAGAACAATTAATATATTAATCAAAATAACAAAAGTAACATATATCTCACAGCTACCTTCTCACACACACACTAATGTATTATACTTTATATACTGTACACCTGTCTTTGTTTACAATTGAAAGTCTCATCGCCGCTGCCAAGCTGTCACTTTGAGAACTAATACAACTCTTTCTGCTAAGCCTGCAAATTTTGAAATACACTGCTGACGATTTGGAATTTTTTTTTTTTTACTGCAGATTTTTAAAAATTTTGCCTGCAGATTTCGTCCGTTGCTTCCAAAGTCAATTGATGGTGGGGGGCGTAGATGAGTTTTGTCTGTACAGACATACCTCACATCAACGAATTAATAAGAGATAAAGGGTGGTTTGTTAAAGCCGATTTTCCATATATGGGAAGGGATTATTTGTGAGTTATAAAAACACTTTAGTGACTACCAGTAGTTATGATCATGATGTAAATACTATAAAGATGTATATATACCATAAATAAATATATACTATATATAAACAGCATACCGTATATATATAATCATATATGCAGATATATACAGTATACAGACATACACCCCCCCACACACACATATATATATATATATATATATATATATATATATATATATATATATATATATATATATATAATAAAAAGGCTTAAACACTAATATTCCATGGTCATAATTTATTCCATTGGAATCGTAAATACGATCCAATTCATCAGACCTACAAATTCAAAAAGAAAACAGAAAAAAACCTACTCCGGAAATAAAAATAGAATTTAGAGAGAGTGTAATTATGAGAGTGTGGGACGAATGTTAGTTCATAAGAGAGGGGTTTAACAGAGAGGGTTATTTAAAAACTAGGTGTGAGTGGAAGGGGGAAAATGATTGTTGTCGTATGTCTAATACAATAAAGATACATTTCGTGGTGACATACACACACCATGGCCGATCAAATCTTAAAGAAGGAGGGAGAGGTAAGGAAAGAAGTGGTGGGGAAGAAAGATGGGGCGAGTGAAATTAAAATTGAAAGGGACGCTGTGTAATTGAGCAAATTTGACAAAAATAATAATATCGACCACAGGTTACAAATAAAATATAAACAATAAATATGACGATTATCTAATCTAGCAAGGACCTATATTTTTATGTTCAAAACGCATGCAAATCCACACATACACAATAACTAAGGTGGATTTTGCATATATATGTATATTTACCACTAATATTATATATATATATATATATATATATATATATATATATATATATATATATATATATATACACTGTATTATAAATTAATTCATTTAAAATATGGTTTTTCCGCAACACAGTTCTAACCATGTTTCATTTTTGAAACATGATTAGAACTGCGTAGCGGAAAAACCATATTTTAAATCACTTAATTTATAATATTAATGCTCTGTAAATTTACATTGAGCACTATTTTGTAAAAATAAAAGTATCTATAAGAACACCGGATTATATATCTTACTGTTCTTTCTTTTTATTTATATATACATATATACACTGTATATATTTATTTACATATGCTGCATATATATATATATATATATATATATATATATATATATATATATATATATATATATATATTATACACAGTATACTGTATATATACTGTATGTGTTACAAACCCCTCTCTTGAGGGGTTTGTAACACATCAATTTATCATCATTGCACTCAGGGGCGACGGCGTGAAAGGACAGAGTCGGAACTGAGGAAAATTATACTGAGGGGTGCCCAGCCCTGGGTAACAGCTACCCGAGGCCGTGCCCTCTCGTTGCACCAAAGAGAAAGATCGGCGCTCGTACCGAGGCCAGCGGAACCGCCGGTTGCGAGGGATGCGTGTGCCCACCTTATAAAAAGTCAGTGTGTCACAACAATCTTAGTGGGGAGCCTACTGTGTATATACTGCATATACAGTAATAAAAAAATAGAAATACAAATATAGCATGACACACTTACAAAGAATAGCATCGATAGCGCTCTCTCCCAAAAGAAATAATATTAATATATAGAGTTAAAAATATACAATAACATTATATTTATTATAACTATGAAAATATACACTACTATCTTATTATATATGCTCCTGTGTAATCAAATAATCGTTGTGCATTAGTTTGCAGTGCGGTGCTCGATGTGACATTAGATTACCATAAGATAAACGAAACATATCCTCTAAAAAGTCTCAAAACACAGTCTCTAAGTTATTGCGTCCCTGAAATTTTTTTTATATACTACCTTTGGCAACAATATATAATAGTGGTTAGCAGAAGTTCCTTGGAAGACAATGGGTAACCATGCAATCGTATTAATGGCAAGTTTGTTTTTTTTTTATGTGTAAAGAGTGGATAAATATCTGGTATTAGGTTGGTGCAAAAATAATGTCGTTTTCTCACATATGTTACAATGTGAGGAAACGACATTATTTTTGCACCAACCTAATATAATGGGATTTTCTGATCAGGCTGACATGCAGTAAAGAAATATAAAATCTGAATTCCAGCACTTCTCTCGGGTTCTGATCTTAAAATTTAGAAAAAAAGAAATCACCTCAAAATCGATATTTAATAGATATTTTTTTATTTATTATTTCCAGAGATGCCGTTTATGTTAATACGATAGTGTATGTAGAAGTTGTCGACTCCATCTGCTTTCCAAAAATTTCACCAATTGAGGAAACTTCAGATTTTCTAAAGATTCATGGTTGGGTTGAGAACTTTTCACCAGTCTCTAATTTCTTCGTTTTATCAAGGAAATAAAAGAATTATTGTTTGATAACAACCAATCAGTGTATGTACATTTATTTCTAATTAATCCAGTTTTAAAACAATATAAATTAAATTAGGCAGTTACATTATTCAAATATTATATCAAACTTCATGAAAAATACATTTCAGACTATTGTACGAAATATATAAGAAGAACAGAGAAAATCATAATGGAAGATTCATCATTATTATCATATTTAAATTAAAAATGCTACAAAAGAACATTAATTAGACTGATATTTTAAAAAGCGCATATTCTCATTATTACGTGATAATTAGAGTTTTCATTAAGATATACCACAGCGAAAACGAAATGAAGATTACTACAAAGTTAACTTTATAAATATGAATGAAATTCAATATTTCGCCTTAATCTATCTATCTATCTATCTATCTATCTATCTATCTATCTATCTATCTATCTATCTATCTATCTATCTATCTCCAAAGGACTTATCTTTGCGACTGAATTTACGTTTCCCGTATAAACGCTCATCTCTCTCTCTCTCTCTCTACATATATATATATATATATATATATATATATATATATATATATATATATATATATATATGTATGTATGTATGTATGCATGTATGTATGTATGTAGGTAGGTATATACATATATATATATATATATATATATGTTGGTATATATGTATGTATATATATATATATATATATATGTATATATACATATATACATATATATATATATACATATATATGTAGGTATATATATATGTGTGTGTGAGTTTGTTCGCTTCTGTCACTTTTCTTTTCCTTCTCTGTATCTTTCTTAGTATAATTGTCTATCTTTTTATATCCTCTCTATTCTTTCACTTCCTCTCTATCTTTCTCTCTATCTTTCTCTCTCCCCTTTGTGGCTTTTGTTTTCATTGTAATCTTCCCTTATCTCTTAACAACATTTCTTTCTCTGGATGCTTCCTTGTTGTGTGATGCTTAAACAGTATCTCCAAATGATGTTAGTTGTGTCGATTCACTGGATGCTTCTTACTTGCTGTTTTCTGCAAAAACTAAGCTCATGTTAGTAAATAATAGGTCCTTGGCTTCGGCTAATGGATTGTGAGCTGGTCTGGTCTCATCTCTCTCTCTCTCTACATATATGTGTGTGTGTGAAAAGTGTGTGTATATAAATATAAATAAATATATATATATGTATAATTATTTATATATTATATGCGCGGTACTTATTAGAAAGCGGCCAATATCAGAGATAGAGCTAACATATATATATATATATATATATATATATATATATATATATATATATATATATATATATATTCTAAACCTAGTTACTGAATGTGGACTAACCAAAACGGAGGTTGTAAATGAAATGGTAATCTTTATAACATCAACAAAATACAATACTCGCCAGCGGCTTGAAGTAGGTAAACTACTAATAATGGTGAACTACTTAGATAGCATATATAACCACCACTTACAATAGTGACCAGTGTATTTATGAGGACTGGGACATACACATTAGCGTTCATAGGTAAGGTATATACCCCCCACCTACTTTTTAAATTTACTCTGCCCAGAGTCAATATCTTTTCCTTTTCGGGTTAATGTCGATTCTTTCTGTATTCCTTTTTTTTCCTCTTTGTCGTTTTTGGATTTTTGTCTCAGGAACTTTCCCAGGAATGGCCACATCAAATGTGTGAAAAAGAACTTTTATAGGGTCAGCATTCAACATGAAGTATCGTTCTCTTCATCTATATGCCAACATTTTGTTTGATTCAAGTGCGTTTTATGCACCAGTTTTGGTACTTGGGCTAAATATATCATCCTACCGATTCTTTTGATGCTAGTTCCAACTTCCCAATATCTTTTCCCCGTCTGATACATTCGGTAAAAAAAAACAACCTTTTCACCCACTTCGTAAAATTTAGATCGGTCTTTGACAAGTTGATACTGAATAAGAAACAAGTCGAACATACGGTACAAAAAATAGATTTTTCTATAGACTTGTTTCTTATTCAGTATCAACTTGTCAAAGACCGATCTTATTTTCAGCGCAAACATTTTTCTTGTGTTCTAGGTTTCCACTTAAATATGGTTTTGATAAGCGACTGCACAGTCATGTCCACTAAGCATCGTATCCATTACTTGCTGAAAAATAGCTGGGGCGACCTTTATTTCGAAAGCCAAACGACTGTATTTATACATTCCTCAATGTGTGTTTATCGTAAGTAATTTGCACATACGCAGATACGCATCGCTTAGGTCGATTTTCGTAAATATCCGACCCTACTAAGTTGCACAAAAACCTCTTTCGACCCCGGTAGTAGGTAATGATAACATTTGTGGGCTTCGTTTAAGCCTGTGGAGAAATCCGCGCAGAGACGTATCTCTTTAGACTTTTTCTTTATATATACCGTTGGTGAAGCCCAATCGCTATAGTCAACTTTAGATAAAACAACCATTTTTTGAGTCTGTCAAGCTCGTCATTGATCTGTTTTAATGATGTAAAGGGTACATTCCTTTTCTTTTTGAAAACCGGTTGTACATTTTCCTTTAGCTCGAGTTTAGCTTTCGTTTTATTGCACCTGCCTAACCCACGAGAAAATACCTCTGGGAATTTAATTTTCAATTCTTTCTTTAAACTTTCTCCTTAATTGGTAAAAGCTTTAACTTCTTAAAAAAACAAACTGATTGGATTATAACTTAAACTGCTCCCTCCAGTGCAATTCAAAATAATTATTTATATTTTTCATTACAAACAGTCTTAATTTTTCCATTCAATATCACATTTGTTATAAATTCCCCTTCGAATTTTATTTTCTGTCCTGTAACACTACGAGAGATTTTCTTGGTAACCATTTACGTTGGTTTTCCTATTTTTTTTTTTTTCATGTATTAGGTTGGTGCAAAAATAATGTCGTTTTTTACATATGTGAGAAAACGACATTATTTTTGCACCAACCTAATATATATATTAATTATGCTTAAATTGAGTCCGCTATCCAATTGTAATTTAATATTTTGTTAAGGATTTTTTACCTGCACAACTTTGCTTATATTCCGACCGGTAGATTCGTACATATTAGTAACTTTAACGTAATTATTCCCTAGTTTTTTGTTCTTTTTTACTTTTACCTTCCAGTGAGCTTTCTTATATCCTTTTATTTTTGCAACGAAAACATTCTTTATTTCGCTATGGACAGTCATTATAAAATTGTGGTTCTCCACATGCATAACAAGGTTTAAGAGTAATGTTCTTTTTTCTTCTTCACTTCATTTTCTTGACGCACTTATTTTAATGTGTGAAACACTGTTTACTTTGATATCTTTGGCATCTTGTCGAACATTTATAAACCTCTGACAATCTTCTGCTAGGTTTTGTAAAGTCAGATTGGGTTCGTTTTCAAGTTTATTTAAAACCCTTTGTTGCTTTGGTAACTTCTGAATCTTACTTCGACAATATAGCCATAGTGAAAGTTTACGTGAGTTTTACAGATATCTTCGTTCGTAGAATATCGTATCGTGAAACTTTACGTGAGTTTTACAGATATCTTTGTTCGCCAAACGTTGTACTGGTGAACGTTTACTTGAGTTCGGTCAAAATGTTGTAACCTAGAAAGGGTTACTGAATGAGGAATAACCATTCTGCTTAAAATCTATCCGTTTGTTTCTATCTATCTGAGACTGCTCATTATGACTCTCTCTCTCTCTCTCTCTCTCTCTATCTATCTATCTATCTCAGCCTGTTTATATCTATCTATCTATCTATCTATCTATCTATCTATCTATCTATCTATCTATCTATCTACTTCAGCCAGTGTCAGAACTAGCTAGAGCTTTGGTAGACTAAACTTTGGTGTTTCAAAGTAAGGCAATTAGATGCATATTATTTTTGACGTCATATACTCTTCGGATTACACACGCATATTTCCATTTTAGCAATAAACAATCAATTAACGAGTAGTTAAAATAAAAAAAAGAAACAGTAGAACCCGGTATTTTACATTTCAAATCTTTTTCTCCGAAGCCATTCAGTTGAATCGGACATAATAGAAAACATAATATGGTATGGAAAACCATATCACGGAGACTTCAAAGGAACACCACTCACAAACAGTCTTCCTAAAACACAAGCTAGATACTTTACTGTCTCCTTTCACTGTATGTATGCTCAATTTCTTATCCGCTGAATATTGATGTCACATCTTATCCCGTGATCTGCTATGTATCCAGATATTCTTAACAAAATCTAAAGAAGAATCTGCAATGTTATCAGTTATGACCTAGCATCTCGGCTTCGGTTACTTTCCCACCACCGTAAAGTAGCTTCCCTGCGCCTTTTCTATTAATATTTTCAGGTAATTGTTCTGATGAACTCTTTGAAATCTCGACTTCTTGAATTTAACACAATGCTAGATTGACTGAAAGGTATCATCATTTTACAGTTGAAATGACTAGATGTAACCGTAAGTTCTATGCTAATAGTTTCTTCTATCGCACTTCTCGCTTATGGAACTCTCTTCCAGCTTCTTGCTTCCCAGTCAACTCTGATCTTCAAAAATTTAAATGCAACATCAATCGTCATCTGCTGTCTCCTTGGATCCTGTCCTTGCATGTCTTTGCCTTCAACTGTGACAAGGGTCCAAAGCAAAAGGAGAAAAAAAATAGAAACATAATGAATATTCAATTAATATTTTAGATAAACTCTCTTCAAAATATAAGTTTAGGATTTCTTTTATTTCTATTTTTTTAAGCGTTTCACCCCAAACAAAGTAGGAAGCCACTAGCATGCAAGGGGTTACAGAGAGTTGGAGCGAGTGCAAAGAGGAGTGATAGAAGAAAGGATGAAGAGAAGGATAGGGGATAGATCAAGGCATCTGGAGACGTCGATTGACATTACATTTGAATAGGTGGATATTATAGCTATCAGGGAAACAGGAAGAGGAGAGGGATTTCCACGGGTGAGAGGTGCGAGACATGAAGCTATTGGAGTAGAAGAGACGGCTACATTTAACAGTTTCAACAGTGAAAGGGTGAGAGCGAGATGCCAGCCTAGTAGAACGCTTAAATTCATGAAGTCTGGAAAGCAGCTCATCGGAGCAGTTACAATGAAAGTATTTGTAAAAAAAAAAAAACAGAGTGGGGCGATGGCACGTATGTGAAAGAGTGACTGAAGACGAGACGCCAGATCAGGGCCAATTACATTGCATATCCGTCTCTGGATCTTATCAAGAACCTTAAGACAAACAGAAGGGGCTCCAGACCATATATGGCAACAATACTCCATGCAAGGGCGAATGGTTGATTTGTAGATTTGAAGGATCGATTCCAGCGAGAAAAATTTCCTGGTGCGACACAGGGAGTCAACTTTCCTTGCGGTGGACGAAGCTATTGACTCAATGTATTTGTCCCATCTCAGGTCAGCAGTCAATGTGAGGCCGAGTAGTCGCAAAGAGGAGCTCTCGAGAAGTTGAGCGTCTAATGGGGTGGCAGGAACGGTTCTCTGTGGTGATTAATAGAGAGCAGTTTTATTTTTGAGGTGTTAAAGTTAACCAGCCAATTCCTGCCGCAGTTCACAACCGATTGGAGGTCCTTTTCGAGACAAACGGCCAGAAAAATTGTAGTGTCGTCCGCATAGATGCCTACTTGTGAATCTATGGCGTCAGTAAGATCGTTGATGAAGATAAGGAACAGAGTAGGTCCTAGGGTGGAGCCTTGGAGAACACCTGCGTTCGTGGGATGGGAGCTGGAGGAGAATCCGTCGAGAATGACCTTCAATTCACGGTTTGACAGGAATGATTGTATTAAGTCGAACAATCGATCTGAAATTCCATAACCCTGAAGCTTGCGAAGAAGGCCGGCATGCCAAACCCTATCAAACGCTTTGGAGATATCTATCTATCTATCTATCTATCTATCTATCTATCTATCTATCTATCTATCTATCTATCTATCTATCTATCTTATTCTGTTCTATCTATTTCAACCTCTTCTTTCTTTCTTTCTTTCTTTCTTTCTTTCTATTCATCTCAAACTCTTCTTTCTTTCTTTCTTTCTTTCTTTCTGTCCATATCTATCTATCTATCTATCTATCTATCTATCTATCTATCTATCTATCTCAACCTCTTCTTTCTGTCTTTCTGTCTTTCTTTCTGTCTTTCTTTCTTTCTTTCTTTCTTTCTGTCTTTCTTTCTTTCTTTCTTTCTATACGCATTCACATACACGCACACACACGTTGAAATACATGGTTCACTACGATCACCGAATTTAAGCAATATCGAGCCTGGTCAGTCAGTATATGACTGACCGCTTGGGAATACCAAGTGCTATAAGCTTGGATGTGCGATTGGTGAAAAAGATAATGGCTCGGAATTGTTAATCGGAGAGCCGAGTTCCAAATGTGATAATTAGAAAGACTAAATTATTATTATTATTATTATTTCCCTCACCTCAAAATATATATTTCTTGTCTTTAAATAACCTACAAAAGGTTGATAAGCCGTAGAAAACAAATTAATCAATAAAAATGTAACTATGAAAAGAATTAAACCATAAAATGCCTATTTTCATTTGGCATTTGAAAACTTAATAAAAAAATATTGCTTTTTACATGTAGCATCCATATTCATTTTCAAAATCTCAGCAATTCTCATAAAACTTGAATGTTTTGTTGTTTTATTTTATCACGATAACTTATTGAAGGTATCAAGATATATTTTATTGAAGTATCCACATTATTTTTATCAGTTTATCGTTGTTTTTCAAGAACTACAGATATCTTAATCTTTCACGTTGAGAAATGAAATTGGTAGAAATTGATTTTGTAGACTTTTTCTTTCATATTTAGATTCTGTCTGCGAGATTCTAATTCTTTGCAATGATTTTGACAAAATTTTTATTATATCAAAGCTTTTGTGTCTTCACAAAAACCTAATCTTGCAAAAGATCTTTGTCATGAATTGCGCAACAGTCAATTTTTCCGGAGGCACATTTGGTTCTTGTTTTTTTTTCTGAATAAATTTTCCGCTTACTGCATTTTGTAGATGAAGAGCTGAGAGCTACTTGCATGTAATTTTTCAGTCTAATGAAATAACTGAAACGAAACGATGTATATTTGCTGAAATGCTTTGAAAATTTCTACTAAACGGAAATATTTCTTTCTGGTGATTTTTTAAGGATGCTTTTCTTCTGCTGCCATTGCCTCGCAGTGTTAAATAAAGTGACATTCAGGAACATTTTCTGTTTTCTTCAGGTGTTGAAATCTCTCTCTCTCTATATATATGTATATATAAAAAACAGAGGATGTCTGTGTGTCTGTCTGTGTGATACCTTTTCACTCAAGATCCATCTAACCGATTTGGAACAATGTACAATGTAAGAGATAGATTTTTGCATAAAAAATCGATAATTTAAAAGAATCAATAATAGATAAAACTGAACAAAAATCAATAAATTCAACTTTTTTCCTCCGATTTCATTCCAACTCATTATATAGGTTACTTACATCATAACGAGCTCAGTGATACCTCATTTTCATTTCTACGCAACTGTGTTTAGCGAAAAACCACGAAAAACGAAAAATTGATTTCAACACAAATCGATTTCAACACAAATCGATTTCAACACAAATTTTAAATTAATAATTCTCTCAATTTTCAAACAATCTAATACAAACTTCAATCAGTTGTAGCCAGCAATAAGTTGATTGTTTAACAGTCATTTAAATTGAGAAATGAGTCCACCCTTATAGTGAAAACATTTTTATTGTTTTTTTTTCCTTATTTTTCGTTGATCTTTCAACTAATTTTCTTCAAACTTAACGATTGCTTTATAAATGTATCGTCTTTTACATCACTGGTAGAACACTGACAAATTAAATCTCAAAAACTATAAAATAATTGTTGTCTGAAATGGGACTTCATGTTGCTTGTTTTGATATGATTGTTCTATATTGATAGAAAAGATGAGAATGATTGCAGATATGATTGATTCATATGAATAGAAAAGAAGAGAAAAGGGCGGTAACTATAGTAGATTTAATGCAAAATTCCTAAAATTCAATAAAGCATTAAATTACAGAGAATATTTTCCTATATTTTAAAGTTTGCTAGGTAGTTAAAAATTATATCAAACGGACGCTCACGTAACAATCGTCATCAAATTTATACAGAAATTTCACCTTAGATAAAATTTCCAAACATACGTCTATCAAGAGAATTGTCATTAAAAGACCCACTACCATGTTAAAAATGTTTTTCTGGTATATTTTATACTAAAAGTAAGTAATATTAGTTTCAAATCAGATTAATTAAACTTTCAGCCAATCTTCCTTAAAAGTTTCAATAATGTATATTTTATTTTTGAGATATTTTTAGTGAAGAGAATTACATTTTGCTGTGAGATTTAGAAACAAGTCTAAAATCAGCCATTTTTAGCGATTTAAAAACTCATTCCAATCAATTTAATTCGTTTTGAAATATAACAAAGTATTTTGATTAATGGAATTATTGAATTTAATCTATTAGTTTGAAATTTATAGTAAAACGAGGTGTTCGAGAATGTTGTTTTTCATTTTTTAAAATTAATTTTAAAACTTAGTTATCACATTTCTTTCATCAGAAAATTGAAGTAAGAAAATCGTGAAATTTTCACAGGTATTTTTATTAATAAATACAAATGCTCTCTCTTTGGTCTATGTGGGTAGCCTCGAAAGATACCAAATACTTGAATCAAGTGTTAGAAGTAGATGATTGATTGATATTGTGAGGTATTGGTATTGTGAGGTTGGTAATTAATATTACTCCTGAAGATGCATTCAAGCTAATAGATTAAAATAAGGGAACCTGGAAACGAAATATTGGGGGTAAAATGTTCTTGATATTCGCGGTCAGCCACATTTATTATGACTCATATGATATAGAGAAGAACGTCTTGAAACAGAAATGGCCAACAAATTGGTCCAGTGATTAACAACTATATTGGACATTTCGATGTAGGTAGGGATATCGAAATTTAACGCACGCGTGAAGACGTGCGGTGGTATGAGAGGCTCTTTGTTCATCAGCATCGAAACTCTCACTATAAGTTCGATACAGGTGGGAACATTCAATCTTAATCTATGTAGGAAGATATGTTTTAATATGATAGGAAGCTCCTTTTTCATTAGCAATGGGACTCTCACTATCATTTCGATACAGGCGGGAACATTGAATCTTAAGCTATGTGGGAAGACATGTTTTATTATTATAGCAAGCTTCTTTTTCATTACCAACGGAACTCTCACAATCATTTTGATACATGTGGGAACATTGAATCTTAAGCTATGTGGGAAGACATATTTTAATATGATAGGAAGCTCTTTTATCATTAGCAACGGAACTCTCACAATCATTTCGATACAGGTGGGAACATTGAATCTTAAGCTATGTGGGAAGACATGTTTTAATATAATTGGAAGCTCGTTTTTCATTAGCAATGTAACTCACTATCATTTCGATACAGGTGGGAACATTGAATCTTAAGCTATGTGGGAAGACATGTTTTATTATTATAGCAAGCTCGTTTTTAATTACCAACGGAACTCTCACTATCATTTCGATACAGGTGGGAACATTGAAACTTAAGCTATGTGGGAAGACATGTTTTAATATAATAGGAAGCTCGTTCTTAATTAGCAACGGAACTCTCACAATCATTTCGATACAGGTGGGAACATTGAATCATAAGCTATGTGTGAAGACATGTTTAATATAATTGGAAGCTCGTTTTTCATTAGCAATGGAACTCTCATTATCATTTCGATACAGATGGGAACATTGAATCTTAAGCTAGGTGGGAAGACATGTTTTAATATAATTGGAAGCTCGTTTTTTATTACCAACGGAACTCTCACTATCATTTCGATACAGGTGGGAACATTGAATCTTAAGCTATGTAGGAAGACGTTTTAATATGATAGGTAGCTCTGTTTTCATTAGCAACGGAACTCTCACTATCATTTCGATACAGGCGGGAACATTGAATCTTAAGCTATGTGGGAAGACATGTTTTATTATTATAGCAAGCTCGTTTTTCATTAGCAACGGAACTCTCACTATCATTTCGACACAGGCGGAAACATTGAATCTTAAGCTAAGTGGGAAGACATGTTCTATTATTATAGCAAGCTCGTTTTTCATTACCAACGGAACTCTCACTATCATTTCGATACAGGTGGGAACATTGAATCTTAAGCTATGTAGGAAGACGTTTTAATATGATAGGAAGCTCCTTTTTCATTAGCAACGGAATTCTCACAATCATTTCGATACAAGTGGGAACATTGAATCTTAAGCTATGTGGGAAGACATGTTTTATTACTATAGCAAGCTCGTTTTTCATTACCAACGGAACTCTCACAATCATTTTTATACATGTGGGAACATTGAATCTTAAGCTATGTGGGAAGACATGTTTTAATATGATAGGAAGCTCTTTTTTCATTAGCAACTGAACTCTCACTATCATTTCGATACAGGTGGGAACATTGAATCTTAAGCTATGTGGGAAGATATGTTTTAATATAATTGGAAGCTCGTTTTTCATTAGCTATGGAACTCTCACTATCATTTCGATACAGGTGGGAACATTGAATCTTAAGCTATGTGGGAAGACATGTTTTAATATAATTGGAAGCTCGTTTTTCATTACCAACTGAACTCTCACAATCATTTTTATACATGTGGGAACATTGAATCTTAAGCTATGTGGGAAGACATGTTTTAATATGATAGGAAGCTCTTTTTTCATTAGCAACGGAAATCTCACTATCATTTCGATACAGGTGGGAACATTGAATCTTAAGCTATGTGGGAAGACATGTTTTAATATAATTGGAAGCTCGTTCTTAATTAGCAATGGAACTCTCATTATCATTTTGATACAGGTGGGAACATTGAAACTTAAGCTATGTGGGAAGACATGTTTTAATATAAGTGAAAGCTCGTTCTTAATATACAACGGAACTCTCAAAATCATTTCGATACAGGTGGGAACATTGAATCATAAGCTATGTGTGAAGACATGTTTAATATAATTGGAAGCTCGTTTTTCATTAGCAATGGAACTCTCATTATCATTTCGATACAGGTGGGAACATTGAATCTTAAACTATGTGGGAAGACATGTTATAATATAATTGGAAGCTCGTTTTTTATTACCAACGGAACTCTCACTATCATTTCGATACAGTTGGGAACTTTAAATCTTAAGCTATGTGGGAAGACATGTTTTAATATAATTGGAAGCTCGTTTTTCATTAGCAATGGAACTCTCACTATCATTTCGATACAGGTGGGAACATTGAATCTTATGCTATGTAGGAAGACATGTTTTAATATAATTGGAAGCTCGTTTTACATTACCAACGGAACTCACACTATCATTTCGATACAGGTGGGCACATTGAATCTTAAGCTATGTAGGAAGACATGTTTTAATATAATTGGAAGCTCGTTTTTCATTAGCAATGGAACTCTCACTATCATTTCGATACAGGTGGGAACATTGAATCTTAAGCTATATGGGAAGACATGTTTTATTATTATAGCAAGCTTCTTTTTCATTACCAACGGAACTCTCACAATCATTTCGATACATGTGGGAACATTGAATCTTAAGCTATATGGGAAGACATGTTTTATTATTATAGCAAGCTTCTTTTTCATTACCAACGGAACTCTCACTATCATTTCGATACAGGTGGGAACATTGAATCTTAATCTATGTAGGAAGATATGTTTTAATATGATAGGAAGCTCCTTTTTCATTAGCAACTGAACTCTCACTATCATTTCGATACAGGTGGGAACATTGAATCTTAAGCTATGTAGGAAGAGGTTTTAATATGATAGGTAGCTCTTTTTTCATTATCAACGGAACTCTCACAATCATTTCGATACATGTGGGAACATTGAATCTTAAGCTATATGGGAAGACATGTTTTATTATTATAGCAAGCTTCTTTTTCATTACCAACGGAACTCTCACTATCATTTCGATACAGGTGGGAACATTGAATCTTAATCTATGTAGGAAGATATGTTTTAATATGATAGGAAGCTCCTTTTTCATTAGCAACTGAACTCTCACTATCATTTCGATACAGGTAGGAACATTGAATCTTAAGCTATGTAGGAAGACGTTTTAATATGATAGGTAGCTCTGTTTTCATTAGCAACGGAACTCTCACTATCATTTCGATACAGGCGGGAACATTGAATCTTAAGCTATGTGGGAAGACATGTTTTATTATTATAGCAAGCTCGTTTTTCATTAGCAACGGAACTCTCACTATCATTTCGACACAAGGGGAAACATTGAATCTTAAGCTATGTAGGAAGACGTTTTAATATGATAGGAAGCTCCTTTTTCATTAGCAACGGAATTCTCACAATCATTTCGATACAAGTGGGAACATTGAATCTTAAGCTATGTGGGAAGACATGTTTTTTTACTATAGCAAGCTCGTTTTTCATTACCAACGGAACTCTCACAATCATTTTTATACATGTGGGAACATTGAATCTTAAGCTATGTGGGAAGACATGTTTTAATATAATTGGAAGCTCGTTTTTCATTAGCAATGGAACTCTCACAATCATTTTTATACATGTGGTAACATTGAATCTTAAGCTATGTGGGAAGACATGTTCTAATATAATTGGAAGCTCGTTTTACATTACCAACGGAACTCACACTATCATTTCGATACAGGTGGGCACATTGAATCTTAAGCTATGTAGGAAGACATGTTTTAATATAATTGGAAGCTCGTTTTTCATTAGCTATGGAACTCTGACTATCATTTCCATACAGGTGGGAACATTGAATCTTAAGCCATGTAGGAAGACATGTTTTAATATAGTAGGAAGCTCGTTTTTCATTACCAACGGAACTCTCGCTATCATTTCGATACAGGTGGGAACATTGAATCTTAAGCCATGTATGAAGACGTTTTAATATAGTTGGAAGCTCGTTTTTCATTACCATCGGAACTCTCACTATAATTTCGATACAGGTGGGAACATTGAATCTTAAGCTATGTGGGAAGACATGTTTTATTATTATAGCAAGCTCGTTTTTCATTAGCAACGGAACTCTCACTATCATTTCGACACAGGCGGAAACATTGAATCTTAAGCTAAGTGGGAAGACATGTTCTATTATTATAGCAAGCTCGTTTTTCATTACCAACGGAACTCTCACTATCATTTCGATACAGGTGGGAACATTGAATCTTAAGCTATGTAGGAAGACGTTTTAATATGATAGGAAGCTCCTTTTTCATTAGCAACGGAATTCTCACAATCATTTCGATACAAGTGGGAACATTGAATCTTAAGCTATGTGGGAAGACATGTTTTATTACTATAGCAAGCTCGTTTTTCATTACCAACGGAACTCTCACAATCATTTTTATACATGTGGGAACATTGAATCTTAAGCTATGTGGGAAGACATGTTTTAATATGATAGGAAGCTCCTTTTTCATTAGCAACGGAACTCTCACTATCATTTCGATACAGGTGGGAACATTGAATCTTAAGCTATGTGGGAAGATATGTTTTAATATAATTGGAAGCTCGTTTTTCATTAGCTATGGAACTCTCACTATCATTTCGATACAGGTGGGAACATTGAATCTTAAGCTATGTGGGAAGACATGTTTTAATATAATTGGAAGCTCGTTTTTCATTACCAACTGAACTCTCACAATCATTTTTATACATGTGGGAACATTGAATCTTAAGCT
This sequence comes from Acanthosepion lycidas, assembly GCA_963932145.1. NCBI lineage: Eukaryota > Metazoa > Mollusca > Cephalopoda > Sepiida > Sepiidae > Acanthosepion > Acanthosepion lycidas. The sequence continues at coordinate 24,463,738 of OZ010616.1, forward strand.
ATGTGGGAAGACATGTTTTAATATGATAGGAAGCTCTTTTTTCATTAGCAACGGAAATCTCACTATCATTTCGATACAGGTGGGAACATTGAATCTTAAGCTATGTGGGAAGACATGTTTTAATATAATTGGAAGCTCGTTCTTAATTAGCAATGGAACTCTCATTATCATTTTGATACAGGTGGGAACATTGAAACTTAAGCTATGTGGGAAGACATGTTTTAATATAAGTGAAAGCTCGTTCTTAATATACAACGGAACTCTCAAAATCATTTCGATACAGGTGGGAACATTGAATCATAAGCTATGTGTGAAGACATGTTTAATATAATTGGAAGCTCGTTTTTCATTAGCAATGGAACTCTCATTATCATTTCGATACAGGTGGGAACATTGAATCTTAAACTATGTGGGAAGACATGTTATAATATAATTGGAAGCTCGTTTTTTATTACCAACGGAACTCTCACTATCATTTCGATACAGTTGGGAACTTTAAATCTTAAGCTATGTGGGAAGACATGTTTTAATATAATTGGAAGCTCGTTTTTCATTAGCAATGGAACTCTCACTATCATTTCGATACAGGTGGGAACATTGAATCTTATGCTATGTAGGAAGACATGTTTTAATATAATTGGAAGCTCGTTTTACATTACCAACGGAACTCACACTATCATTTCGATACAGGTGGGCACATTGAATCTTAAGCTATGTAGGAAGACATGTTTTAATATAATTGGAAGCTCGTTTTTCATTAGCAATGGAACTCTCACTATCATTTCGATACAGGTGGGAACATTGAATCTTAAGCTATATGGGAAGACATGTTTTATTATTATAGCAAGCTTCTTTTTCATTAGCAACGGAACTCTCACAATCATTTCGATACATGTGGGAACATTGAATCTTAAGCTATATGGGAAGACATGTTTTATTATTATAGCAAGCTTCTTTTTCATTACCAACGGAACTCTCACTATCATTTCGATACAGGTGGGAACATTGAATCTTAATCTATGTAGGAAGATATGTTTTAATATGATAGGAAGCTCCTTTTTCATTAGCAACTGAACTCTCACTATCATTTCGATACAGGTGGGAACATTGAATCTTAAGCTATGTAGGAAGAGGTTTTAATATGATAGGTAGCTCTTTTTTCATTATCAACGGAACTCTCACAATCATTTCGATACATGTGGGAACATTGAATCTTAAGCTATATGGGAAGACATGTTTTATTATTATAGCAAGCTTCTTTTTCATTACCAACGGAACTCTCACTATCATTTCGATACAGGTGGGAACATTGAATCTTAATCTATGTAGGAAGATATGTTTTAATATGATAGGAAGCTCCTTTTTCATTAGCAACTGAACTCTCACTATCATTTCGATACAGGTAGGAACATTGAATCTTAAGCTATGTAGGAAGACGTTTTAATATGATAGGTAGCTCTGTTTTCATTAGCAACGGAACTCTCACTATCATTTCGATACAGGCGGGAACATTGAATCTTAAGCTATGTGGGAAGACATGTTTTATTATTATAGCAAGCTCGTTTTTCATTAGCAACGGAACTCTCACTATCATTTCGACACAGGGGGAAACATTGAATCTTAAGCTATGTAGGAAGACGTTTTAATATGATAGGAAGCTCCTTTTTCATTAGCAACGGAATTCTCACAATCATTTCGATACAAGTGGGAACATTGAATCTTAAGCTATGTGGGAAGACATGTTTTTTTACTATAGCAAGCTCGTTTTTCATTACCAACGGAACTCTCACAATCATTTTTATACATGTGGGAACATTGAATCTTAAGCTATGTGGGAAGACATGTTTTAATATAATTGGAAGCTCGTTTTTCATTACCAACGGAACTCTCACAATCATTTTTATACATGTGGGAACATTGAATCTTAAGCTATGTGGGAAGACATGTTCTAATATAATTGGAAGCTCGTTTTACATTACCAACGGAACTCACACTATCATTTCGATACAGGTGGGCACATTGAATCTTAAGCTATGTAGGAAGACATGTTTTAATATAATTGGAAGCTCGTTTTTCATTAGCTATGGAACTCTGACTATCATTTCCATACAGGTGGGAACATTGAATCTTAAGCCATGTAGGAAGACATGTTTTAATATAGTAGGAAGCTCGTTTTTCATTACCAACGGAACTCTCGCTATCATTTCGATACAGGTGGGAACATTGAATCTTAAGCCATGTATGAAGACGTTTTAATATAGTTGGAAGCTCGTTTTTCATTACCATCGGAACTCTCACTATAATTTCGATACAGGTGGGAACATTGAATCTTTAGCTATGTGGGAAGACATGTTTTAATATAATTGGAAGCTCGTTTTTCATTACCAACGGAACTCTCACTATCATTTCGATACAGGTGGGAACATTGAAACTTAAGCTATGTGGGAAGACATGATTTAATATAATTGGAAGCTCGTTTTTCATTAGCAATGAAACTCTCACTATCATTTCGATACAGGTGGGAACATTGAATATTAAGCTATGTGGGAAGACATGTTTTAATATAATTGGAAGCTCGTTTTTCATTACCAACGGAAGTCTCACTATCATTTCGATACAGGTGGGAACATTGAAACTTAAGCTATGTGGGAAGACATGATTTAATATAATTGGAAGGTCGTTTTTCATTACCAACGGAACTCTCACTATCATTTCGATACAGGTGGGAACATTGAATCTTAAGCTATGTGGGAAGACATGATTTATTATAATTGGAAGCTCGTTTTTCATTAGCAATGGAACTCTCACTATCATTTCGATACAGGTGGGAACATTGAATCTTAAGCTATGTGGGAAGACATGTTTTAATATAATTGGAAGCTCGTTTTTCATTAGCAATGGAACTCTCACTGTCATTTCGATACAGGTGGGAACATTGAATCTTAAGCTTTGTGGGTAGACATGTTTTAATATAATTGGAAGCTCGTTTTTCATTACCAACGGAACTCTCACTATCATTTCGATACAGGCGGGAACATTGAACCTTAAGCTATGTGGGAAGACATGTTTTAATATAATTGGAAGCTCGTTCTTAATTAGCAATGGAACTCTCATTATCATTTTGATACAGGTGGGAACATTGAAACTTAAGCTATGTGGGAAGACATGTTTTAATATAAGTGAAAGCTCGTTCTTAATATACAACGGAACTCTCACAATCATTTCGATACAGGTGGGAACATTGAATCATAAGCTATGTGTGAAGACATGTTTAATATAATTGGAAGCTCGTTTTTCATTAGCAATGGAACTCTCATTATCATTTCGATACAGGTGGGAACATTGAATCTTAAACTATGTGGGAAGACATGTTTTAATATAATTGGAAGCTCGTTTTTTATTACCAACGGAACTCTCACTATCATTTCGATACAGTTGGGAACTTTAAATCTTAAGCTATGTGGGAAGACATGTTTTAATATAATTGGAAGCTCGTTTTTCATTAGCAATGGAACTCTCACTATCATTTCGATACAGGTGGGAACATTGAATCTTATGCTATGTAGGAAGACATGTTTTAATATAATTGGAAGCTCGTTTTACATTACCAACGGAACTCACACTATCATTTCGATACAGGTGGGCACATTGAATCTTAAGCTATGTAGGAAGACATGTTTTAATATAATTGGAAGCTCGTTTTTCATTAGCAATGGAACTCTCACTATCATTTCGATACAGGTGGGAACATTGAATCTTAAGCTATGTAGGAAGACGTTTTACTATGATAGGAAGTTCCTTTTTCATTAGCAACGGAACTCTCACAATCATTTCGATACATGTGGGAACATTGAATCTTAAGCTATATGGGAAGACATGTTTTATTATTATAGCAAGCTTCTTTTTCATTACCAACGGAACTCTCACTATCATTTCGATACAGGTGGGAACATTGAATCTTAATCTATGCAGGAAGATATGTTTTAATATGATAGGAAGCTCCTTTTTCATTAGCAACTGAACTCTCACTATCATTTCGATACAGGTGGAAACATTGAATCTTAAGCTATGTAGGAAGAGGTTTTAATATGATAGGTAGCTCTTTTTTCATTATCAACGGAACTCTCACAATCATTTCGATACATGTGGGAACATTGAATCTTAAGCTATATGGGAAGACATGTTTTATTATTATAGCAAGCTTCTTTTTCATTACCAACGGAACTCTCACTATCATTTCGATACAGGTGGGAACATTGAATCTTAATCTATGTAGGAAGATATGTTTTAATATGATAGGAAGCTCCTTTTTCATTAGCAACTGAACTCTCACTATCATTTCGATACAGGTAGGAACATTGAATCTTAAGCTATGTAGGAAGACGTTTTAATATGATAGGTAGCTCTGTTTTCATTAGCAACGGAACTCTCACTATCATTTCGATACAGGCGGGAACATTGAATCTTAAGCTATGTGGGAAGACATGTTTTATTATTATAGCAAGCTCGTTTTTCATTAGCAACGGAACTCTCACTATCATTTCGACACAGGGGGAAACATTGAATCTTAAGCTATGTAGGAAGACGTTTTAATATGATAGGAAGCTCCTTTTTCATTAGCAACGGAATTCTCACAATCATTTCGATACAAGTGGGAACATTGAATCTTAAGGTATGTGGGAAGACATGTTTTATTACTATAGCAAGCTCGTTTTTCATTACCAACAGAACTCTCACAATCATTTTTATACATGTGGGAACATTGAATCTTAAGCTATGTGGGAAGACATGTTTTAATATAATTGGAAGCTCGTTTTTCATTAGCAATGGAACTCTCACAATCATTTTTATACATGTGGGAACATTGAATCTTAAGCTATGTGGGAAGACATGTTTTAATATAATTGCAAGCTCGTTTTTCATTACCAACGGAACTCTCACAATCATTTTTATACATGTGGGAACATTGAATCTTAAGCTATGTGGGAAGACATGTTCTAATATAATTGGAAGCTCGTTTTACATTACCAACGGAACTCACACTATCATTTCGATACAGGTGGGCACATTGAATCTTAAGCTATGTAGGAAGACATGTTTTAATATAATTGGAAGCTCGTTTTTCATTAGCTATGGAACTCTGACTATCATTTCCATACAGGTGGGAACATTGAATCTTAAGCCATGTAGGAAGACATGTTTTAATATAGTAGGAAGCTCGTTTTTCATTACCAACGGAACTCTCGCTATCATTTCGATACAGGTGGGAACATTGAATCTTAAGCTATGTTGTAAGACATGCTTTAATATAATTGGAAGCTCGTTTTTCATTAGCAATGGAACTCTCACTGTCATTTCGATACAGGTGGGAACATTGAATCTTAAGCTTTGTGGGAAGACATGTTTTAATATAATTGGAAGCTCGTTTTTCATTACCAACGGAACTCTCAATATCATTTCGATACAGGCGGGAACATTGAATCTTAAGCTATGTGGGAAGACATGTTTTATTATTATAGCTAGCTCGTTTTTCATTACCAACGGAACTCTCACTATCATTTTGATACAGGTAGGAACATTGAATCTTAAGCTATGTAGGAAGACGTTTTACTATGATAGGAAGTTCCTTTTTCATTAGGAACGGAATTCTCACAATCATTTCGATACAGGTGGGAACATTGAATCTTAAGCTATGTAGGAAGACGTTTTAATATGATAGGAAGCTCCTTTTTCATTAGCAACGGAACTCTCACTATCATTTCGATACAGGCGGGAACATTGAATCTTAAGCTATGTGGGAAGACATGCTTTATTATTATACCTAGCTCGTTTTTCATTACCAACGGAACTCTCATTATCATTTCGATACAAGTGGGAACATTGAATCTTAAGCTATGTAGGAAGACGTTTTACTATGATAGGAAGTTCCTTTTTCATTAGGAACGGAATTCTCACAATCATTTCGATACATGTGGGAACATTGAATCTTAAGCTATGTAGGAAGACGTTTTAATATGATAGGAAGCTCCTTTTTCATTAGCAACGGAACTCTCACTATCATTTCGATACAGGCGGGAACATTGAATCTTAAGCTATGTGGGAAGACATGCTTTATTATTATACCTAGCTCGTTTTTCATTACCAACGGAACTCTCACTATCATTTCGATACAAGTGGGAACATTGAATCTTAAGCTATGTAGGAAGACGTTTTACTATGATAGGAAGTTCCTTTTTCATTAGGAACGGAATTCTCACAATCATTTCGATACAGGTGGGAACATTGAATCTCAAGCTATGTAGGAAGACGTTTTAATATGATAGGAAGCTCCTTTTTCATTAGCAACGGAACTCTCACTATCATTTCGATACAGGCGGGAACATTGAATCTTAAGCTATGTGGGAAGACATGTTTTATTATTATAGCAAGCTCGTTTTTCATTACCAACGGAACTCTCTCAATCATTTTTATACATGTGGAACATTGAATCTTAAGCTATGTGGGAAGACATGTTTTAATATGATAGGGAGCTCTTTTTTCATTAGCAACGGAACTCTCACAATCATTTCGATACAGGTGGGAACATTGAATCTTAAGCTATGTGGGAAGACATGTTTTAATATAATTGGAAGCTCTTTTTTCATTACCAACGGAACTCTCACTATCATTTCGATACAGGTGGGAACATTCAATCTTAAGCTACTTGGGAAGTCATGTTTTAATATAATTGGAAGCTCGTTTTTCATTAGCAATGGAACTCTCACTATCATTTCGATACAGGTGGGAACATTGAATCTTAAACTATGTGGGAAGACATGTTTTAATATAATTGGAAGCTCGTTTTTCATTACCAACGGAACTCTCACTATCATTTCGATACAGGTGGGCACATTGAATCTTAAGCTATGTAGGAAGACATGTTTTAATATAATTGGAAGCTCGTTTTTCATTAGCTATGGAACTCTGACTATCATTTCGATACAGGTGAGAACATTGAATCTTACGCCATGTAGGAAGACATGTCTTAATATTGTAGGAAGCTCGTTTTTCATTACCAACGGAACTCTCGCTATCATTTCGATACAGGTGGGAACATTGAATCTTAAGCCATGTAGAAAGACATGTTTTAATATAGTTGGAAGGTCGTTTTTCATTACCAACGGAACTCTCACTATCATTTCGATACAGGTGGGAACATTGAATCTTAAGCTATGTGGGAAGACATGATTTAATATAATTGGAAGCTCGTTTTTCATTAGCAATGGAACTCTCACTATCATTTCGATGCAGGTGGGAACATTGAATCTTAAGCTATGTGGGAAGACATGTTTTAATATAACTGGAACCTCGGTTTTCATTACCAACGGAACTCTCACTATCATTTCGATACAGGTGGGAACATTGAATCTTAAGCTATGTTGTAAGACATGCTTTAATATAATTGGAAGCTCGTTTTTCATTAGCAATGGAACTCTCACTATCATTTCGATACAGATGGGAACATTGAACCTTGTCGTATGACAGGTGTCATACTTACCATCGAACTATCACAGAAAACTTTGTCTCCGTAAGTATCGAAGGGAATTCGCTCAGTCCCCTATCTCTCCCTCTAATATCACAGTGCATATTTTTTTTGTACCATTTTGGGATCCCCTATATTCATGCTCCCTTGGAAGAAAAATAAGTATGTAAATTTAATTCATTCTGCTTAGCATTACATTAATTCATATCCCATTTATGCCTTCTTCTCAAATACGTATCGGTTTATTCTTTCTCAACGGAATGCGTTTGATAAAATGTTGCTCAGAATAAAACCTATTTTTCCTTTGAGCTCTTTTCTTCTGTTTTAGTTAATATAAATGCTCCTGACTTTGTCTTTTTCATTGACATGTTCACTGATCAATAATCTTTAAGTTCTAGTTATTCAGTTCTACTATATGCTCATCAGTGCATGACTTTAATCGCGAAAATTGGTAGATTTTCTAGTTCGATTCTCTACAAGCAAGAAAATGACTGATTCCGTTCCGTCAATCCGGTCCTGGCTTTATTCTTGTTTGACAGGTTTTGGTCTGTTGACCTTCTCTACAACCACAAGGACTATGGTGTCTCTGGACGAATATCTGTCTTAATCAAATCGTTCTGAATAAATTAGATTGAACGGGGTGACTTTTAGTTACTTTCACATTAATCCCCAACGCCTCTACCTTTGAGCCTACTGAAAATAAGGCTATTGGAAATGTATCGGTCGGGGATTAAATGAAATGTACATAGTTTCTTTTCATCCCAGTTCATATGAGCTGAAAAACTTTTCCGTATGTATGCAACGGCTCATAATTTTCGATCTCTCATTCAAAAGGTTATTGTCCTGGAAATGTTATTATAGCTAAGTTTATTTGTTGATAAAGCTTGCAGATATTACTATGGTTGTTGTAAGGTTTGGCTTTTCTAAAACTTTACCAGTTTACAATAGGATTTTCTTATTTTTTCATCTGAAGATACTGAAAGTTTGAAAGCAAAGTAGCGGAATGAGTTGATCTAATTTTTAAAAATTTAAAATCTCTTTCATACATGTATTGAGCACTTTTTAATACTCCTGTCTCCTCGTCTAATGCAACTCTAACCATTAACTTTTATTATATATATATATATATATATATATATATATATATATATATATATATGTTATGTGAACTTACCCATAATAATAATGGACTATTCCTGACATTATAAATACTGCACCTCTCAAAAGATATGAGGAGTTTGTTCGAAGAGTGTCTGACTTTCTTCTGACCGGAGGCGGCGTGATTTTTGTAATTCTATTCTTTATATTGCAGATTGACGAACTTGTTCGACGGACTTTTCTTCGGCCCACGAGGATTTTCCTTACTATTTGTTTATTGATTATTTGACGAACTTTCTTCGGCCCACCAAGTAATATAGAAGCCCAAGCTAGTGTGAAGGATGCTAGTAGCACTAACAAGGGAGAGACCAGGCAGGTCACAAGGCAAGTTTCAATTGACGGGGTGCTGAAGGAGGCACAAACTGAAAAGACACCCGAGGAATTGCCCTCATGCTGGAATTCCCCCCCCAAGTTGCATAGTGAACATGGCGGATTTCTTGGAAAAGGCGAAGGGATATGCTCATCTTGTAAATAAAGATGGGCTTCTTGAAGATGTCCAAGAGCTCAATGTGTTCTCAAAGAGAATGGTGTCGGTTTTCGTGGTGGACAAGCGAACTCGCAAAATTTGTCGCTCCACGAAAGACACAGTGATTAAATCACTTTTGTCCCTGGGGATAAAACCCCAAAGAATCATTAAAGGTGCTGGGTTCTTCATGTGGGACATTCTGCTGTCCACGCCAGAATATTGCCTACCAATGGCGAAAAAAGAGTTGATCATAAAAGACCTGATTCTAAGGACGGAATATGAGGGTGGGCGAAGGATCAGGGTGGCCGTTTTTGAGGTCCCTCCTTAATTATCGGGAGAGCACCTGGCTGCATTTTTTATGCTGTTCGGCCAGATTTTAGGGGCTCTCTCCGACAATTTGAACGGGGGATGGTCTTTCGATATTATGTTAAATCAGACGGCCTTCAAGTCCATCCCCAACTGTTTGGATTTAGGCGACCGGAGAATGCCGGTCATTGTGAACGGTAGAAAACCTACTTGCTGGAGGTGTGGAGAGTCTGGTCACCTTTCCTCCTCCTGCCCAGGGAAGAAGGCCCCTGGATTTCCGGCCGCTGGCGACCAAAACCCCCCTTTGGCTGAGACTGTCAAATCCGCGGCGCCTGTAGTGGGCCTAACTGCGAGACAGACCGGTGGGGAAAATCCCTCGGTTGGGTCCTTACCCACATTACCCCCAAAACCGAATCCTACCATAAGTGTGGATAAGGAAAAGGAAGAGGGGGAATGGCGCCTCGTAGTTAGAGGCAAAGAGAAGATCCAAACAGCCGGGCCTCTGTCCCATTATGACCCCAGGGATAATAACACCTACAGCCCCATTCCCTCTACCAGCTCTGAGGGCGACGCCTCGGCGTTTTATGAAGAAAATGCAACAAGTACGCAAAAACTGAATGAACCTAGCTGGGAAAAAATTCTAGACATTAAAAAGTTGAAGGAGAAATTGGACAGAAAGCGGGCTAAAAATCAAAAATCGCTGGGGGCAGCGGGCCCCCTATCCTCTGCCCCGTCTTCCCCTTCTTCAACCAAAAAGACTTTCAGCAAACCACCTCCGCCCAAATCATTGACAAACTCTCCGTCCAAATCTTATCATTCAACAAAACCTTCCCCTGTTACGACTCCTTCCGTTATGACACCATCAACCACTCCCTAGAGATACACCTATTCAAACACCTATTCAATCCCCTCAAAAAAAAAAAAAAAAAAAAAAAAAAAAAAAGAGAAATAGAAGCCCCGATTCACAGGCAGCTATTGATAATAAAAAAAAATAAAAAAAAAAAAAAAAAAAAACAGAAAATTAAACCACCATATCTCCCAGGGGAAGACGTCTGCCGCGTATCCCGGGTACAGGCGGAGAGGGTTTTCGTGCAGACGAGGAACCCGAAAGACTTTATGAAGAGTTTATGGAACTTTAAACTGATAAACGGCTTGGATGTCGAAATTCCCGAAAATTTCCCATCTGCAAAAAGAATATTGACCGTAATAAGAACTGGCTCGGGTACGCGGGAGATTTGGGGCATGATAGAGGAGGCCCAGATGTCTCTAAAAATGATGTCCCCAGCTGCCTACCTACTCGACCCAGAAATGGACGAATCAAATCAAAATTTCAAAGGGAAGGTCCCCGTTTTTGTTCTCCCATCCCTTTATAGGGCTCTCAAATTAACCTATCCTTCGGACATCGGCGGCTTGTCTCAAGATGATACCGTAGAAAGTGAGATGGCGTCCGGATCTATGTGACGAGCTGTCGGTGTCCTCACCCCAGCCATGTTCTATCCTGATGGACAACCCTAATTCGATTTGACAATGGCGATCTGGTTAGCTAGTTTGAATTTCCGGGGCCTGAGGTCCGAGTCTCGCAGGGCCAGGCTCATTCGTGACCTTCAGCGCCTCGGGGTGAATGTATGTTGTTTGCAAGAGACCCGGTTTTCTTCTCATTACCGTGAGGACATACTGTCTAAGGGGTTCGCTCTTTATTCAGCATGTTTTGATGGTCGTTTGAGGGGTATCTCTTGGCTAGTGAGCAGGTCTTTGAAGGCTGCATATACCCTTGTCTTCGCGGATCCGGCGGGCAGACTTTGCTTGCTGGATGTTACCATAAAGGATAAGGTTCTACGTCTCATTGGGGTTTATGCGCCCAATATCCATGCTGAGCGGCCTGCTTTGTTTCGGCAGATCGCGACGTTCTTGACGACGTCTCGTCGGGTAGATTTAGCAGGGGATTGGAATGTCGTCCTTGACCCCGATATAGATCGTATAGGGCAAAACAAGGTACTAACAACCCGGATGTGAAACCATTTCGGGACTTTATCGATGAGTTTGATCTTGTCGATAAGTACCGGAATGAACACCCTCGGGAGGTAGCATGGACTTGGACAACTAGTGGCAACTCGGCTCCTGGAACGCTTGCGAGCTACCTAGACCGAGTCTTAGTTAAGAGAATCGATGTAGGGCTCTTAGGGTGTCCAAGCTTCCATTACATAGTTTATACGGATCATAGGCTTGTCCGGGTCCGTGTAAACTTAGATAAGCCTAAGGTTAGATTGGCTGGCTACTGGAAATTTAACTGTTCATTATTTAGTGAGCAGGGTTTCCGGGACCAGCTCTTACTAATGATACAAAGGGAATTGACGGGAGCGGTTGTGGGAAACGCCTGCTGGGACAGCTTAAAATCTAAAATTAGAACGTTTGCTGCCGATTTTAGTCGTCGACTCAATCTAGATAGATTAGCGGCGCAAACGGCTTTAGAAAATAAAGTTGATCGGGCTGTGAAATCCTGTGTCAGTGGGGAAATAGCTTTAGCTAAGGCAGAGTTGTCCTCATGGCTTATCAAGAAGGATCAAGCTCTGGTAGTTAGGGCTAGGTTAAAAAGAATGTCTTCTGAGGCGACGAATATGGCCGCTGAACTGCGTGCAGAGCAAAATCGGAACGCGACTGGGCGACATATAGCGTGCGTCACATTGCCGGATAAGCGGACCGTGACTACAAACGCGGGCATATGTGAGGTCTTTCGAGATTACTTTCAGGAGCCCGGTCTGAGCTCTGCTCAGTTCGACGCCTATTTAGTTGACTTTCCCTGCCTCAAGGCAGCTGAAGCGGCTAGTTTCGAGGGTCCCATTACAGAGTCGGAAATCTGAGAAGCGCTGAAGCAGGTTGGCCTGCATAAGTCTCCGGGATTAGATGGTATTTCCTACGAAGTGTACTTGATGTTGTCGCACGTTTTTTTTTCCTTTGCTGGAACTGATTTTCAACCACTGGATGAAGCAGGGGTCTATACCTCAACGCTTCACCAGGGGTGTGATCAAGTTGCTGCGTAAGGACAAGAACGGTGGGGATGGGTTAGGGAACTTTCGCCCTTTAACCATGTTAAACACTGAGTTAAAGATTTTGGCGAAGATCTTAGACAACCGTTTGCAGCTTGTACTGTCTAGTCTGATTGGCCCTGAACAGACTTGTGCTGTGAAGGGCAGGACTATTCAGGATAACCTTCATATGATACGCTTGATCTTAGAACAAGTCGACAGTGAAGCCGCGCTGATTAATTTAGATCAGTCCAAGGCCTTCGATAGGGTTGACCATCGCTTTCTGGAGGCTGTCCTTTCGGCGGCCGGTTTCAGAGCCGACTTTTGCTCCTGGATCCGGCTTTTGTATGCGACCCCCGGTGCGCTAGTGGAAGTGAATGGGGTAAGATCGAAGCCTTTCGTATTGTCTCGCTCCATTCGTCAAGGTTGTCCGCTCTCGCCTTTGCTTTACGTTCTTGCGTTGGAACAATTCCTTCGCAAGTTAAAGGCGAATCCGGTCCTGTGCGGAATTTCCCTGCCTGGGGCTTCCACCTCAGCCTTATGCTGACGACGTTTCGGTTCTTGTGTCGAGCAGAGCCGAGATTGACGAAATCAGCAAAGAGATCAGTGGCTATGAGATGGTGACAGGGGCCAAGATCAACCGCGATAAGTCTGTGGGCTTGCGGTTGGGTGCGTGGAAGGGAGTTTCTCTTCCCGGACCTTTCCTCTGGACGGATGGGCCGATCAAGATACTCGGCGTCTGGTTCGGTCCTGATCTTCAGTTGGAAATGAACTGGTCGGAGGTACAAGGGAAGGTCGAGATCGCGGTTAATCTGTGGTCTCGGAGGAGATTTTTCCTGAAGGGAAGGGCGGAAGTATGTGTTTCACACATCTATCCGATTCTCCTGTACCGACACTCTGTACTTCCAATCCTGTATGCCAGACTAATTTTATTAGTACGGACTTTGTTCTCTTTCTTGTGGAGAGACAAGGCCCCTATGGTATCTCGCGAGATCTGTTGCCTTCATTCTTCTGAGGGCGATCTGGGTATACCTAGCATTGAGATTTGTCAACATATGCTTCGCATTACCTTTCTAGACCGAATGTGTCGCGGTTCGGATGAGGTGGGCACCTTTTGGAAAGAAGACGTCCGAAAACATTTCCCATCCCTGAGAAGTGTGCACTCGTGTGAGGAGGAGGCCGGCCGTACACCCCGAGCCGAGTCCTCCTTCTACCGCGAATGTCGTCGTGCTCTGACACTCCTCTTACGGACGTCGGATGGCCTCTCCGACGCCCAGGCGTTGTCTCGTAAGGCATTGTATCGTCTGTTAGTTAGCGGGGCCGTTCAAGATGATCTGATTGGCGAGCTCGGTCTTACGAAGCAGGAGGCTCGCTCGATATGGCCTTGGGCGCCTGAGTTGAAATGTCTCAATAATGATGAGGCATCACTCACCTGGCTGATGATTCGTGGGGCCCTCTGGGTCGGCAAGAGACTTTGTTCAGCAGGCTTGGAGAAATATCCAAATTGTCGTCGCTGTACTGGGGAATTCGAGACCATTGGTCACGCCTTTTTTCAGTGCAAGACGGCAGTGTCGTTGTTGCGGGTTTGTTGAAGGCCTCATGGTTCGCATGCTGCAGGGAAAGTTTTTTGTCCTTGAAGCCAGTTCTGTTTGTAGCAATGTGGTGCTGCAATTGACGAAGGCTGAACACTATGTGTTCTGTTGCTTACTAGGGGTTATGAGAGTCGTGATTTGGACGACGGGTCAGAAGGAATTCTATGATGGCGTGTAGTTCACCTCTTCCCAACTGATCTTGTTCTTTAAGTTAAAAGATTAAAGTCAAGATTAGGACGGAGAGGCGGCGGCTCCCTTCATCAGAATTCGGCAAAAGGTGGGTAAATCTTGCGCGAATGTGTAGAGTGAAAGGGGCTGACCTAGAGTGGCATTTGGATATCGGTTAGGCTCAGGATTTTGTCCTATCAAGGTTGAACAGAGGCAACCCACCCCGATATTAGGTTAGTTTAGGTTTTTTATTTTGAATCTTTAATTTCCCATTTTCTGGTTAACTTAGCTAGGGTATGCATGCTCATTGGTCCCTTTTATTTCTGTCCCTAATTTTTCTTTTGTTTAATTCCCCATCCCCTCCCTCGTTAGGTGGTCAGTGATGTCAGTTCTCTGGTGGATGCGGGGCGCCTTTCGTTTCGTGTGTGTGATTTTTCGTATTTATTTGTTGTGTATGAATGAGTGTGTGCCTGTGTGAATGCTTTGGAGGAATTAATGTTTTCCTTATTTTTCATAGTCCCGCATTGATTTCATCCGGTTAACTGATATTTCTGCCACATTTAAGGTTTGTAGGGGTTTTTATTACTAACTCCCTTTTTGTTTAGTTTCTTGTAAATATTTTACGTCATATTGTACATACACATTGGGGTTCTTTTAAAAATTGTTGTTTTTTATGCCCCTCCCCCCACGAACAATATTTGTACATAAGAGGACTATTTAGGACTTTCATTGAGACGAAGAGGATTTTGGTCGACGTAGTATGAAAGGTATGGATACTTGTGTTGTTTTGGTGATAGGAATACTGTTGGTATGTTTGGGTCCGTGTCTGTGTCTAGCTAAGTTTAGAATTAAGACAGAAGAAGACTGTCCTTCACCAAGCCCCTTTTAGGCCTCGTGCCACATTTTGTACAAAGTTTCAAATAAATATTAGATTGGAAAACGAGGAGAGATATATTGAGAGCATATTGTAAGGACATTGGAATAGTGATACTTGTCGAGACAACATAGTTCACTCTAACCAAATCTGATAGTCATTACTAATACTTCTACTTCTTTGTATTATATTTCTGTTGTAATATATCTTTGTATTCCATACCTATGTTCGTGTTATTCTTTCATTGGTTCTAACCTTGGACCATCAGCGTGGTACAAAGGAACTTGGACCATAACAATATCCCACATCGAGATTCTTGACAAAATACAAAGGGTTTGTAATGTAATCGATCCTGATCCGACATGTCGACTTGACATGGCTTTCGTCTGTCTTTTCTACACATATTTTCATGACAGTTGTCCTGTGAGCTTTCTTCCTTGGTACCTAAACTGCATGAATTTAAACGTACTACTCGATTGGAAACTAGGTCTCACCGGTTTACTGTTGAACTAGCTAGATGTAATCATACGTTTTATTATAAGAGATTCTTTTCCCGAACTTCTTACCTGTGGAACTTCCTACCAATTTCTTGCTTCTCTTGCACCTAAAATCTTCAAAATTTTTAATGAAACGCCTTATGTCTTTCTGAAACCTATTTTTTGTTGTCCTTTCTCTTTACTAAAATCTTCTCATTCGTTTTCACTCCCATTAACCCGCTTGTATATTCGTGGCATTATCGAGTTGCTTGGGGCGAAATGATTAAAAGAAAGAATATCTAGTACTTTTGGTCATTTTCGTTACTAATAATGTACCAACAGCTGAAATTCTTATTTTTACTACATTGCACTTCTTAATGTCATTATAGTTTTGCTCCTGGAAATATTTTGCATTTGCATCTCTTCCTAACGATCTCTCTTTTGACTGGTCAAAATGAAATCATGGCATTACATATTGTGGGATTAACCTACTTGTCTTCAAATGACAATGTCGACAAAGCTGTATATAAGTGATTTTCTAAGCGTAGCTTAGATGTGGCACAAGGCCGAAAGTATGAAAGGATCGAACTCACTACTCAGTCGTAGTTTTTCTACAGAGACAAGTTTGCTAACCATTACACCTCAGGGTGCCCAAAT
>OZ010616.1:24484979-24614979 GCA_963932145.1 Acanthosepion lycidas
ACCAATAGGATAGCCAATGGCGTAGTCCAATGGGTGTCGTCATAGACTTAGACTCTGTTGTACCTACACGTCCGTCTGTATTTATGACGGACAACAGCCAATCATAATTCAGTGAGGGGGAACACAGGTGTATATATATTCCATTATATCAATGATCAAGCTGGAACACACACAAAAAAGGTAAACCCATCTCTTATTTTTTTTTATGTTCAGGATGAGGAGAATATAATGGTATATGTTAAATTCTGAAAGAGATTGATATACATTTAATAAAGACTATAGTTTCATCATTAGGAATGAGTAATATATTTTTATGCAACAAGTATAATAATATATTAGAAGAAATAAAATGTTTATTCTAAAACCGGATATTATTTCTTGAACAACCTAATAAGAGGATGGATTAGAATTTAAAAGCTTTCGTGGACAGATCTGGAGAATAATGTTTACTTTGTTTATCATGATATATTAGAATCTGGTGTTTAGGACTGCGTTAAATTGAATGTTATCTGAAATTAAAATATCGTTGTAGAATTGCATTTAGGAGAGGATGCGGGTAAACACATTGTCAGCAGAATATCAACATACGCAATACAAACAAAGACATGCGCAAAGTTTATAGAGATTAGTTCATGAAATAGCCAGGGACTTAATTTAAAGTAAACTTTCCTTGGGTAATGGCGACGGAGGTAGCAAGGTGAGAAGGTCCGAAGGGGTATTTTCGACATTTCGTTTATTAGAAAGAAAGAAAGAAAGAAAGAAAGAAAGAAAGAAAGAAAGAAAGAAGAGATTCAAGTGATAGAAAAGACATATGGGCGTTAGCAGGACTTACCAATGACGGTTAGCATGAATTATTAAAGACTTTTGGACAGAAGAATTATCATAACGAAAAGAAAGAAAGAAAGAAAGAAAGAAGAGATTCAAGCAATACCGAAGACAATAACATATGAATATTAGAATGAATTATCAAAGACTTTTGGATAGAATGATTACTGTAATGAAAAGAAAGAAAGAGAGAGCGAGAGAAAGGCATACAAAGGATAGAAAAGACTATAACATATGAAGGTTAGCATGAATTATCAAAGATTTTTGGACAGAAGGATTATCATAACGAAAAGGAAGATTGAAAGAAAGAAAGAAAGAAAGATATTTATTCAAATGATACAGAAGACTTTAGCATATGAAGGTTAGCATGAATTACCAAAGGCTTTTGGACAGAATGATTATTATAATGAAAAGAAAGAAAGAAAGAAAGAAAGAGAGAAAGAAAGAAGAGATTCAAGTAATACAGAAGACTATAACAGATGAACATTAGCATGAATTATCAAAGACTTTTGGACAGAATGATTATTATAATGAAAAGAAAGAAAGAAAGAAAGAAAGGCATACAAAGGATACAAAAGACTATAACATATGAAGGTTAGCATGAATTAACAAGGACTTTTGAACAGAAGGATTATCATAACGAAAAAGAAGAAAGAAAGAAAGAAAGAAAGAAAGAAAGAAAGAAAGAAAGAAAGAAAGAAAGAAAGAAAAAAGAGATTCAAGTAATACAGAAGAATATAACATATGAACATTAAAATGAAATATCATAGACTTTTGGATAGAATAATTATTATAATGAAAATAAATAAATAAAGAAAGAAAGAAAGAAAGACAGGCAACCAAGGGATACAAAAGACTATAACATATGAAGGTTAGCATGAATTACCAAAGACTTTTGGGCGGAATGATTATTGTAATAAGAAAGAAATAAGAAAGAAAGAAAGAAAGAAAGAAAGAAAGAACGAAAGAAAGAAAGATATATATATATATATTCAAGTGATACAGAAGACTTTAGCATATGAAGGTTAGCATGAATTACCAAAGGCATGTGGACAGAATGATTATTATAATGAAAAGAAAGAAAGAAAGAAAGAAAGAAAGAAGAGATTCAAGTAATACAGAAGACTATAACATATGAACATTAGCATGAATTATCAAAGACTTTTGGACAGAATGATTATTATAATGAAAAGAATGTAAGAAAGAAAGAGAGAAAGATATTCAAGTGATACAGAAGATTAGGAAGTTTAGCATAAATTATCAAAAACGTTTAGACAGAATGATTATTATAATGAAAAGAAAGAAAGAAAGAGAGAGAGAGAGAAAGGCATACAAAGGATAGAAAAGACTATAACATATGAAGGTTAGCATGTATTATCAAAGATTTTTGGACAGAAGGATTATCATAACAAAAAGGAAGATTGAAAGAAAGAAAGAAAGAATGAAAGAAAGAAAGAAAGAAAGTTATTTATTCAAATGATACAGAAGACTTTAGCATATTTAGGTTAGCATGAATTACCAAAGGCTTTTGGACAGAATGATTATTATAATGAAAAGAAAGAAAGAAAGAAAGAAAGATATTCAAGTGATACAGAAGATTATAACATATGAACATTAGCATGAATTACCAAAGACTTTTGGACAGAATCATTATTATAATGAAAAGAATGAAAGAAAGAAAGAAAGAAAGAAAGAAAAAGAAATGAAGATATTCAAGTGATACAGAAGATTATAACATATTAAGGTTAGCATGAATTACCAAAAACTTTTTGACAGAATGATTATTATAATGAAAAGAAAGAAAGAAAGAAAGAAAGAAAGAAGGAAGAAAGAAAGAAAAAAAGAAAGAAAGAAGTGATTCAGGTTATACAAAAGACTATAACGTATGAAAATTAGCATGAATTATCAAAGACTTTTGGACAGAATAATTATTATAATGAACAGAAAGAAAGAAAGAAGGAAGAGATTCAAGTAATACAGAAAACTATAACATATGAACATTAGCATGAATTATCAGACTTCTGATTATTATAATGAAAAGAAAGAAAGAAAGAAAGAAAGAAAGAAAGAAAGATATTCAAGTGATACAGAAGACTATAACATATGAAGGTTAGCATGAATTACCAAAGACTTTTGGACAGAATGATTATAATAATGAAAAGACACAAAGAAAGAAAGGAAGAAAGAAAGAAAGAAAGAAAGAAAGAAAGAAAGAAAGAAAGAAAGAAAGAAAGAAAGAAAAATAAAGGCATACAAGGGATACAAAAGACTATAACATATGAAGGTTAGCATGAATTATCAAAGACTTTTGGACAGAAGAAAGAAAGAAAGAAAGAAAGAAAGAAAGAAAGAAAGAAAGAAAGAAAGAAAGAAAGAAAGAAAAGTACACAAGGGATACATAAGACAAAGACTTTTGGACAGAAGGATTATCATAACGAAAAGGAAGAAAGCAATAGGCGTTACGAATAATAAATAAGCAAATAAATAAAAGAAAGACTCAAGTGGTATAAAACTCGCTGCAATTGCTGGATAAGCATAAAAATCATAGGAAATCCTTAGCAACTTGTGACCATTTTTTTTCTTCAGTAGAATTAATGAGTTCGCATGAATAGTTCCGTTGTATCTGAGCAGAAGGCTATTATGAAGATTTGAACAATTTTCTCTTCTCACGATCATAGTGGGAATAAAAAATGACACAATTGCTGGAATAATACATTTAGATCAGCTCAAAACATTTGATGTGATAGAACATTATTTTCTGGGAACGTTATTTTCCCCATTCAATTCTAGTTGAATTTTTTCACCTCGTTTCGTCTTTTGTAATAGAGCAAGCAGCAAAATCTTTCACCTTGCATTGCTACATTTGTCACTATTGACCGCTTCCGACCTTTCAAATCCTTGCTCGATTAGCGCATGTTACAGGAAAT
Organism: Acanthosepion lycidas; assembly: GCA_963932145.1. Classification (NCBI taxonomy): domain Eukaryota; kingdom Metazoa; phylum Mollusca; class Cephalopoda; order Sepiida; family Sepiidae; genus Acanthosepion; species Acanthosepion lycidas. Next base: position 24,488,732 of record OZ010616.1, read on the forward strand.
CTAAATACGATGCGTTTTCATATGTTCCAGTGTTTCTATTCATGTCGAGATTAATGCCTACATTGGTACAATGCCCTTGCTTGTAACGAGGTAAAAGTGGTCGTCAAAGAAACATTTCATCCCAAGGAAGGCAATAAAGTGACTAAGACGCAAGAGGTTACTGAATCTGAGAGACACTATTGAAGAGAGAGACAGAGAGAGCAATAAAAGAACAAGAATTAAGAAGTCATTGCATTTAAATTTTTGAAGATCAAATTTGAGTGGAAAGCAAGAAGCCTGAAGAAATTTCCACAAGCGTGAAATGCGATGGAAGAAACTGTTAGCATCAGGCATCTATCCATTTCAACTTGCAATATAGTAGTACGCTTAAATTATTCATGAAGTCTTGGTACAACAGTGGAAAGCTCATTAGAACAATTACCATGACAGCATTTATAGAAAAGGCATAGGGAACTTACTTTACGGCTTTGGTAAAGGAACTGAAGCCAAGATGCCAGTCCAGGACCAATAAATTTGAAGATTCTTCTTTGTGTTTTATCAAGAATCTGTAAATATATAGCAGGAGCACCAGGCCATTAATATTCAAAGAATGGATTAAATGTAGACTTATAAATATATAAGATAGATTCCAGCGAAAAAAAAAATATAACTGGCATAACACAGCAAACCAACTTTCCTACTAGCAGACTTAGCAATTGATTCAATGTAATCTTTCCACTTCATATCAGCGAAAAACATTAGTCCGAAAAGGCAAAATGAATCACTTTCCTGGCGGTTAGCATCAGCCATGCTGAGGGATGGTAAAAAGGGTACCCTCAGACGATTAAATGAGGGCAGTTTTGTTTTTGGGGCGTTAAAATTAACAAGCCACATCTTGCCCCAGTTTCCAACAGTTCAACTGCCAATTTGATAACAAACCCATTAAACCTACTTTTAAGACAGGAATAAATAATTGTTTAATTAGCATAGATATCAAGTTGAGAACTGGTGATATCAGGAACTTAATTTGTGAAAATTAATAACAACGTACAAGAATAGATCCCCGGGGATCACCTGCATTGATTTAAAAAGATCTAGAAGTGTGTCCGTTCAAGATAACTTACACTTCGAAATTCTGTAAGAAAGACTGAATCAGTTCAAATATTCGTCTAGAAATACTATAATCTTTCAAGCTGTAAAGAAGACCAGCATGCTAAACTCTGTCAAATGCCATCAAGATATCCAAAGCAACAGCCCGAGCTTAACCATTCTTATCTAATCGTTAATACATTAGCAGAGAGCCATATTACTTATCTGAAGAGCCATATTACTTATCTGAAGAGCCATATTACTTATCTGAAAGAAATCTATGTGAGATGAGATGCTTAACCAATTTATAGTTAATTTAGGCCTCTAGTATGTTGTCAAAAAGAGGTGAAGGGTGATAGTTAGAATGAGCAGACAGTTCACCTGATTGATTAATGACTGGAACTATAAGATTCTCAACAAAAAGGAAAGTAAGAAGCATCAAGGAATTTATTGTAGCGTTTAGAGAGAACAAGAGCCGGTTTATGAGCACATTTCTTAAGGACAGTTGCTGGAATGTCATCCAGTTTAGAGATGATTGTAGAAACCATGAGTTATATGCATATCATTCAATAGAGACTCATTTCTAAGTGGAAAATCAAGGATACTCCAGACGAGTCAAGAATAGAATTTGAACAGAATTTACGAGCGAAATATTTTGCTTTAACATCAGAAGTTTTAACACCTCAAATTGAAGGGATAGAAGACTTACTCTTGTTTAACACACAGGAACCAAGCTTGTTAGAGGCTATACCGTGTCACATTCTATCAACAAAGACTTAGTCTCTTTAAGGACACGTTTTTAGTTATTGCGAGCTGGCACAAATAGGCACCTGTTGTAATTGGAACTACCATACAGGTACACCTGGAAAAGTGATTCTTGTGGGCTATAGAAGGAAACTATAGATTCACCTGGTAATTGCTGGTAAAAAAAAAAGCATCAATGCTGGTTTTAAAATTAGAAGAAACCCCAGTGGCATAATTCACAATAGGAATGTTAAGAATATCAATCCAAGGGGCATCTACAAAAAAGTTACGAAATGAACCCCTATCAGTACGCAGGTAAGAGAAAGAAGTCTTGTGAATAGGAGGTTCGTTTATAATAGATGATATCCGAATTGCCAAGAAGACAGATCTGCGACGCTCTACAAGAGATAGGGAAGAAATAAGGAACAAGTCAAGTGAAGAAAAATACTGATCAGATTTATTAGGGAAGCGAATAGGGAAATCCACTATTTGTCCGAAAGACTGAGCAATGGAAAATTGAAAATCTGAATACTTGCAACATCAGTAAGATTATATTTCATAAGCCAGTTCATATGGTATTAAAATCACCAAACATAAAAATATTTGCAGATGAATGTAGAGAAAGAGAGAGAGAGAGAAAGAGAAAGAGAGAGAGAGAGAAAGAGAGAGAGAGTTATTTCCATATTATCAGAAATTTTGTTTAATATTTTTTCTTTTATGTGCGGTGTCCCTTCATGACATAGGCGACCATGCCACTCCACATCCTCCTGACCATTGTAGCTCTCAATAAATTTTGTCTTTTTGTTATTTCTCCCATACCATGTTCTGTCATCCAAAAGCCCATTAAGTATGTCACGCGTTGCTTTTCCCTTTTCTATCTTTCCCTCTATACGTCCTGTGAGTGTCAGATTTTCAAGCCTTCCTTCCTCATTTCGTGTCCAAGAAATTTCAGTTGCCTCTTCCCGATGTTAAGTATAAGTTACCTCTTTGTTTGTATCCTCTCCAGAACCTCATCGTTGCTAACATGTTCGGTCCATATTATCCTTTGTATCCTTCTGTCGCCTCGAGTCTCTTCTTTGAAGACATTGTCCAACATTTGATGCCGTAAAGCAGGACAGATTTTACAGTACTGTTTTCTTTGTTATCAACGAAACCCTCCTATCTTCTAATACTCTGCCTAGTTTTTGGAAGTGCGTCTTTGGCCATCTCAATACATTTTAGGATCCCAGCGTCGCACTTTCCGTCCTCTGTTAGACTAATCTTAATCTCTGTGCTTCATTTTTGTCACCTGTTTAATATTAATGTTTTCGTATAGATTTCATCGGTATGTTTTTGTTTGACTTTGTTTTATTGACCAACTTATCTACTTTATAAACTTCAAGGTAAAATAAAAGACCTTTGTCACATCATACTCGGGGTGTGGGGGTGTCGAAGGTAAATATTAAAGGACAGAACTGGAGGAGATAAATCTAGAGCAGAGAAGACGATGTTGTAGAATTTGTACCGTGTCGGGTCCTCCCCACATCTCCTTTCCACCAGTGCTTGTACAAAATCTTCAGATCTGTTCCGTTTCTTGTTATTTGACTGGCTATGACTAGCTAAGACAAGTTATGACTTGCTAAGACCTGAAAAGACCAGGGTTCTTCAAGTTAAAAAAAAAAGAACTTTTGTCACATCATACGCGGTGTGTGGGGGTGTCGAATGTAAATATTAAAGGACAGAACTGGAGGAGATAAATCTAGAGCAGAGAAGACGGTGTTGTTGAATTTGTACCGTGTCGGGTCCTCCCCACATCTCCTTTCCACCACTGCTTGTACAAAATTCTCTGATCTGTTCCGTTTCGTGGTCTTTGACTGGCTATGACTAGCTAAGACAAGTTATGACTTGCTAAGACCTGAATAAACCAGGGTTCTTCAAGTTAAAATAAAAAGACCTTTTGTCATATCCTTACTCGGGGTGGGGGGCCGAAGGTAAATATTAAGGGACAGAACTGGAGGAGATAAATCTGCGGCAGAGAAGACGGTGTTGTAGAATTTGTACCGTGTCGGGTCCTCCCCACATGTCCTTTCCACCACTGCTTTTAAAAATTCTTCAGGTCTCTTCCGTTTCTTGGTATTTGACTGGCTATGACTAGCTAAGAGAAGTTATGACTTGCTAAGACCTGAAAAGACCAGGGTTCTTCAAGTTAAAAAAAGACCTTTTGTCACATCATACTCGGGGTGTTGGGGTGTCGAATGTAAATATTAAAGGATACAACTGGAGGAGATAAATCTAGAGCAGAGAAGACGCTATTGTAGAATTTGTACCGTGTCGGGTCCTCCCAACATCTCCTTTCCACCACTGCTTTTACGAAATTCTCAGATCTGTTCCGTTTCTTGTTATTTGTCTGGATATGACTATCTAAGACAACTTATTACTTGCTAAGACCTGAAAACACCAGGGTTCTTCAAGTTAAAAAAAAATGACCTTTTGTCACATTCTTACTCCCGGTGGGGGTCGAAGGTAAATATTAAAGTACAGAACTGGAGGAGATAAATCTGGGGCAGAGAAGACGCTGTTGTAGAATTTGTACCGTGTCGCGTCCTTCCCACATCTCCTTTCCACCACTGCTTGTACAAAATCCTCTGACCTGTTCCGTTTCGTGTTATTTGATTGGCTATGACTAGCTCGGACCAGTTATGACTTGCTAAGACTTGAAAAGACCAGGGTTCTTCAATTTAAAAAAAAAAGACCTTTTGTCATATCCTTACTCGGGGTGGGGGGTCGAAGGTAAATATTAAAGGACAGAACTGGAGGAGATAAATCTGGGGCAGAGAAGACGCTTTTGTAGAATTTGTACCGTGTCGGGTCCTCCCCACATCTCCTTTCCACCACTGCTTGTACAAAATCTTCAGATCTGTTCCGTTTCTTGTTATTTGTCTGGCTATGACTATCTAAGACAAGTTATGACTTTCTAAGACCTGAAAACACCAGGGTTCTTCAAGTTAAAATAAAAGACCTTTGTCACATCATACTCGGGGTGTGGGGGTGTCGAAGGTAAATATTAAAGGACAGAACTGGAGGAGATAAATCTGGAGCAGAGAAGACGCAGTTGTAGAATTTGTACCGTGTCGGGTCCTCCCCACATCTCCTTTCCACCACTGCTTGTACAAATTCATCAGATCTGTTCCGTTTCTTGTTATTTGACTGGCTATGACTAGCTAAGACAAGTTATGTCTTGCTAAGACCTGACCAGACCAGGGTTCTTCAAGTTAAAAAAAAAGAACTTTTGTCACATCATACGCGGTGTGTGGGGGTCTCGAATGTAAATATTAAAGGACAGAACTGGAGGAGATAAATCTAGAGCAGAGAAGACGGTGTTGTTGAATTTGTACCGTGTCGGGTCCTCCCCATATCTCCTTTCCACCACTGCTTGTACAAAATTCTCTGATCTGTTCCGTTTCGTGGTATTTGACTGGCTATGACTAGCTAAGACAAGTTATGACTTGCTAAGACCTGAAAAGACCAGGGTTCTTCAAGTTAAAAAAAAATGACATTTTGTCACCTCCTTACTCGGGGTGGGGGGTCGAAGATAAATATTAAAGGACAGAAGTCGAGGAGATAAATCTGGGGAAGTGAAGACGCTTTTGTAGCATTTGTACCGTGTCGGGTCCTCCCCACATCTCCTTTCCACCACTGCTTGTACAAATTCATCAGATCTGTTCCGTTTCTTGTTATTTGACTGGCTATGACTAGCTAAGACAAGTTATGCCTTGCTAAGACCTGAATAAACCAGGGTTCTTCAAGTTAAAATAAAAAGACCTTTTGTCATATCCTTACTCGGGGTGGGGGGCCGAAGGTAAATATTAAGGGACAGAACTGGAGGAAATAAATCTGCGGCAGAGAAGACGGTGTTGTAGAATTTGTACCGTGTCGGGTCCTCCCCACATGTCCTTTCCACCACTGCTTTTACAAATTCTTCAGGTCTCTTCCGTTTCTTGGTATTTGACTGGCTATGACTAGCTAAGAGAAGTTATGACTTGCTAAGACCTGAAAAGACCAGGGTTCTTCAAGTTAAAAAAAAGACCTTTTGTCACATCATACTCTGAGTGTGGGGGTGTCGAATGTAAATATTAAAGGATAGAACTGGAGGAGATAAATCTAGAGCAGAGAAGACGCTATTGTAGAATTTGTACCGTGTCGGGTCCTCCCCACATCTCCTTTCCACCACTGCTTTTACGAAATTCTCAGATCTGTTCCGTTTCTTGTTATTTGTCTGGATATGACTATCTAAGACAACTTATTACTTGCTAAGACCTGAAAACACCAGGGTTCTTCAAGTTAAAAAAAAATGACCTTTTGTCACATTCTTACTCCCGGTGGTGGTCGAAGGTAAATATTAAAGTACAGAACTGGAGGAGATAAATCTGGGGCAGAGAAGACGCTGTTGTAGAATTTGTACCGTGTCGCGTCCTTCCCACATCTCCTTTCCACCACTGCTTGTACAAAATCCTCTGACCTGTTCCGTTTCGTGTTATTTGATTGGCTATGACTAGCTCGGACCAGTTATGACTTGCTAAGACTTGAAAAGACCAGGGTTCTTCAATTTAAAAAAAAAAGACCTTTTGTCATATCCTTACTCGGGGTGGGGGGTCGAAGGTAAATATTAAAGGACAGAACTGGAGGAGATAAATCTGGGGCAGAGAAGACGCTTTTGTAGAATTTGTACCGTGTCGGGTCCTCCCCACATCTCCTTTCCACCACTGCTTGTACAAAATCTTCAGATCTGTTCCGTTTCTTGTTATTTGTCTGGCTATGACTATCTAAGACAAGTTATGACTTTCTAAGACCTGAAAACACCAGGGTTCTTCAAGTTAAAATAAAAGACCTTTGTCACATCATACTCGGGGTGTGGGGGTGTCGAAGGTAAATATTAAAGGACAGAACTGGAGGAGATAAATCTGGAGCAGAGAAGACGCAGTTGTAGAATTTGTACCGTGTCGGGTCCTCCCCACATCTCCTTTCCACCACTGCTTGTACAAATTCATCAGATCTGTTCCGTTTCTTGTTATTTGACTGGCTATGACTAGCTAAGACAAGTTATGTCTTGCTAAGACCTGACCAGACCAGGGTTCTTCAAGTTAAAAAAAAAGAACTTTTGTCACATCATACGCGGTGTGTGGGGGTCTCGAATGTAAATATTAAAGGACAGAACTGGAGGAGATAAATCTAGAGCAGAGAAGACGGTGTTGTTGAATTTGTACCGTGTTGGGTCCTCCCCACATCTCCTTTCCACCACTGCTTGTACAAAATTCTCTGATCTGTTCCGTTTCGTGGTATTTGACTGGCTATGACTAGCTAAGACAAGTTATGACTTGCTAAGACCTGAAAAGACCAGGGTTCTTCAAGTTAAAAAAAAATGACATTTTGTCACCTCCTTACTCGGGGTGGGGGGTCGAAGATAAATATTAAAGGACAGAAGTCGAGGAGATAAATCTGGGGAAGTGAAGACGCTTTTGTAGCATTTGTACCGTGTCGGGTCCTCCCCACATCTCCTTTCCACCACTGCTTGTACAAATTCATCAGATCTGTTCCGTTTCTTGTTATTTGACTGGCTATGACTAGCTAAGACAAGTTATGCCTTGCTAAGACCTGAATAAACCAGGGTTCTTCAAGTTAAAATAAAAAGACCTTTTGTCATATCCTTACTCGGGGTGGGGGGCCGAAGGTAAATATTAAGGGACAGAACTGGAGGAAATAAATCTGCGGCAGAGAAGACGGTGTTGTAGAATTTGTACCGTGTCGGGTCCTCCCCACATGTCCTTTCCACCACTGCTTTTACAAATTCTTCAGGTCTCTTCCGTTTCTTGGTATTTGACTGGCTATGACTAGCTAAGAGAAGTTATGACTTGCTAAGACCTGAAAAGACCAGGGTTCTTCAAGTTAAAAAAAAGACCTTTTGTCACATCATACTCGGAGTGTGGGGGTGTCGAATGTAAATATTAAAGGATAGAACTGGAGGAGATAAATCTAGAGCAGAGAAGACGCTATTGTAGAATTTGTACCGTGTCGGGTCCTCCCAACATCTCCTTTCCACCACTGCTTTTACGAAATTCTCAGATCTGTTCCGTTTCTTGTTATTTGTCTGGATATGACTATCTAAGACAACTTATTACTTGCTAAGACCTGAAAACACCAGGGTTCTTCAAGTTAAAAAAAAATGACCTTTTGTCACATTCTTACTCCCGGTGGTGGTCGAAGGTAAATATTAAAGTACAGAACTGGAGGAGATAAATCTGGGGCAGAGAAGACGCTGTTGTAGAATTTGTACCGTGTCGCGTCCTTCCCACATCTCCTTTCCACCACTGCTTGTACAAAATCCTCTGACCTGTTCCGTTTCGTGTTATTTGATTGGCTATGACTAGCTCGGACCAGTTATGACTTGCTAAGACTTGAAAAGACCAGGGTTCTTCAATTTAAAAAAAAAAGACCTTTTGTCATATCCTTACTCGGGGTGGGGGGTCGAAGGTAAATATTAAAGGACAGAACTGGAGGAGATAAATCTGGGGCAGAGAAGACGCTTTTGTAGAATTTGTACCGTGTCGGGTCCTCCCCACATCTCCTTTCCACCACTGCTTGTACAAAATCTTCAGATCTGTTCCGTTTCTTGTTATTTGTCTGGCTATGACTATCTAAGACAAGTTATGACTTTCTAAGACCTGAAAACACCAGGGTTCTTCAAGTTAAAATAAAAGACCTTTGTCACATCATACTCGGGGTGTGGGGGTGTCGAAGGTAAATATTAAAGGACAGAACTGGAGGAGATAAATCTGGAGCAGAGAAGACGCAGTTGTAGAATTTGTACCGTGTCGGGTCCTCCCCACATCTCCTTTCCACCACTGCTTGTACAAATTCATCAGATCTGTTCCGTTTCTTGTTATTTGACTGGCTATGACTAGCTAAGACAAGTTATGTCTTGCTAAGACCTGACCAGACCAGGGTTCTTCAAGTTAAAAAAAAAGAACTTTTGTCACATCATACGCGGTGTGTGGGGGTCTCGAATGTAAATATTAAAGGACAGAACTGGAGGAGATAAATCTAGAGCAGAGAAGACGGTGTTGTTGAATTTGTACCGTGTCGGGTCCTCCCCACATCTCCTTTCCACCACTGCTTGTACTAAATTCTCTGATCTGTTCCGTTTCGTGGTATTTGACTGGCTATGACTAGCTAAGACAAGTTATGACTTGCTAAGACCTGAAAAGACCAGGGTTCTTCAAGTTAAAAAAAAATGACATTTTGTCACCTCCTTACTCGGGGTGGGGGGTCGAAGATAAATATTAAAGGACAGAAGTCGAGGAGATAAATCTGGGGAAGTGAAGACGCTTTTGTAGCATTTGTACCGTGTCGGGTCCTCCCCACATCTCCTTTCCACCACTGCTTGTACAAATTCATCAGATCTGTTCCGTTTCTTGTTATTTGACTGGCTATGACTAGCTAAGACAAGTTATGCCTTGCTAAGACCTGAATAAACCAGGGTTCTTCAAGTTAAAATAAAAAGACCTTTTGTCATATCCTTACTCGGGGTGGGGGGCCGAAGGTAAATATTAAGGGACAGAACTGGAGGAAATAAATCTGCGGCAGAGAAGACGGTGTTGTAGAATTTGTACCGTGTCGGGTCCTCCCCACATGTCCTTTCCACCACTGCTTTTAAAAATTCTTCAGGTCTCTTCCGTTTCTTGGTATTTGACTGGCTATGACTAGCTAAGAGAAGTTATGACTTGCTAAGACCTGAAAAGACCAGGGTTCTTCAAGTTAAAAAAAAGAACTTTTGTCACATCATACGCGGTGTGTGGGGGTCTCGAATGTAAATATTAAAGGACAGAACTGGAGGAGATAAATCTAGAGCAGAGAAGACGCTATTGTAGAATTTGTACCGTGTCGGGTCCTCCCAACATCTCCTTTCCACCACTGCTTTTACGAAATTCTCAGATCTGTTCCGTTTCTTGTTATTTGTCTGGATATGACTATCTAAGACAACTTATTACTTGCTAAGACCTGAAAACACCAGGGTTCTTCAAGTTAAAAAAAAATGACCTTTTGTCACATTCTTACTCCCGGTGGTGGTCGAAGGTAAATATTAAAGTACAGAACTGGAGGAGATAAATCTGGGGCAGAGAAGACGCTGTTGTAGAATTTGTACCGTGTCGCGTCCTTCCCACATCTCCTTTCCACCACTGCTTGTACAAAATCCTCTGACCTGTTCCGTTTCGTGTTATTTGATTGGCTATGACTAGCTCGGACCAGTTATGACTTGCTAAGACTTGAAAAGACCAGGGTTCTTCAATTTAAAAAAAAAAGACCTTTTGTCATATCCTTACTCGGGGTGGGGGGTCGAAGGTAAATATTAAAGGACAGAACTGGAGGAGATAAATCTGGGACAGAGAAGACGCTTTTGTAGAATTTGTACCGTGTCGGGTCCTCCCCACATCTCCTTTCCACCACTGCTTGTACAAAATCCTCTGATCTGTTCCGTTTCTTGTTATTTGAGTGGCTACGAAAAGCTAAGTCATGCTATAACTAGCTAAGCCCAGAAAAGCCGTGCGTTCTCCAAGTTAAAATAAACTTAAACAACTTGATTCCCGCTGACATCTTCTACTAATCCACTCGGCCATTCAGATTTTACTTTATGCTGTCCCATCAACTCGTGAGTCACCTGAATGTTAACTGCCTACCCTCATTTTAGTATGCCTGCTATTACCAGCTCAACACGCTGGCTGTCTATCTACCTTCCCTGAATGCTTATCGCCCTTCGACACTTCCCAAGCGGTTTCGTTTCTATTTTCTAGTTACCAACAAACGTCAACCGTTGGCTAAGACTGCCAGCTAGTACCAACCCAGTACATTAACTGTCAATCAACATTCGGTACCACTTAAGTTGTTCCGCTCATCATCAACTGTCGATGCATCTAAGACCAAAAGTTTACTACCAGCACAAGCACCGGGGCTTTTGAATCATCCGGTTTCTTTAATTGTATTTTCCTGCCAAGAATAAATTTTGGTATATTTTATCTAAACTCCTTGTTCTCGTTATTCTTGCATTGGCCTGTGTCACTTCTTCAATTTTAATGTATGCGGGTTTCATTTAGCATCAATATTCGGACCCCGTAGCACTTTCTTTACTATCCCTACCAGCTTTGTTCTGCCACAAACTCATTAGGTAAGTTACTCGATGTTTTTGCTGTCCCTCTTTGCCTTTAAAATATTTTATCTATGTCAAATTCTTCAAGCCCACTTTCCTCGTTATGTGTCCCAGATATGTAAACTCTTTCTGACTGTAAGTGTAAGTGCCATTTTTGCCTCTATTTTCCTTAAAATATCTTGGTATTCTCAATATCCTTCTGAAGTACAGTTCTGTTGCCTATATGTGAGGAGTTGGTCCAGAATTCAACGCCATATACGAGGATAGATGTTACCTAGTAATTCAGTATTCTTTTCTTTGATCATAACGAAATTAGTTTGAAATTTGCCAAGGTTTTTATTATCTATCTTTATATTTAATAGGATTAATATTGGGGATAGGATTATAAATTTTTAGGTCCTTAATTTGTAGGTATTAGATAATTGTGTGAATTTTTTATGAATTTTTTCTCCTACTTTCAAGATCTACTGCGTCGGTATCTTTTCTTGATGATCTTCCTTGTTTTATTAATTGGTGCTTAAATCTTTCATCTGTTACTGATACTAATGATATTACTTCAGCAACATCACTAGTATCAGCCTAGCTGACTATTGGCAGTATTTTGATTTTCAAAGCACACCTATTTGCATAATACTTCTCGGGGATTCTTAGTTTAATGTTATTAACTTAGCTAACATCTTCCTTTATCTTTTTTCAGTGAAAGCTGTTGTTTTTAATATATTTGTGTTGCGAATTGAGTATTTCAAGATCTTCCCTTTCTTGATTACTATTCATACTCTTTACAAGACTCTATCTATTTTTTTATGTCTCATTTATTCATTAATTTGTTTAATTCAGAATTTTCTGTTTTGTCTCACTTACTATTTCTGACCATATTTCTCTTATTTTCATCAGTTCTAGCGTTTATTTTTCTCTCTTTGTCAGTACCAATTCCATTAGTATTCCTTATTATCTCTGCTACTATTTTTAATTTGCTAGTCGTCCGAAACGTCGTGAATATGGCAAGAAAGATGAGGACAACAGTTTGAATGATGTAACTAGTGTAAATAATTACAATACTTCATCTCAGAAATATAGACAGATATAGAAATGTGAAATTTTAATGTAATGATAATGATAATATTAATAATAGTAATGGTAATATTTCATTGATTGAGCAGTGTTTGCTTCTTTACGTTTTTCTTGATCTTGTCGCGATTTTTGGGGAAGATAATAGAATAACTTTGAGTTGTCTTCTTGACGGTTTTTGAATTCATAGTTGTCTATCAATACTGCTTGTTTTTTTTAATATCATATCCCATCTGAACATAGGCGATGATGGCGTTCCACATTCTTTTTTGTATCATCTGAGAATTGTCATTTTTCTTGGGAATGACAATGAAGCGGTTTCCCATAGCCTTCTCAACAGTTCTCAATTCAAAAGTTATTCTTTTACCAGACTGGTTACCACCGAAGACTAGAGATATCAGTCTACCCTACTATTTAACGTAAAGGCAGAAAATAAGGATTTATGCATTAATTCGAGACTGAACGCAGCAGAAAAGACCAAAATTTGAACTCGATTTGCCGATTTCCTGCTGTGCTACATGCATATCTTGATTGTTACTGACAATGCTTAAATTATATTGAAATATGTGTTTAATCTGTCTAAAGTGTGTTTATTAATTTTTAAATTGCAATGATCTAAAAATATTTCAGATTGTTATTTTTGTTTCTGTAGAAAACTCAGATAACCATGTGGCTTATTCAAGAAATTGATCGAAGCTGTATTAATGTTAGCAGTGCTGACGACCCCACCATTCTTCAACAATTCTTTCTGAGTTTGGTATTGAAGTGTATTGGTTACAATCTCTTTGAAATGACTATTAAAAATCTCCTCTCTCCAAATTTATGGACAAATTGTATCGATGCATACTAAGATTTCTTTTTAGTTAATAAAAACTTTCATTTTTTGGTATTACACACATTTTTTTTTTTGCCTTCAAGTCAGAAGACTATAATCATTTGACTGTATCCCCTTTGCGTATGAACACTGTTTCTTTTTACCTCTCTTTACTTTACTATTTTCCCATAGTTATCTTGTATCTTATCGTTTATTTCGTCTATTAATTTTTTCTGTTCTTATTTTTATTATCGATGTGATTGGGAATTATTAAAAATTCCACATGAGAATTTACGTTTATTCAACTTCAAATTCAACTAATAATAGAACATTTAATGTTCTCAGATAGTTCCTTTGACGTCACCATTGTAACAAAGGAACAGAGGATAACATGTGGTTTTTTAAAACATTGAAGTTACTTTTCATTGGCTAATTCCTGTAGGCACTGACAATTTATCAAGAGCGATTCTAATTTCTCATTTGTCACGGCCAGTCAAAATGTTTTTTTTTTGCTACTTTCTCTTTTATTTAAAGGGTGCCAATACCAGTGTTGCAGTAATTTTCATTTTTTTCTATTTTTTTCTCCTATCGCTTATTTTAAAACTAGAACAAAACTAGAACAAAGCTGTCTCAGTAAATTCGTTTTTCAAGAGATACCCTGATTACTGAAAGTACATGTGTGTCAACAATTATGACAAAGACTAATATATATGTGTATGTGCGTGTATGCGTGTGTGTGGGGGGTGTACAGAAATATAGTTTTAAAGTATGCTATATTTATGGGATAAAGTGCTCAATATCAGCGATATAGCGTATGTAAATATAAATATAAAAGTGAACATTTAAGTCTGTTTTATGCTGGAAGCAATCGTCAAGCCTGACGATTGCGTCTAGCATGAAACAGCCTGTCGCCTCTGAGTGTTGACTTCAATGTTCACTTTCATAAATATATATATATATATATATGTGTGTGTGTGTGTGTGTGTGTGTATTTACTAATGTTCAGCCAAGAGACACTCAAGGTAGAGGGTGCTGTTCTTGGGACTAAAACGAGAAAGAAAACTGGTAATTCTAAACTTGAAAAGGGCAAGGTTTAATTAGTTCAGTCTGAGACGTTTGAAGTATAGAGTTGAAGTAGACTTTAGAAGGAACCGGAAACCCAATTTTAAACAGGAAACAAGGGATAAACCTCTACTCCTGTTCAAAAGACCGGGGAAGAATGTGAACCAGACCATTAGTGAATCTATCTACTCCTATAATCAATTGACCCCTAGCAAAGCGATAATACCACTAAGAAGAAAGGGGCTAATGGGAGTGAAAGAAAATGAAAAGTCTTTAGAAGGGTGTATTTCTGGCGGTTAACTTTTTTTAAAGCAAGCAGTGCTCAACATCAGCAAACAGAGCATTGATACCAACAAATAAAATTAAATGTTCAACTTGTGTTATGGGGTCGGTGTTTCGAGGATCTGACGAGCAGATAACATATCCGCGAAACTCGTAATCGGGAAACATAAGTTGAAAATTACGTCTTAATTTACGTCTGTCTGTCTTCACACTAACCCCGTTTCTTTTTCAGAAATAATTTCCTAAATCGCCATCTTTTCTTTTCCCCTCTTTTCTCAGCACATCTCTAACATATTATGTCCTTGTCTTTTGGTGCTTTCGCTTTCTCTGTCTATCTCGCTCTGCATCAGTCAATTATGTGCCATGCATGATACACGCTTAGGCGATCATGTATTTTTCGATACATGACTGACGAAGCAGATTTTTTTTCTGCAGTAGGTTGCAGTTTCTTTCTGCAGTAGACCAGTTGCCATCCAAGGCTACAGAACATGACCTGTCCTGCTATTTACCCATAGCTGGTGGCGAGGGGTTGAGAAGAAAAGTTTCAATACCTTTCCCAAGGGTATTAGCACGTCAGTCATTCAGTTATGTGGCATGCGTGATAAACGCTTAGACGATGATGTATCATGACTGACGATGCAGATTTTTTCCAGCTGTAGGTGGCAATTTCTTTCTGCGGTAGACCAGTTGCCATCCAAGGTTATAGAACCCGGTCTGTCCTGCTATTTTGCCCATAGCTGGTGGGGTGGCAGAGAAGAAGAGGATTCACATCTTTCTCAAGGCTCTGCACCACTTTTCTAATTTATGTGCGTTATACATTCCTTATTGAAAATGGCCGCAAACTGACTTATACCTTCCAATTGATTGAGATACAATGGTTCACAGTATCTGTATGTAAAATAAAATAATATTTATTTTGAATCTATGTAATGTGCCAGTATATAACCTCTACGTATCTAAAAAGGGTATTAAATTAACGTATTCAAATTAAGGTGCGCTTTCAGCGTGCTAATTTAAAGAGTGTAACAATAAAAAGCCAAGATGATTTGCACCTGATATTTTGTGGTCTGCATTCGTGCTGCTCATAAGATATTCCAATTCACTGGTACCAAAACGGTGCATTGTGGTTAGAGATATGGAATTAAATTATATCTGCGATTGTAATACTAATATTAGCCGTTTCCCTAAAAGGACACATTCAATATTCAATGGCCAAGCAGCCAGTACTGTTTTAGTTGAAATTTATAAAATCTTTCAATGAGTTTTCAGGAAAATAGGCTTCTCAAGTAGTTGTTATCATTTATCCCAATATTGATGGTGGTTTCCTTCCTAACCTTTTGTTTGTTAGACCCCAACAAGGCTAGTGGTGGAGACGGGATACCAGCCATTGTCTTGAAGAAATGCGCGCCCGAACTGGCGCCCGAACTGGCGCCCGAACTGGCGCCCGAACTGGCGCCCGCCCTTTCTAAACTATACAACTACTGCCTCAAAGAATCTTGTTTTCCTGACTGCTGGAAGTCCTCTTCCATCGTTCCTGTCTTCAAGAACTCCGGCGACCCCTCTGACCCTTCCAACTACCGCCCTATCAGTCTCCTTCCCCTCTTCGGCAAAATCTTCGAAGACCTAATCAATACCGGGGTGGTAAACTACCTCACATCCCATAATCTGCTCTCAGACAAGCAATATGGCTTCCGCTTTGCCCGATCTACAGCCGATATGCTTACGGACATCGCTGAAACAGTCTACCGAGCTCTTCAAAATAACGGGGAAGCCCGAGCCGTGGCACTAGACATCTCCAAAGCATTTGATAGGGTTTGGCATGCCGACCTTCTTCGCAAGCTCCAGGGTTATGGCATTACGGGTCGATTATATAACCTAATACGATCATTCCTGTCAAACCGTAAATTGAAGGTCGTTCTCAATGGATTCTCCTCCAGTTCCTATCCCAAGAACGCAGGTGTTCCTCAAGGCTCCATCCTAGGCCCCACTCTATTCCTTATCTACATAAATGACCTCCCTGACGCAATTACTTTCCAAGTTGGCATATACGCAGATGACACCACAATTTATTCCTGCCTCAAAAACAAATCTAGTCTCGCTGACAAAACTCGCCTGGCCGTGCGTCTCGAAAAGGACCTCCAATCGATTGTGAACTGGGGCATGAATTGGCTAGTCAACTTCAACGCTTCTAAGACAAAACTGCTCTCTATTAATCACCGCAGAGGTCCTTCCCTTCCCTCCATTAGAATGTCTGACGCTCAACTTCTCGAGAGCAACTCTCTGCGGCTTCTCGGTCTCACGTTGACTGCTGACCTGAGATGGAATAAATACATTGAGTCAATTGCTTTGTGCACCGCAAGGAAAGTTGGCTCCCTGTGCTGCGCCAGGAAATTTTTCTCCCCGGAGTCGATCCTCCAGATCTACAAAACAACAATTCGCCCCTGCATGGAGTATTGCTGCCATATATGGTCTGGTGCCCCTTCTGTTTGCCTCGGGGTTCTTGATAGGCTCCAGAGGCGGATATGCAATGTAATTGGCCCTGCCCTGGCGTCTCGTCTACAGTCACTTTCTCACGGACGCACTGTCGCCTCCCTCTGTCTGTTCTACAAATACTTCCATGGAAATTGCTTCGAGGAGCTGCATTCGCTGGTTTCCAGACGTCATGAGTTCAAGCGCCCTACGAGGCTGGCATCCCGCTCTTACCCTTTCACTGTCGAAACTCCTAAATGTAGCCGTCTCTTCTACTCTAATAGCTTCATGTCTCGCACCTCTCGCCTGTGGAACTCCCTTCCTTATTACTGTTTCCCTGTGAGCTATAATCTCCAGCTATTCAAGTGTAATGTCAATCGACATCTCCAGTTGCCTTGATCTATCCACTACCCTCATCCTTTCTTCTATCACTCCTATCTGACCTTGCTCTAAATTTTCTGTAACCCCTTGCGTCCTAGTGGCTTCCCGCCTTGATTGGGGTGAAATGCCTAAAAAAAAAAAAAAAAAAAAAAAAAAAAGAAAGTAGTGCGGAATGTCAACATCTTGAGTTACATGTGCTATCCATGTTAGTTGTTGCTTGTATTGAAAGTCCTCAAGTGGTACTATTTTAAAGAACAGAAAACAAAATGAAAATCTGGGTGATTTTCTACTTAAATGATAATAGATGAATGTTCTCGAAATATTTTTTTCAGGGAAGGTAAGTATTAAATATTCCGTTTCTGTTTATTTATATTGTACTTGAATAACATATCTGTTGCCAAAAAGTTGCACATAATATATAGAAAATAACATAATCTTGCGTGGAAAAAATTCAGTGACAATCTTTTTCTCAATATCTATCTATATTTCTGAGATGAGGTATTATGATTACTTACATTATTTACATTATTCGGACTGTTATCCTCATCTACATTGCCATATTCACAATGTTTCGGACGTTGCTCACACCGGTTTTTTTTTTTGGTTTTTTTTTATATAGGTGATTGGAATTTCGAACTGAATCCTTTATATCGTCCACAGGGGTAGATTGTTCTAGTTCCACGTGCCATGCCTCCTCCGGATGTCTCAGTTATTTCCCTTTAACTAAACTCTCCAAGTTTGGTTCACCACTGCTCTGGCCTGGTATTGAACTCACAACTCTTTGGGTCTAGTCACTGGCCCAATGAATAAAGACGTTGGTTAGATCCAGTTACTAGACCCAAAGAATTCACTACCAGGCCACATAATATGCCCCCACTAATATATATATATATATATAAAAAAAAAAAGAAAAATTCAGGCTGATTTTCAATTGAATATCGCTGAACTGGTGAAACCAACTTTTTTGAGGGAGATAACTAATGAATGAGTCTACCATCCTTATTGGATTTATTCAGCCGTTTACAAAATTCCACCATGCCAAAAAAAAAAAAAAAAAAAAAGAAAGAAAAAAAGAAATAAAAGAAATAAAGAGGAAACGCTATAATGTCAGAGCTCATAAAAATTTAAACTTGCACTGACTTCTTTTGCTTCATTATATGTTACGATTTGCATGCGACGCAACATTCATTTCCGGTTGCACAGGCATAACAATAACATTCAAAACCCCTACAGGACAATGTTTATCGAATTTAAGAAATAAACAGTTCTTTTTAAAGCCTAAATTTTACTCACTTATCAAGAATAATTAATAGGCACTAACAGTTAATTCCTCATTTAGATACAAATAAAAACCAGGCTACAAAATTCTCCCTTCTAGCGCATAATACACAGAAAATAGGGGGCGAATTCAACGATGATCGTTTTCTAGCATCATAATTATGTCTCCAAGAGTAGCCGAAACGGCAACAAATAGAATTAATATTTCTAATTCATATTTTTCCGATTTGGTATTTCCTAAAAAACAATATTATTAAAATGATTTCAAATGTTACCTTAGGATTAAATTAACATTTTACTATAATTGTTAAAATTGTTAAGACAGTGTTAGTAGTATTCAAACTGTGGTATTCAGCATTTCAAAATACTTGGTAAAACCTTTTGTTTTTTAACAAGTAAAATTTAATTGTCTAACAACTATAATTTGGGAAATTCTTTTAGTTGTCTAACTGAAAGTTAGGAAATTATTTCAGTTGTCTAACAACTAAAATTTAAGAAACTGTTTTAGTTGTGTAACAACTGAAATTTAGAAAATTATTTTAGTTGTCTAACAACTGAAATTTAGGAAATTATTGTAGTTGTCTAACAACTAAAATTTAGGAAATAGTTTTAGTTGTCTAACAACTGAAAGTTAGGAAATTATTTTAGTTGTGCAACAACTAAAGGGCAATTTGCTTTTTAAGCGCCGCGTTATGTAATAAAAATTTGCCGAATATTTATATTTAGGTGTAAATGGATATGGTTAATTCGAAAATAACAAAGAAATTTTGATAAAATCTACCGTTTGGAGTTATCGACAATAAAAGTCTGGACTCATTCGCGTTACGGCACGGAAGCCATTACCGGCGTTGCTTGCATATATTTGTTGCGGAACAATCTTGATTATTGCGCACGCAATGAGTCCTGAGTTGTGCACCAAATGAATCAAGTAAGAACCGTAAAAAGGCCGTTAAGAATGTAATATTCCGCGCAAAAATTATCAGCAGCGAATGTATGCAAACAACGCCAGAAATTACTGCCGTGTCGTAACGCGAATGAGTCCGAACTTTTATTGTCGATTACTCATAAACGGTAGATTTTATCAAAATTTTTTTGCTGTTTACGAATCAAGCATGTAAATTTACACCTAAATATAAATATTCAGCAAATTTTATTACATATTTAGCGCGGGGCTTAAACAGCAAATTGCCGCAACTAAAATTTAGGAACATTTTAGTTGGGTAACAACTGCAATTTAAGAAATTATTATTTTATCACGTCAGATTAACTTGTTTTCCTTTTTCAGTTAATGCGTGACGAAAAGCATTAAATGAAAATCTCAAATAAAATTTGATTGCAGCAACTTTTATTTAATTTTATTGACAAGAAAAAAATGAAGTACATGGAAGGCGTACAAAGAAAAATAAATAAAAATATATAAAGATAATAATAATAATAATAATTAATATTATTAATATTTTATAATAATTTGTCACTATTATTTGTTGTGATATTTTCCGTTTAGTAAACAACTACATGTATTAATTTCGTAACGAATAATTAACAACAAAATATTTCTACCTGACGGTGAAAAATTGAAAAAATATTAATTGGGAGGGAAGGGCGGATAGAAATGCCATCCGCTCTGGTGCAGAGTTTATTGAAAGGAAAATCATGAACCCAAAAAGTACATTAAATATTTTTTTTTTTTTTTGCCATAATAGGAATTAAAATATTTTTAAAAACTAGACGATGCTAATGTAAGGACAAAAATAGCTATAAAACAGCAATAATAATAAATATAATAATAACAGTGATAGTTAAAAAAATAATAGTTATTTATAACAGTTGTGAATAAGAATATTTTGGGCATCAGATTACTAATATCAGATAGTCGTTAGTCGTGTTGATATTAGTATAATGAACAATATAATAAAAATATAGAAATAACAACTGTGGAGGTGCAAGTGTTAATATTAGTAACATCTGTTAATAAATTTTACTATTTTTAATCAAATAAATAAAAATAGCTGTAGTCCTTAATTAAATTTATTAATCACAGTAATACATTTTTACTTTAGTACATTTAATTATTTTGTACTAAATTATATTTCTTTCATATTTATTTTTGATTCTTTTTACATCGAATAATCGAAAAATATAGGAACTATCCATTTTTTTATAGTCATTAAATGTTTGTAACTGAGCAACAAAGATTTAACGGGGCAATTTAACAAATATCATATATGTATAATAGTAATTATTAAGTATTTTGCATTTTTAAGTAACAAAAATTTTTTTAAAATCATTCAAAGTCTAGAAGAATTCAGATATGCAAAAATCTTGTTTAGTTTCATGAACTAAAATTTTAAATATATTTATACCTGTTGTTGTGTAAAGTTGTAAATTTCTTTGATACCATGACAAAATTGTGTGCAACTGTGGTTTACATGCGGGGTGTGTTTGTTTGATATAACTATTAAATGGGGTCATGCCGCCTAAATGTACAAGATAGATAGATAGATAGATAGATAGATAGATCTGAATAGACTGAAATAGATAGATAGATAGATAGATAGATAGATAGATAGATAGATAGATAGATAGATAGATAGATATGAATAGACTGAGATAGATAGATAGATAGATAGATAGATAGAAAGAAAGAAAGAAAGAAAGAAAGAAAGAAAGAAAGAAATGGTAATTGTAATAGTAACTGTTTCTTTATCAGGAGACATTCGTTATTTTTTGACCATGAAGTCAGCGTAACCGCCATATTAAATTTATAAAATATTTCTATTAAAACAATTTGTGGGGAAAATAGGTTTCTATTCCAGTAGCTTTTATTGCTAACTTTTTGTTTGACGCAGTGTAGAACGTCAACATCTTGATTATATTTTATCTTAGAATAAATAACCTGCAGATACAAGAAATTTCCACTAAGCTATTGAATGGGTGTATTTCAGCGGCAAATCTAACATCATTTGAATGAAATTAAAATATTTGAGTGACCTAAGGGGGAAGGAAGAAAGGAAGGTAGAAAGAAAGAAAGAAAGAAAGCAGGAAGGTAGGAAGTGAAGAAAAGTGCTATAAAGACGCGAGATTTAATGAAAAGAGAAAATTATATTTTTATTTGTTGTATAAAATGTAGACTTGAATTTATGTACGATAGCGTAGACATTTAAGTTCACTAATAATTAGATAGCGTTTATGAATGTTTTAATATTATGCTGTTAGTGTTATGAAATAAAGATAAAAATATCTACCAAATAAATAAATCCTGAACGTTTACATTTTTCTTCAGTTGCAGCCAAAATAAATAAATAAACAAACAAAAGTGATTTTTTTTTTTTTTTTTTTTCAAAGCTTGCGAATGTACTTTTTGGGTTCCAACGAAGAATGTGAAAATAAACTTCGAAGATTTGGTAAATCTCATTTCAATGAAAACCAATTCTTTATATTATAACTGTCGGGAGTTTGCGTGTTACTTTCTGTGTATATATGTATGCAGTTTAATACACACACATATTTATATATATATATATATATATATATATATATATATATATATATATATATATATATATATACTATGTACATGCATACATACACTTGCGGTATAAACATAGCTATGCATACATACATAAATACATACATAAGTGTGAATAATACGCCCAATTCACATGTGCATATGAAATTATGAACGCGTTATGTAAATGTGTGTGTGTGTATGTGTGTGTGTGTATGCACGTGTGTGTTGGTTTGTATATGTAAGTATGTGCACTTCCAGGTATATGTCTGCAGCTATATGTGCATATACATGTGTTTCTGAATCAAACATAATGGGTCTATACTACCTAATGTATATAAATTTACTTCGAAAAACAAATTTAAAAAACTGCTTACTTTGATACCTTTCACCGAAAATCTGGCGTCATCAGAAAAATAATTTGATATGCAAGTCTTTTTCTGATGGCGCCAGATAATCGGTGATATATGTCAAAGAAATTTTCCTTTTATTTTTGATTATCTTATATCTATCATTCAATCCCAACTTTAATAGCATCATATATATATATATATATATATATATATATATATATATATATATATATATATATATATATATATATATATATGAACGTGTGTATATATGCATAGAGAAATAGCGTAATCGTAAGTAAGATTAAAACATACTTATGTGTGAATGTACATGAGAGTATTTGTAATATTGGTAATTTTAAAGAGTGTGATTGCTTGTGTGTGAAATGTATGTATATATGCATGCACGTAGATATTTATATCCTGTGGGATTTGGGATTTTACTGACTATAGACTGACTACGATAGGAAAGTTTTAAAATACTTAGCTCTTTACCAGCTTATATTCCTAATAGATTATTCTAAACTCAACCATGTTAAAATCTTCTTATCCTTCTTCTTCTTCTGATAGATAAATGGATGGATAGATAAAGAGGAGGAGATAAAGAGAGAGGAACAGAGTGAAATAGATAGATAGATAGATAGATAGATAGATAGATAGATAGTTCTATGTATGTATGAATGCATATCAACCAGCTTAGAGACAAATTTTATTTGTATTAATCCGATATATATATATATATATATATATATATATATATATATATATATATATATATATATATATATATATATATATATATGTATATATATATATATATATATATATTCATAATTTTATTTTAGAAATCTGTCAGATAATATAAATTACTAAAAACAACTACATTTTTGGCTTCATTAAACTGAGGTTCACTAAACATTCGGCAAGTGTAATGACTATATATATATATATATATATATATATATATATATATATATAACAATACGAGGAAAAGCTGGGGTTTGGCAAATTAATAGTAACATAAAAAATTATTATAGCATCAACTCAAAACCTAGTGGTAAGAGAAACAGCACATGACTTTATTATTTTGCAGTTTTAAAATTCGTTTTAAATTCATATTTGAAAACTACCAATGAAAACCATAGGTGGTAGATAGATAGATAGATAGATAGATAGATAGATAGATAGATAGATAGATAGATAGATAGATAATGAACAGAATGAGATAGATAGATAGATAGATAGATAGATAGATAGATAGATAGATAGATAGATAGATAGATAGATAGATAATTTTGTCACCGTTTTACAACTAATGAATATGTATAGTATGAACTAATACAACATTGTGCTTAAAACTTTTTAGTTTTTATTAACATAAGTGTTGGACTGAATTTATTCTTCCTAATATCTTTTTTATAGAGAATCTTTTCATGAATGTGTGTAACGTTTACGTTAAAACTCGAATCTTGAAATGTAAAATGACCAGATTAGATTTTAGAAAACAAATATTTATAGAGAAATTATTACATGTTTTCATAAAGAAAGAAAGAAAGAAAGAAGGAAAGAAAACTGAAAGCGTTCTTGGGGATAATAATTTAAGCAAACAAGGTTTTTGGAATATATAAGTGGAAAATATAGATTTTTATAATCTTTTTGGTCTTATTCATGTTAATTATTTTCTTATCAATCGATTGGTCAGACTAAATTAGTCACTTTTGTACACATATATACATACATGCATAATATGTTTTAAATATGTTTTATTAATGTACCTTGGCATACTCGGATAAAGATAAATGTTGTTTTGTTATATGATTTATTATAAGAACAATAACAAAGACTATTTTTGCCAACAACCAGTCGACCAGTGTAATTCTGGAAGATAACGTTTTTAAAGCAAGTAGTCTTTGTCATTATATAATAATACTAAATAAAATTTTGTTCGATTATCTTAGCCATGTCTCTATTCCTAGTTTCGCATAATTACGTTCAATCTTCAGGAGGAACAAATTTAAGATGAAAATTATGCCTATTTTTAGAGCTTTTATATATTACTGTATTCCAGTGACTTTATTTTATGTTTAGTGTATGTGTACTTTTTATGCGGGTGTAAAGAACATTTGGAGTTTCTCAGAAATATATCAAGTTTTTTTTTTTTTTTTTTTTTTTTTTTTTGCGACTGATATTTTCATGTGTACGTATATTAGGTCCGAAACGTTATCATTCGACACATACGTATGTTATATGTGTACGCATTCGCACATACATACATACTCTCTTTTTTACGCTAGCGTAATTCACTCATATCACGTAAAGTGCTCTTTGACATAACAACTTACTGATTCATTGCTTCTCTTCTATAGTGTCGACAATTATTACTTTTTTTTATAAATATATATATATGTGTGTGTGTGAGTTTATATATATATATATATATATATATATATATATATATATATATATAAACTCACACACACACATATATTTATATATAGTACATTACGTTAAATTATATAATTTGACGTATATCAAATTTAACATAATTTCTGCTAATTAAGTGCTCAATGTTTGACTAGAGCGATAATTATTATTATTAAGTTAGAAGTAAAAACGTTCAGTACTTATTGCAAGTCAACTCAGGATTTCGTAATTTTTCAATCACTCATCGGGGCTCTATACAAGAATGATTGTATTGCTAACTACAAGTTCAAAGTCCCGATCAATGACTGAAAACAACGAAACTCTGAGTTGACCTTCGATAAGTATAGAACATTTTTACTTCTAATTTAATTATATATATATATATATATATATATATATATATATATATATATATATATATATATATATATATATATTCTTACAACCAGTCTTTTAAAAGCCGGTAAATCATAATATTTATGGCATAATAATAGGAAGAAGGGATATCGTCACACAAAAAGGAAACATTCAGAATTGTAACTCGATATAGAATATATTGTAATTTTAATTTTCAATTAAGCAATCAATGAATTCTTACTTAATTTAATGCAACTATTAATTTTATTATCTTTTTACGAATGACAAATACGGTGAATCATTACATACATTATGAATTCAAAATCTAAAGACCTATAGGCATTTTTCTAAAAGTTCTGCACACGCATATATGTATACATTTGTGTGTGTGAGGATTGGTGAGTTTTTCTTTGTGTGTGTGTGTGTGTCTGTGGGTACTATGTTTTTGCCAGTATATTCTAAATGTGTGCATATTCACACACAAACATATCAACACATGTATATATTTGTTGCTATTATATATATGTGTGTGTGCATATGTGTGTATGTATGTGCAGCTTTATGTGTGTTCAGCTGTTGAGCGATGTATATTCTTACCAATTTTTATATTATTTTTACCACAGAATGGGCACATACAGCATACATATGTGTGTGTGTGTATGTGTGTGTGTGTGTGTACTTCATTTACATATAATACTGTTATATGTATACGTTGTACTCGCAAATAATTAAAATCCTACATACGAGGTGCTACCAAAACTTAGCTCTAAAACCTAGTTTTCATCGTTTCATCTTGAAGTACTTTGAATGAGACTGTGGAAACTATGTCTTAAGTTACTGTTCATAAAACTCCATACTACATTCGTTTGACACGAACTGTTCAAATTCCTGAAACTTTTGGTTTTGTACCTCGTATATTCTCAGAGTGGAATTATTTACATGTTTGCGTATATTTAAAATTTATTTGTACTTGTTTATCTACTAAAGCATGTGTATGATTATGTGTGTATTTAAACATGCGTGTGTGTATGTATATGAACAATGTATATATATATATCTATAATGTACGTATATGTATGTATATACATGTATGTATGTATGTATGTACAGTAAAATATTCGTTTTCTGTTCATTGAATCAAGGGACATATATTAGTTTAACCGCCGATTTTTCGTTTTCCGTTTTTCTTTTTTATCCTTCCGATTCACTCTTTATGTAATGCTTAATCTTTCATTATTCGTTCTGCAATAATTTCTTTTTAGATATTTTTTAAAATATTTTTAATGATTTTAAATTATATATTTTTTGATTAATATACATATATATATGTGTTAAAATTATATTGATAATATATATATATCATTTTTGGTATGATTTTGAATGTGCACTGTTCTTTTCGTCTTTTTTGCTTTCCCTTTCTCTCTTTCTCTTTCTCTTTCTCTTTCTCTTTTTGTTGTTTTATGTTCTTTGTTCCTTGTTTTTGATCTTTTCATGTATGGTTAAAATTTTCGGAAACCGTTAATATGCATACTCTTAACAGTATCCAGCTTTTTGTTCCCATAGATATCTTGGTGGATGTAAGGTGAGGTTTTGGTCCCGTGGAGCATCAGGGTCCACTCGCTGAACACGCCCATGTCCATGCGGCTTGACCAGCCAGAATTGAGACGAACCGTCAGCGTCCAGCGACCGTGCGGATTTTCTGCCCATGTGTGAGTAGTCATAAAGGGCCATCGTTTAAATCCGTTTCTGTTGTCGCTGTCCCTAGGGCGGCGGCTAAGGATCATGGAGCTGAAAGTAGACAAAAGTTTAAGATTATTACCAACAGAAGATAGGATGATGTGTAGCGCATGCTCGAATCTGGTTTCTCGACAGACAATAAAAATATTAATTCATATCAAAACGTTCCCATTCTATCAGTAACTGATATTAAGGAATTAGTTATAGATACCAGACAGAATGATATGTAAATTTGTACATATCAGGAATTATTTAGGAAAATCTATGTCAAAATGGAGAACATTTTTGTGCGATGCGTTTCGTCTGCATGGGACTGATAATTACGCTGATGCGTACTTAATTAATGCAAGACAAAATAATAAGCTAAAACTTGAACAAGGAATTTACTCTGTCACTTGTAATACAAGGAACGCACAAGAGCAACCATAAGGAATTTAAATAAAAGACTATATGAATACAAAAAGGATCTTTTACAAAATAAAACACTCAGTGCACACCATTATGAGTCTGACTATAATTTTCATTTAAAAAAAGAAAGCAGTTTACTAAAAACGAAATTACATAGAAAGTGCTTTAATCGCTAGATCATCCAGAGTAAATTTCTGTTCTTGTAACATTTCCCCAATGTTGATAGTTATTCTATTTTCACAATGTGGGATATTTAATAATATAAGTCATTGAAACATGAACAAAAAGAAAAAAAAAACTAAATGAAATCGGCTAGACTATATATCCAAAACATATTAAAAAAAAAAAAAAAAAATTAAATTAAAATTTCAGCTCCATCTCTACTTCGTGCGGTGGTGTAGTCGCATAATGTGAAAATCACTTTAGTATGATGAAGAAATGATTCCCACGACGATTTTTACCACTTTGTCATAGATATTCCTAAAATATTGAGGCCTATAAAAATGAATATAGTTCAGCCTGTAATATATTTAACAGTATGGTTTCATCTCAGAAATTCATTATGCTAAATATTCCTGGGTATGACGATAAACTACATCCGGCAGCAAGGCGTCTGATCGGAAGATTTTGAGAAGCGTGAAACCATATCTTAATTGTTATTGTTCCCAGGTTCACCCAAAATCGAGTTGGTAGCAACTGTTAGAATCCCAACAATGGGCAAATAGTGAATCTCCTAAACAAAAACAAAACACTATGAAGGTATAAAAATACATTTTTATAGCAAAATGACTAACAATATATTTTTAAAGCCAAATGACCAGCAATACGGTTATCGTAGAAATATAAATTATTACAATTTATAGCAAAATGACTAACAAAACATTTTATCTTTAGTTGAAGGCAGAGAATTGAATTCGAAATACATTGAATTGAAGCCATAGAATTGTTCAAAATATTTAGATTTCGGTAATAAATAACCCACAGGAGTTGATATACCGCGGAGCGAAATCAACCAAACATCACGAAAGAGCTCTTTCATGAAATTAATCCATATAATATCCTATAATTTCTTTAAGAAATCAAATTGTGATTCAAAATGTAAAAGCTTCTTGGAAAGGGCGTGTTATCTAGCGAGATCAACAATTTGAACAAGGCCAGCATGATTCGACTGTGTTCTGTCTACCCAAATTCACGCACAAAGCTTTGGTCAACACATGGTATGTTTTCAAGCACTTTCTAAAAGTCTCCAGTTCGAAAAATCGACCATGATGAGATTCGAACCCGGGTGTTATCGTCACAAATCGAACGTTCTAACAACTCGGCCATGAGTCAGTATAGTATTATATAACAGGAAATATGTACGTTTTACAAAGATTTTATGTCCCAGAAATGCATGATTATGTCTAGATCTATCTATCTATCTATCTATCTATCTATCTATCTATCTATCTATCTATCTATCTATCTATCTATCTCATTCTGTTCACATCTATCTATCTATCTATCTATCTATCTATCTATCTATCTATCTCAGTCTGTTCATATCTATCTATCTATCTTAGTCTGTCCATATCTATCTATCTATCTATCTATCTATCTCAGTCTGTTCATATCTATCTATCTATCTTAGTCTGTCCATATCTATCTATCTATCTATCTATCTATCTCACTCGGTTCACATCTATCTATCTCAGTCTGTTCATATCTATCTATCTATCTATCTATCTATCTATCTATAAAAATGGACACTGAGTATGCGTATTAATCTACATCAATGAGTGATTTACTTACGTGGTGTTCATCGGGGAAGTCAAAAACATTTCCACGTGACCACGGTAGGATGATTTCAAAGTGATCACTGCTTGTACATGTTCCAGGTAATTGATCTCACTTGATGTACCTTTGCAGGCGTCAGTATCGATTGTCAGTTGCAAGTGTTCTCCAGTTCGGAATTCCCTGAAAATCAAAAATTAATAAGCATTATTCATTGTTCTTTAAAAAAAAAAAAACATAGCTCACTCTGTACAAAGCTAGTATTTACATACATATAATCATTTCACCCTATGCAAGCCAGTAAGACCACTAAGATGCAAGGAGTTACTGAGTGTGAAAGTATAAGAAAAAAGAGAAATATTATTAAGGAGTAAGAACAATAGACGAGACCTCGTTACCAATCTAGTACTGTGCAATTTTGACGGATTTACACCAAAATTTACTTGCACATTCTCCAAATTAGCGGGAAGGCCAAGACTGACTTTGCATTTCCCAACTCCCATCGATAGTGGAAATAATCAATTTTTTCATGATTCTACGGCAATTTTCATGTAGTTTGCTGCCATTTTCTACTGGCCAGAGTGAGAATCTATAGCTGGCTGCCACGAATAGGTAGGAAGTTTCTACTGGCCAGCGTGAGAGCCAACAGCTGACTGACACGAATGTTAACTAACATGCTAGCATGCAAAAAAAAAAAATCGATAGCTGCATTCGTCACAAGTGGGAAAAATTTAAATCTGGATGGCACTTTACTCCAATTGGCTCATTCGCTTGCTTAAACTTAACGTTGATTCTGATTCTGCAGAACTGGGTTGGATGTGAAAAAGTATTTGTTGTTAACATTCTTTTTTCATTCAGTTTTTCCAGTTACGAGTCCTTTTTTAAATCTGATCGTTTTGTGTTCATTTTGTTTAGTTCTTTTTTCGTAACAGATTTAATGTTTAGTATAGAGCTTAAACAATTCGCAGTGTGAGATAGGCAAGAAGTAAGGCATGTAGCAACATCAGCACGGCAAAGGGAACTCCTTTAAAGGCACGGAAGGTGATCGGCTGCAAGTTTCCGATCATCGAAAGAGCTACACACATATAGTGTTGTATCATCTGCACAAATATTCACTAAAAATTTGCTCTCTTTTGTTTCCCCTCCCCTAACCATTTCAAAATCGCCGCTCCCCTGGAGATATTTCGAAAGCCAACAGCTCATATAATTTCTGTTTTTTGAAAGGAGTAAGTACTGCAGATATTTTTTATTGATGTTCTCCCTATGCAACAGCCAAGACCCATTCAATGTAAACAGTTACTGGAAGGTGTTGCTATGTGATCGGTAAGATTAAGAACTAAGTTGAGTTTATGATGATATGTAAGAAAGATAACGGCTAGATCTACATTTGAAGAGATTAAGATTGTAGTGCTTGGGAAAGTATCCTCTCGTGAGTCTGTTTCACAAATAGCGGTTTATGGGAAGAAGCTATCTGAGTGGAGCTTCATCCTTTCTAATGGATTACGAAATGGATGAGGATGGTTCGCCCTAATGTACGTGGCATGGCGTGTCTTAGCACTGGTGGAAATAAAGCTCGTCAGAACATTTTTTCATGGAAATAATGATAGAGTAGTGAGATGCTTCCTATGTTTCGTCTGTGGAAAATGTGGAAAGGCGTTGTAGTGGGGGGAATAATTCAGCACCCAAAAGGCCGAGTAGTTTAAACTTCAATATTGGATAATGAAAATCGTACAGCTCCATCCCAGATATAGCAGCAGTATTCCATTTTCCGTAGGATATAGCTCTTGTAAAGGTTGAACTTAATAGGAGACTGGTACTTACTGGAGTGATACAAAATACTGACCTCTCTTCCAGCATCTTTAACGATGGGTCATACATATAAATTCCATGAGGTCTGGGACGACCTTGAGTTCCAATAGGTGTTCAAGGCAAGGGATTTTCTTGAGAGAACACATTCATCGCGATAGATGAAAATTCGGACTCTTCTGGGTGATGATGAACTGTAACTAGTTTGGTTTTTAAGGTACTGAATGTTTAAGGCTAGTCTTTCTTCCGTTGAGCTGTTAGAGCTAGATCAGAGAGGTGATCGGCTGCCAGTTTCCGATCATCGAAAGAGCTGCACACATATAGTGTTGTATCATCTGCACAAATATTCACTAAAAATCGGAATGTCGTATCCTGTTGGCAATCCAACGTTTTAGTAAAAGCAGCCGGAAGAAGAATATTAACCTCCCAGGACGAGCGATAGTTATAAAACCGATGCAGGATATAAAAAGGCCTCAAATCTCGAAAAGCAACATTCCGCTATGAGCAACAACAGTTACAGTACATCAGACATCATCATCAGCAGCAGTTCCAGCTCGCCGTCAACCGCCGTTTCAGCCAACCAGCTCAAGCAGGTCTCCATCTCAAGCCAACCATCGTCGCTAGCAGCAACGATATGTGAAGAATGCACTTTTCAGGACAACACTTTTCAACAACTACAAAAATTGTTCTTTTCGAGGCAACAATTCTCTACGGCTACAAAACTGTCCTTTTCAGGGCAACAATTCTCTACGTCTACAAAACTGTCCTTTTCAGTGCAACAATTCTCTACGGCTACAAAACTGTCCTTTTCATGGCAACAATTCTCTACAGCGACAAAATTGTCCTTTTCAGGGCAGCAATTCTCCACTGCTACAAAACTGTCCTTTTCAGGGCAACAATTCTCTACGGCGACAAAACTGTCCTTTTCAGGGCAACAACTCTCCACGGCTACAAAACTGTCCTTTTCAGAGCAACAGTTCTCTACGGCTAGAAAACTGTCCTTTTCAGGGCAACAATTCCCCACGGTTACAAAACTGTCCTTTTCAGGGCAACAATTCTCCACGGCTACAAAACTGTATATTTCAGGGCAACAATTCTCCACGGCTACAAAACTGTCCTTTTCAGGGAAACAAATTTTCTACGGCGACAAAATTGTCCTTTTCAGGGCAACAATTCTCTGTGGCTACAAAACTGTCCTTTTCAGGACAACAACTCTCTACGGCTACAAAACTGTCCTTTTCCGGGCAACAATTCTCAGCGGTGACAAAACTGTCCTTTTCAGGGCAACAATTCTCAGCGACTGGAAAACTGTTCTTCTTAGAACAACACTCTTTTCACCCTCTACATGAACATACAAAGATATTTTTGACTAGTGTACTGTAACCTTATTCTTGTCGATGTATTTTCTCCAAACAAAAAATAAACTTGCCAATATGTTTTTAGTCATTTCTTGGTTTCGTTTGTTGTTGTTTTCCGTCATTCAATGTCTATTTTCGAACCAATATATCACCCACAACAAATGACCTTGTGCTCAATATACTAGCAAATGCGGATCGTTAATACAAAACAGAAAGAGGGTAGGACCAAAAAACGATTCTTGGGTGACACTTACATTGATCTCATGGACCTCAAAAGATTGACCATTAATAATGACATTCATGAATCTACCTAGGATTAGATAATCTCTTCCAGAAATTCCATAGATGGAGAGTTTGTGCAGTAATCGTCTATGCCAGACCTCATCAAAGACCTTCTATATATTTAAGGCATTCAGGAGTTTGTCAGTGTTGAGGTGAACAACCTTCATGTTGATGATCGCCTCAAAGTGTTTGTTGATGAGACAAAAGAAGCTAATGGACCCATATTGGTACTGAGGTGAGCGCTCACCCAGATTTTTTAAAACAGAGTATACACACTAATTGTAATAGTAATTCGAACTGCTTGATTAAAAGGAAAGATACCGCATTCATTGATCAAACAGACACTACTACTGGGCGTTGAAATTTACAGAATCTTTCTCTTAAAACAGTTTTTCAGGAAAATAGGATTTTCCAGTCCATTAGCTGTTATCGCTCTTTACCGTATTGATGGGGTTGCCTTCCCAACCTTTTGTTTTAAGTGGTGTGGAATGTCAGCATCTCCATTATGTCATTATTTCCTCTTCGAATTATATGTGCTATCCATTTTAGTCGTTGCTGTTGTTGGAAGTCATCAAGTGATGTGGTTTCGGTTATTTAGTACCGTGCTTTTTTTTTTGTGATTCTGTAGCACTAATCTACAAGGTATAAAGAAGGATAATCCTCTTCAAGACCGGCAAGATTCATTCACTCAAAGCCATTTTAGCCATTCATCTTAGAATGTGGTTGTATACAGCTAAAACTTTTATTATTTCTGAACGGATTTGGTGCCATGAACGACATACGATGTGACGAGGCTATTTAAGAACATGACTCGAGTTTTTAGGTTAATGTTTTTGTTTTATAGCGATTTGGGGCGAAACCATCTCTCTGGCACAAGCTATTCTATATTCAATTTTCTTTTCCCATGTACTAAGTTTGTGATATTAGGTTGGTGCAAAAATAATGTCGTTTTCTCACATAGTAACATATGTGAGAAAACGACATTATTTTTGCACCAACCTAATAACTTTATCCAGATATTGATATATTTGAAGTGTTTAGCATTTACTAATTCCACATTCTGAGAAAGCGGTAATTTCACCCTGAACTTCAAAAATGCTAAAATAGAGACTTCTTCGTATATGTGCTATATCCTTTTAAAACGTGATCGATGGCGGCTCTCCACAACTTCCTTCATTTTGATGCTTTAAGTAACTTTTACCCTTTTACTATTTCTATTTGTATTTGCGCCATCCATAGTAGACTATTCGCTGTTTTCCCCTCCCACTTTGGCCTTCAGCGTGTCCTGCGAGTGTGTTTTTCGACAAGGCTGCCTGATTTAAACTCTTAGGAAAACTCGATCTACTCAGTAAGGATGATCCAGAACTTATAGAGCAAACTGCCTGGATAAAAATCGAATTGAAGAATAGAAAGGAGCGTAAGACGAGGATGTGTCTTCTTCATAGATCTATTGAACCTCTACAACGAGGTTATCCTAAGGGAGCTGATATTATTGATAATTAATAACAAAGATAAATAATTAGTCCAAATGAAAATAATGATAACTCCTCATCCTATAAATTTAGACAGAAATTATCTGCCTTTTGGTTATATCTGCGTAGAAGGAATCGGCTTCCATCATAACAGAGCAGAAAATAAAAGTAACCCTAATTCAGCAAATAAACATTGAGGTTCTAATATTTATTTCATATATCGCTAAAACATTGAATAATAATGTGAGACATATTGTAGTATTTTCTCTCCTAGTTAGATTAGACGTTGGAAAATATAATAAGGGTGTAACCTATGTACAAAAACCAGAAAGGAAGTAAATATTATTATTATTATAAATACTAACTATATTCTGCATATAAAATCGTTATCAGTTTGACTTAATAATATTCACGAAAACAAGGAAGGCAAATAATATTATTGTAAATACGAACTGTATCGTGCATAAAACCGTTATCAGTTTTACATAATAAATCCTTAGGGTTTGACAAAGAATAGCAGGTTCTTGCTTTCCAATAATTTGTTCACGATTTTCTGACGATTTTATAAAAACTTTATTAGGGCAAAATTAACTATTCATTTTATATTACTTTATGATCAGTAAAAATATAATAAACAATATTAGTATGAAAAATAATATTATTTGTCTTATTAATGTCCCTAATTTGTTTTATTAAATTTTGATAGAAGTTAGTTCACTGTATCAAGCCATGAAACGATTCTCGTCAGAATCCACTTAGCACAGTTACACTCGCCCGTATATTGAATACTGATGTCATATCTAGTCTGGTCCACCTGTTGTACATCTTGAAATACTTGACAAAATTAAATGAAGACACTGCAATGTAATGAATCCTCACTTGGCATCTCGACGTTAGATATTTTTTCACATCCGTGACCTGGCTTCGCGCTGACTTTTTTTTTTTTAACGTAGAGTTAAGTATTGTCAATGTGAGGCAAGTTCCTTTAGGTTATTTTACATTTTTTCATTTAGCGTGGATTTGATGATTGTCAAGGTGAGGGAAGTTCCTTCAGGTTATTTTCATTTTTTCGTTCAGCGTGGATTTGAAGGTTGTCAAGGTGAGGCAAGTTCCTTTAGGTTATTTTCATTTTTTTCTTTTAGCGTGGATTTGATGATTGTCAAGGTGAGGGAAGTTCCTTTAGGTTATTTTCATTTTATTCTTTTAGCGTGGATTTGATGATTGTCAAGGTGAGGGAAGTTCCTTCAGGTTATTTTCATTTTTTCTTTCAGCGTGGATTTGATGATTGTCAAGGTGAGGCAAGTTCCTTTAGGTTATTTTCATTTTTTTCTTTTAGCGTAGATTTGATGATTGTCAAGGTGAGGCAAGTTCCTTTAGGTTATTTTCATTTTATTCTTTCAGCGTGGATTTGATGATTGTCAAGGTGAGGCAAGTTCCTTTAGGTTATTTTCATTTTTTTCTTTTAGCGTAGATTTGATGATTGTCAAGGTGAGGGAAGTTCCTTTAGGTTATTTTCATTTTATTCTTTTAGCGTGGATTTGATGATTGTCAAGGTGAGGCAAGTTCCTTCAGGTTATTTTCATTTTTTCTTTCAGCGTGGATTTGATGATTGTCAAGGTGAGGGAAGTTCTTTTAGGTTATTTTCATTTTTTCTTTTAGCGTAGATTTGAAGATTGTCAAGGTAAGGCAAGTTCCTTCAGATTATTTTCATTTTTTCTTTCAGCGTGGATTTGAGGGTTGTCAAGGTGAGGCAAGTTCCTTTAGGTTATTTTCATTTTTTTCTTTTATAGTGGGTTTGATGATTGTCAAGGTGAGGGAAGTTCCTTTAGGTTATTTTCATTTTTTCTTTTAGCGTAGATTTGAAGATTGTCAAGGTGAGGCAAGTTCCTTTAGGTTATTTTCATTTTATTCTTTTAGCGTGGATTTGATGATTGTCAAGGTGAGGCAAGTTCCTTTAGGTTATTTTCATTTTATTCTTTTAGCGTGGATTTGATGATTGTCAAGGTGAGGCAAGTTCCTTTAGGTTATTTTCATTTTTTCTTTTAGCGTAGATTTGATGATTGTCAAGGTGAGGCAAGTTCCTTTAGGTTATTTTCATTTTATTCTTTTAGCGTGGATTTGATGATTGTCAAGGTGAGGCAAGTTCCTTTAGGTTATTTTCATTTTATTCTTTTAGCGTGGATTTGATGATTGTCAAGGTGAGGCAAGTTCCTTTAGGTTATTTTCATTTTATTCTTTTAGCGTGGATTTGATGATTGTCAAGGTGAGGGAAGTTCCTTCAGGTTATTTTCATTTTTTCTTTCAGCGTGGATTTGATGATTGTCAAGGTGAGGCAAGTTCCTTTAGGTTATTTTCATTTTTTTCTTTTAGCGTAGATTTGATGATTGTCAAGGTGAGGCAAGTTCCTTTAGGTTATTTTCATTTTATTCTTTCAGCGTGGATTTGATGATTGTCAAGGTGAGGCAAGTTCCTTTAGGTTATTTTCATTTTTTTCTTTTAGCGTAGATTTGATGATTGTCAAGGTGAGGGAAGTTCCTTTAGGTTATTTTCATTTTATTCTTTTAGCGTGGATTTGATGATTGTCAAGGTGAGGCAAGTTCCTTCAGGTTATTTTCATTTTTTCTTTCAGCGTGGATTTGATGATTGTCAAGGTGAGGGAAGTTCTTTTAGGTTATTTTCATTTTTTCTTTTAGCGTAGATTTGAAGATTGTCAAGGTAAGGCAAGTTCCTTCAGATTATTTTCATTTTTTCTTTCAGCGTGGATTTGATGATTGTCAAGGTGAGGCAAGTTCCTTTAGGTTATTTTCATTTTTTTCTTTTATAGTGGGTTTGATGATTGTCAAGGTGAGGGAAGTTCCTTTAGGTTATTTTCATTTTTTCTTTTAGCGTAGATTTGAAGATTGTCAAGGTGAGGCAAGTTCCTTTAGGTTATTTTCATTTTATTCTTTTAGCGTGGATTTGATGATTGTCAAGGTGATGCAAGTTCCTTTAGGTTATTTTCATTTTATTCTTTTAGCGTGGATTTGATGATTGTCAAGGTGAGGCAAGTTGCTTTAGGTTATTTTCATTTTTTCTTTTAGCGTAGATTTGATGATTGTCAAGGTGAGGCAAGTTCCTTTAGGTTATTTTCATTTTATTCTTTTAGCGTGGATTTGATGATTGTCAAGGTGAGGCAAGTTCCTTTAGGTTATTTTCATTTTATTCTTTTAGCGTGGATTTGATGATTGTCAAGGTGAGGCAAGTTCCTTTAGGTTATTTTCATTTTATTCTTTTAGCGTGGATTTGATGATTGTCAAGGTGAGGCAAGTTCCTTTTGGTTATTTTCATTTTTTCTTTTAGCGTAGATTTGATGATTGTCAAGGTGAGGCAAGTTCCTTTAGGTTATTTTCATTTTATTCTTTTAGCGTGGATTTGATGATTGTCAAGGTGAGGCAAGTTCCTTTAGGTTATTTTCATTTTATTCTTTTAGTGTGGATTTGATGATTGTCAAGGTGAGGCAAGTTCCTTTAGGTTATTTTCATTTTTTTCTTTTAGCGTGGATTTGAGGATTGTCAAGGTGAGGCAAGTTCCTTTAGGTTATTTTCATTTTTTTCTTTTAGCGTGGATTTGAGGATTGTCAAGGTGAGGGAAGTTCCTTTAGGTTATTTTCATTTTTTTCTTTTAGCGTAGATTTGATGATTGTCAAGGTGAGGCAAGTTC
Organism: Acanthosepion lycidas; assembly: GCA_963932145.1. NCBI lineage: Eukaryota > Metazoa > Mollusca > Cephalopoda > Sepiida > Sepiidae > Acanthosepion > Acanthosepion lycidas. The sequence continues at coordinate 24,526,253 of OZ010616.1, forward strand.
CTTTAGGTTATTTTCATTTTATTCTTTTAGTGTAGATTTGATGATTGTCAAGGTGAGGCAAGTTCCTTTAGGTTATTTTCATTTTATTCTTTTAGCGTGGATTTGATGATTGTCAAGGTGAGGCAAGTTCCTTTAGGTTATTTTCATTTTTTTCTTTTAGCGTGGATTTGAGGATTGCCAAGGTGAGGGAAGTTCCTTTAGGTTATTTTCATTTTTTTCTTTTAGCGTAGATTTGAAGGTTGTCAAGGTAAGGCAAGTTCCTTCAGGTTATTTTCATTTTTTGTTTCAGCGTGGATTTGAGGGTTGTCAAGGTGAGGCAAGTTCTTTTAGGTTATTTTCATTTTTTTCTTTTAGCGTAGATTTGAAGATTGTCAAGGTCAGGCAAGTTCCTTCAGGTTATTTTCATTTTTTCTTTCAGCGTGGATTTGAGGGTTGTCAAGGTGAGGCAAGTTCCTTTAGGTTATTTTCATTTTTTTCTTTTAGCGTGGGTTTGATGATTGTCAAGGTGAGGGAAGTTCCTTTAGGTTATTTTCATTTTTTCTTTTAGCGTAGATTTGAAGATTGTCAAGGTAAGGCAAGTTCCTTCAGGTTATTTTCATTTTTTCTTTCAGCGTGGATTTGAAGGTTGTCAAGGTGAGTGAAGTTCCTTTAGGTTATTTTCATTTTTTTCTTTTAGCGTGGATTTGAGGATTGTCAAGGTGAGGCAAGTTCCTTTAGGTTATTTTCATTTTTTTCTTTTAGCGTAGATTTGATGATTGTCAAGGTGTGGCTAGTTTCTTTAGGTTATTTTCATTTTATTCTTTCAGCGTGGATTTGATGATTGTCAAGGTGAGGCAAGTTCCTTTAGGTTATTTTCATTTTTTTCTTTTAGCGTAGATTTGATGATTGTCAAGGTGAGGGAAGTTCCTTTAGGTTATTTTCATTTTATTCTTTTAGCGTGGATTTGATGATTGTCAAGGTGAGGGAAGTTCCTTCAGGTTATTTTCATTTTTTCTTTCAGCGTGGATTTGATGATTGTCAAGGTGAGGGAAGTTCCTTTAGGTTATTTTCATTTTATTCTTTTAGCGTGGATTTGATGATTGTCAAGGTGAGGCAAGTTCCTTTAGGTTATTTTCATTTTTTGTTTCAGCGTGGATTTGAGGGTTGTCAAGGTGAGGCAAGTTCCTTTAGGTTATTTTCATTTTTTCTTTTAGCGTAGATTTGAAGATTGTCAAGGTGAGGCAAGTTCCTTTAGGTTATTTTCATTTTATTCTTTTAGCGTGGATTTGATGATTGTCAAGGTGATGCAAGTTCCTTTAGGTTATTTTCATTTTATTCTTTTAGCGTGGATTTGATGATTGTCAAGGTGAGGCAAGTTGCTTTAGGTTATTTTCATTTTTTCTTTTAGCGTAGATTTGATGATTGTCAAGGTGAGGCAAGTTCCTTTAGGTTATTTTCATTTTATTCTTTTAGCGTGGATTTGATGATTGTCAAGGTGAGGCAAGTTCCTTTAGGTTATTTTCATTTTATTCTTTTAGCGTGGATTTGATGATTGTCAAGGTGAGGCAAGTTCCTTTAGGTTATTTTCATTTTATTCTTTTAGCGTGGATTTGATGATTGTCAAGGTGAGGCAAGTTCCTTTTGGTTATTTTCATTTTTTCTTTTAGCGTAGATTTGATGATTGTCAAGGAGAGGCAAGTTCCTTTAGGTTATTTTCATTTTATTCTTTTAGCGTGGATTTGATGATTGTCAAGGTGAGGCAAGTTCCTTTAGGTTATTTTCATTTTATTCTTTTAGTGTGGATTTGATGATTGTCAAGGTGAGGCAAGTTCCTTTAGGTTATTTTCATTTTTTTCTTTTAGCGTGGATTTGAGGATTGTCAAGGTGAGGCAAGTTCCTTTAGGTTATTTTCATTTTTTTCTTTTAGCGTGGATTTGAGGATTGTCAAGGTGAGGGAAGTTCCTTTAGGTTATTTTCATTTTTTTCTTTTAGCGTAGATTTGATGATTGTCAAGGTGAGGCAAGTTCCTTTAGGTTATTTTCATTTTATTCTTTTAGTGTAGATTTGATGATTGTCAAGGTGAGGCAAGTTCCTTTAGGTTATTTTCATTTTATTCTTTTAGCGTGGATTTGATGATTGTCAAGGTGAGGCAAGTTCCTTTAGGTTATTTTCATTTTTTTCTTTTAGCGTGGATTTGAGGATTGCCAAGGTGAGGGAAGTTCCTTTAGGTTATTTTCATTTTTTTCTTTTAGCGTAGATTTGAAGGTTGTCAAGGTAAGGCAAGTTCCTTCAGGTTATTTTCATTTTTTGTTTCAGCGTGGATTTGAGGGTTGTCAAGGTGAGGCAAGTTCTTTTAGGTTATTTTCATTTTTTTCTTTTAGCGTAGATTTGAAGATTGTCAAGGTCAGGCAAGTTCCTTCAGGTTATTTTCATTTTTTCTTTCAGCGTGGATTTGAGGGTTGTCAAGGTGAGGCAAGTTCCTTTAGGTTATTTTCATTTTTTTCTTTTAGCGTGGGTTTGATGATTGTCAAGGTGAGGGAAGTTCCTTTAGGTTATTTTCATTTTTTCTTTTAGCGTAGATTTGAAGATTGTCAAGGTAAGGCAAGTTCCTTCAGGTTATTTTCATTTTTTCTTTCAGCGTGGATTTGAAGGTTGTCAAGGTGAGTGAAGTTCCTTTAGGTTATTTTCATTTTTTTCTTTTAGCGTGGATTTGAGGATTGTCAAGGTGAGGCAAGTTCCTTTAGGTTATTTTCATTTTTTTCTTTTAGCGTAGATTTGATGATTGTCAAGGTGTGGCTAGTTTCTTTAGGTTATTTTCATTTTATTCTTTCAGCGTGGATTTGATGATTGTCAAGGTGAGGCAAGTTCCTTTAGGTTATTTTCATTTTTTTCTTTTAGCGTAGATTTGATGATTGTCAAGGTGAGGGAAGTTCCTTTAGGTTATTTTCATTTTATTCTTTTAGCGTGGATTTGATGATTGTCAAGGTGAGGGAAGTTCCTTCAGGTTATTTTCATTTTTTCTTTCAGCGTGGATTTGATGATTGTCAAGGTGAGGCAAGTTCCTTTAGGTTATTTTCATTTTATTCTTTTAGCGTGGATTTGATGATTGTCAAGGTGAGGCAAGTTCCTTTAGGTTATTTTCATTTTTTGTTTCAGCGTGGATTTGAGGGTTGTCAAGGTGAGGCAAGTTGCTTTAGGTTATTTTCATTTTTTTCTTTTAGCGTAGATTTGAAGATTGTCAAGGTAAGGCAAGTTCCTTCAGGTTATTTTCATTTTTTCTTTCAGCGTGGATTTGAGGGTTGTCAAGGTGAGGCAAGTTCCTTTAGGTTATTTTCATTTTTTTCTTTTAGCGTAGATTTGATGATTGTCAAGGTGAGGCAAGTTCCTTTAGGTTATTTTCATTTTTTTCTTTTAGCGTGGATTTGAAGGTTGTCAAGGTGAGTGAAGTTCCTTTAGGTTATTTTCATTTTTTTCTTTTAGCGTGGATTTGATGATTGTCAAGGTGAGGCAAGTTCCTTCAGGTTATTTTCATTTTTTCTTTCAGCGTGGATTTGATGATTGTCAAGGTGAGGCAAGTTCCTTTAGGTTATTTTCATTTTTTTCTTTTAGCGTAGATTTGATGATTGTCAAGGTGAGGCTAGTTCCTTTAGGTTATTTTCATTTTATTCTTTCAGCGTGGATTTGATGATTGTCAAGGTGAGGCAAGTTCCTTTAGGTTATTTTCATTTTTTTCTTTTAGCGTAGATTTGATGATTGTCAAGGTGAGGGAAGTTCCTTTAGGTTATTTTCATTTTATTCTTTTAGCGTGGATTTGATGATTGTCAAGGTGAGGGAAGTTCCTTCAGGTTATTTTCATTTTTTCTTTCAGCGTGGATTTGATGATTGTCAAGGTGAGGGAAGTTCCTTTAGGTTATTTTCATTTTTTCTTTTAGCGTAGATTTGATGATTGTCAAGGTGAGGCAAGTTCCTTTAGGTTATTTTCATTTTATTCTTTTAGCGTAGATTTGAAGATTGTCAAGGTGAGGCAAGTTCCTTTAGGTTATTTTCATTTTTTTCTTTTAGCGTAGATTTGATGATTGTCAAGGTGAGGCAAGTTCCTTTAGGTTATTTTCATTTTATTCTTTTAGCGTGGATTTGATGATTGTCAAGGTGAGGCAAGTTCCTTTAGGTTATTTTCATTTTATTCTGTTAGCGTGGATTTGATGATTGTCAAGGTGAGGCAAGTTCCTTTAGGTTATTTTCATTTTATTCTTTTAGCGTGGATTTGATGATTGTCAAGGTGAGGCAAGTTCCTTTAGGTTATTTTCATTTTATTCTTTTAGCGTGGATTTGATGATTGTCAAGGTGAGGCAAGTTCCTTTAGGTTATTTTCATTTTTTTCTTTTAGCGTAGATTTGATGATTGTCAAGGTGAGGCAAGTTCCTTTAGGTTATTTTCATTTTCTTCTTTTAGTGTAGATTTGATGATTGTCAAGGTGAGGCAAGTTCCTTTAGGTTATTTTCATTTTATTCTTTTAGCGTGGATTTGATGATTGTCATGGTGAGGGAAGTTCCTTTAGGTTATTTTCATTTTTTTCTTTTAGCGTAGATTTGAAGATTGTCAAGGTAAGGCAAGTTCCTTCAGGTTATTTTCATTTTTTGTTTCAGCGTGGATTTGAAGGTTGTCAAGGTGAGGCAAGTTCCTTTAGGTTATTTTCATTTTATTCTTTTAGCGTTGATTTGAGGATTGTCAAGATGAGGCAAGTTCCTTTAGGTTTTTTTCATTTTTTTTCTTTTAGCGTGGATTTGATGATTGTCAAGGTGAGGGAAGTTCCTTTAGGTTATTTTCATTTTTTCTTTTAGCGTAGATTTGAGGATTGTCAAGGTAAGGCAAGTTCCTTCAGGTTATTTTCATTTTTTCTTTTATAGTGGAATTTAGGGTTGTCAATGTAAGGTAAGTTCCTTTAGGTTATTTTCATATTTTTCTTTTAGCGTGGATTTGCGGGTTGTCAGGGTGCGGTCCAAAATACATGACTAGAAATAAATGTCATCTGGTCAATATTAATAAATGTTTTTCGTACTGATTTCATCGGTACCCTTTCGTTTCACTTTGTTTTATTGACCAACTTATTTACTCTACTTTATAAACTATATAAAGCATGCGTGAACTCTTTCATATATATATATATATATATATATATATATATATATATATATATATATATATATATATATATAGTGATATGTTTACCAGCAGTATCTCTAGCAGCATTCTGTTGTCATTTGCATCAATACTTTTATCAGAAAAAATCCTTTTGCGGTCATTCATGAGAGTAAGGAAATCATTTTGTATAATTACTTTGAATATACGCTCATTAGAGCTAGTGGGCATCGTTAATGATGTTCTGAATTTGGTCATTGGACAGTTATCAGTTCTTTAAAACATCATACACCCCTCACAAAGTCAACCCCATCAGAGCTGATCAGTCTCTGATGCCCCCTCCCATCTAAATTGACAGCCTGCAGACACTGACTTGTATTAGGCAAACCCTACCCCTCTATCACGCATTTGAATGGAAGTTGACCAACAGCCAATCGCAATGATGTGAGCTCTAATTTAAGTTGTTTACGGGAGTTATTTTACTTTTTTCTTTTATGCTGATACTCGTCGAATACTCGGAAGGTATTTATGTGTTTTCCGGTTTCTTTTTTCCTTTTCGTTTTTCACTTTTTTCTATTGATTCCTAAAAGACATGAGTTCGTAACAGAATTAGCAAGTAAGGACATTATTAGAAGTAAATTAGCCTGATGAAGTGAAAAAAAAATGATGGAATAAATCCAGCATTTTGATCAACCCTTATAAAAAAAAGAGTCGTATATAGATTAAGTAAATAAATTATTATTATATTATAATTTTGCTTATTTTTCGCCCCATGGTTAGTTAACACATACGTTACCCGCCACTGCTAATACCCCATAAATAATGCCTTTTCCGTTTTGACCGCGAGGAAAGACGGAAAAGACATATCAGTGACGCTGTTTGGCTTCAAAGAAAGAAAGAAAGAAAGAAAGAAAGAAAGAAAGAAAGAAAGAAAGAATGGAACAGAGAAGTCGATAATGCTCTCTTGTGTTTAACGTCTGGTTCGGTGACGTGGAAAACCTTGTCAGTTTTTAATCTTTTCATTTGTAACCTCTCACTTCTTTAAATAATGACCTGCGTTCATACTTATAAATATTATTGCGATATTTTCTTAAAGTTGTTAAGCTCAAATAGTTCACGGTTTTCCTACGTAAATCTCCTGATGCATCACAATTCTTAAGTTAATGATTGGATAGCCACCTTGCAGCTATAAGATAACAGTGGAAATCCCCATATTGCATCGTTACGCAGTGAGTTTAAGAGGCCATTATTTAAAGAAGTGAGTATAAATGAAATATTAAAAATTGATGTATTTTTTTCCATTTCATCGAATCAAATGTTAAACACGAGAGATTCTTTTCCTTACTGAAACCAAACAGTATGAAAGGGGGTAATGTAAGGAGCTAACTAAGTAACGAAGGTAGACGTGGAATTATATTATTTTATGAAATGTTTTCTAACATACAAAGTTATCGTCGAGACTCAACCATTATCGTCGAATGACAGTTGTCTTTTATATCAGCCATACAATTAGATGTTAAAAGTCAGAATTGGATCAGATAAGCTTATAAACTCAATTATGCGAATAGACTCAGTCGGAAAATAATAAAACAAAAACAAATGTCTTAGTGTTTGCAGGTCATAAATAGTTCCATGATTGGTAGCATGCCCTGCAATCGATAAGAATTAATTTCTTCAGTTGGGGAGAAAAATATTTGAATAGTTTTTGTCACAAAATAAGTCGTTTTCATCATGCGATATTCATATTTTTATTTGTTTATTCGTTCATTTTTTCGTTGATCCATTTTTTTATATTGTGTGGCGGGATGCAGTTACTTAAAATGCAAATTTATTTAGTGAGTAAAAGGGGGAGATAAATAAAAGGAATTGGAAGCAAAGAAAAGGATTACATTAAAGAACGAGAAAGTCGCAATAAAAAATGGACTAATAAATATTGTATTAATGAAGAAAAATAAGAAAGGATATATATATATATATATATATATATATATATATATATATATATATATATATATATATATATATATATATATGTGTGTGTGTGTGTGTGTGTGTGTGTGTCTGTGTGTGTGTGTGAAAATATATAGAAAATAGGAAAGAACTAGTTAGGTAAATAATCCAAAGTTCTTTAGCATTTTTGTTATTATTTTTAAAAAAAATAGTGCTCGATACAAAAGTAGAGCATAAATATAATTATTCATTTAAAAATATGATTCTAACTCTTATGTAGCGTGTTGGAATCATATTTTTAAATATATATATATATATATATATATATATATTAAATTTTATCTAAATTGCTAAAGCTATACCACCCCACTTCTTCCTTCAAAAACCCTACGTACATCTATTATCGCTTTACTTCCCCCCTTTTTTCTTTTTCCTTTTTCCCCCTTTTCCTTTTCCCTATATCATTTCCGTTGAGTTGACCGATTGAATAGGTCAATGTCTGATCCTTACCCCCTCCTTCCTCAATATTAAGTATTATAATAAAAAGAAATATAAAAATATACTTTAAAACTCTCCCTTCCATCTCTAAACTCGACCATGTCTCTCACATCATTCCTCACCACCTTGTCAACTTATATAAGATTAATACTGCCCGTCAAAAGTGTAAATTCTAAATTCATTTTTCGTTTCATTTTTTGAAAGTGAAGTCTGAAGATCCAGAGAAAAATAAAATTCTCTGTTGAAATAAATTATTGCAAATGGAGCCTTAAAGTGGTCTGTTTTTCTTTAAATTAATATATATATATATGTGTATGTGTGTGTGTGTGTGTGTGTATGAGAGAGAGAATTATATATTATTTTTATATAACAAAGCAATATTAGGAAAATTATTCTTTATGCGCCCTGACCCCTGAGGACGTAGTAGATTATAGCTCTCCACGTCTTCTTGTCCTTTTTAGCTCTAATAATTTTTTATTTTATTTCTGCTAACCTTTGTTCCGCCATCCATTTACTCAAGCTCACTGAATATACTATGCGTTTGTGCTGTGAATATCCCAAGCTCTTTATCCTCATTATACACCCTAGAAATATCAACTACCTCTTTCCGATGGAAATATAAGTTTCTTTTTTGCTTCCATTTTCTTTTCGTTTTTGCTCATATATTCGGCCTATGATATTCTCAACATCTTTCTGTAGAACAACCGTCCTGGGTATGATGATAAACTTCATCCGCGTCCTGTGTAAGACGATAAAACACATCCGCGTCCTGGGTAAGAATATGTCCAACAGCAAGGCCTCTGATCAGGAGGTTTTGAGTAGCGTGGAACCACCTCTTAATTGCTGGTGTTCCCAAGTTCACCCTGACCCGGGGTGGTAGCACCTGTTACGTTCCCAGCTATTGGTAAATAGATAACCCCGAAACTGGGGTCAGAACACTATGAAAGTGTAAAAATAGGTCTTAATACCAGAAATACTTTGTAAAAAATTATTATTTCCAGCAATGAATTTTTCAAAGAAATAATTATTACCAGCAGTACATTATTAACATCAATACTTTTTTTGAAAAAAATATTACCAGCTATACATTTTTGGGAAAAAAAAAATATTACCAGCTATACATTTTTTGAAAAAATATTACCAGAAATAGATTTTTGAAGGAAAAATATCACTAGCAATACATGCATGAAAAACAAATATTACTCACAATAAATATTTTGTTTGCATTAAATAACACATTGAGGTTGATATGCCCTAAAACAAACCAAACCAAGTCCTGTAGAACATTTCTGTTGCCTCAAGTGACTTCTTCATGTGAAGAAATTGCCCAGTATTCACTGTCATATAGGAAGACTGTTACGTAAGATATTACGTAACAGTTCAGTACTCCTTTCTTTATTTCTAATGAAATTTTTCATTTTTTTTAATACTTTGCTTAGCTTCTATATCAATATGCTTTCGGATTTTGGTAGACTATCATCTGTTAAAACATTACCCAGATATTTAAATGGTTGTAATTGATTGATTTTGATATCTACAATTTGTAATTTGCATGTTGGTTTGTCCCTTTGCGAGCAACCATGCTTTCTGTCTTCTTGGAATTGATGTTTAGTCCTTAGCAATCTGATAAAAAATAAAAGTCGTCTGCTTATAGTCGGTATAAAAGGGGTTTTATACTGAAAATAAGCTGATAAATTTTTATTTTTATATAGAGGCAAGGAAAGTGATAGCATAACTCCCAGGCATATTATCTCATAGATTGATTTATCAGGTAATCATTTCTTTTTATATAAAACAAGTAGTAAATGCGTAAATAAATAAATAAAACTGCGTAAAACAACGCGTTTACATGAATCTGGCGTCTAACTCTTAAAATGAAATGACTTTGCCAATATATTCAATTTAGTGCGAATTATCTTTAAAAAAAATGGAGTTAAACTAATTTTAATAAAATTCTTACTTAGATAGAGTTCCCATGATATAGTAATTGAATTGAGAATACTTGAAGGGGAGGTAATTACTGTGAAAGATGTAAGCTATCTTTATTTGATCAATATCTTTTTTCAGTCTTTCTTTATATAAGATTGATAATTTGAGGTTCAGTCGTGGTAGAAGGTTACAGAGTAAGAGGGGACAGCTTATGCGGATACGTGTGGAAAATAACGGTTAATACTAGACTTGAACATGTTAAAATTAGTGATCGGTGAAGTAAGAGGCGGTTCCATAAGACAGTGGTTCGTGGGAAGAAGCTACTTGTGTAGAACTTGCATCTCATCGAGGGAATACGAAAGGTGTGAGGGTGGTTTGCTACAATATCAGAGTAGTTCCTTTTTTAATCATTTCACCCCAAGCAAAGCAGCAAATGCACTAAGATGCAACGGGTCACTGAGTGCGAAATAATATGTAAAAAAAGAAATATATATATATATATATATATATATATATATATATATATATATATATATATATATTAAGCAGGAAGTAAAAGAACAGGAATTAAGAAGAGAATTGATAACAATTCACATTGCATTTAAATTTTTGAAGATCAAAGTTAACTGGAGAGCGAGAAGTCGGCAGAGAGTTCCACAAGCGAGAAGTGCGTGTGAAGAAACCATTAGCATAGAACTTACTAGTCTATTCAACTGAAAAGACACACCAGTAGCGAATTCAACTGTAAAGACCCACCAGTAGTTACGAGAAGCAAACTTGTTAGAGGCTATACGATGCTTCATTCTGTCAGCAAACAAAGACTTTCCAATTACTACAAGCGAAAGCACAAATAAGCGGTTGTTGTGATCGAAACTGTTTTACTTTTAATTTCTTTTATTAATTAAAAATATAATTAGTAGCACACTTGTGTCTTAAGAAAAGAAAATTCCATGAATAATGACTTTTTTTTGTTTTGTTGTAAATTTTAATGAAAATAATTTATAACATTTTAAATCATTTAAAATTCTGTATGGCCAAATGATATCGTTCTGGAATTAAGACTATTTATTAATCATAAATGGAAAAGCTCACTACACTTCACCGACAGCCAATATTTAAAAAAATAATCTTTAATTCATTTTATGTGTGTATAAACATGTTGATGATTGTAAATATGTCCAAACGCGACATTACAGAAAATAGGAGGGGTAATTATAGTCAAGTTAAAATTTATTGTGAATTTTCTAACAGTTGTTAAACAAGCTACTTCATAAGTATAACTATATGCCCAAAGTACCTAAAATTTAGTAAAATATTAGATATTTTACGATATTATTTTTTTAAAATTTCAATGTCTACTAGGTAGTTAAAACACACACACACACACACACACACACACACACACACACACACACATATATATATATATATATATATATATATATATATATATATATATATTGTTATGGTCCAAGGTTAGGACCATGTAAGAACAACACGGAACACAAGAGTAGAAATAACAAAGAATATATTACACGAAAAATAAGACAAGAAGTGGAAGGTGTCAGTATGACTGTCAGACTGGTTTGGAGTGAACTACTACTATCAGCTCGACTCGATTCAATACCGATATTTAACAGTCCCCCCCCACGAGGAATGTATGTGGCACAAGGCCGAGTTTAACGTGGGTTTCTCCGAGCCCGCAGGCTCGGCCAAAAATATTCCCTTTGAACCCGCCTAGACGGGTTCAGGGCCTGTCTACATCCCCGGACGAAGCTTTGCCAAAGCAGAGAGTTGACTCGATTCAATACCATCCGTCTATCTTGAGAGGCATAGTATATATATCGTTAGGAAGAGTTCATTCTGTCGATCTAGGTAAGGACCCATGACATATATATATAGGTATTATATCATATTCAAGTAATTTTTGAAGTTATGTCTCCCTTGGAAAAAATTCCCAAACACATCATAAATATACCCAACTCCATATCCATCTGCGATATTTAAAACTAAAAGTAAGTAATAATTGTTTTAAAATCAAATTAAACTTTAATGTTCCTAAACTTCCACAAATTAAGTTTCAGAAAAGTACATTTTATTTTTGAAACATTTTTAATTAAGAGAATGACGTTGGTATCTCTTTTCTTTGGAGTTATCTATCTCAAACAATTCATATCTATCTATCTATATCTATATATATATATATATCTATATATATATATATCTATATATATATATATATATATATATATATATATATATATATATATATATATAATTATTTATTATAATTTTTACATACGGACAAAAACAACTTGCTCACTACAAAGATGCACGTTTGTTTCAATACGACTGCATCTCGACAACCAAAAATGCTTATTTTTGTAGTGAGCAAGTTGTTTTTGTCCCTATGTAAAAATTATAATAAATAATTATTGCTTTACTCTTGGCACATTCGGATATATATATATATATATATATATATATATATATATATATATATATACATACACCCACACGCCTTAAGACCAAATACAAAAGGGTTAAAATAATATATAAAATACTGTTACTTTAATCAAAATATATTTGCGAAACATTTACATTTAATTAGAAAATGTAGTTTATTAACAAACATGTGAACATTTTAAACTTTTAATTGATTAATTTAAACAAACATTAAAAATGGATTTTGGGGGTTGGTCATAAAGATAAGACCATGTAAATAAAAATAGCAAATACAGGACAAATAGGTCACAACATTTTAATTCTCAGTATATCCTCCATTTTTGCGAATTACTTCGAAAATTCATTTTGACATACTCATTATTAACTTCTGCATGAGAGTACTTGGGATACTCCCCTAGGATGCATAAACTGCATCCACACTTTCAAATTGCGATCCATGTTTATAAACATCCTTTGCCATACATCCCCAAACATTCACGATGGGGTTTCTATCTGGAGAGCGTTGTGGATTGCAGCATTGTCCTGCTGGAAAATCCAGTTTTCTCCACATAGATGAGGACCTTCAGTAATTAGCGATGTCAATGTAACTAGCAGCTGTTTGACGACCTTTTACCTCCTGTAACTCAAGAGTTCCATTGTACGAAAATGAACCCCAGACCATAATTGATCCACCTCCACTGTGTCGTGTTGAGAAAATTTCTTTTGTGACATCTTTTGCATCCCAGTAACGCTAAAAACTGTCAGGGCCATCAAGATTGAATTTTTTCTCGTCTGAAAACAACACTTTCTTCCATTTATCCAAATCCCAAGTTTGATAATCGGAAGCAAATTGTAAACGGGAGGTTTTATGACGAGAAAGAGGGCGAGGCCTCTACAGCCTCTAAGTTCTTAAACCCTTTCTTATTTAAATGCAGTCGAATTTTTCGAGAGCTGCATTCAGCATCTGTATTCGCTTTTATCTGATTTGATGTTAGGCTTGAATCTCTCTTAACTTCTCACCTCTGAGATGGTGAGATTTTATTCGGGCGACCACTTGATTTTTTAGAAGCATACGGATCCGAATTTTAAATTTTTAATGAAGTTAGCAATGTCTGTTCTGCTACGGTCAATTTTACTTGCAATCGCTCGTTGCGAAAGACCACGTCTTTGAAGTTCAACAATCAAAATTTTACCCTTAGCCATTTTAAAATCTGAAATTTAATACTGGAAATGAGCCAAGTAGATGTCTACACGCCTGAAGCTATGACTAGTTCTAAAATTTTTGTCCAGTAATTTTTTCGAACATGATCTTATCTTTATGACCAAACAAAAACTTTTTTTCAATGTTTGTTTAAATCAATCAATTAAAACCTTAAACTTTTTTTCAATGTTTGTTTAAATCAATCAATTAAAACCTTAAACTTTTTTTCAATGTTTGTTTAAATCAATCAATTAAAACCTTAAACTTTTTTTCAATGTTTGTTTAAATCAATCAATTAAAACCTTCTTTGTTGATAAACTATATTTTCTTATTAAATGTAAATGTTTCGCACCCTGGTCATATGTATGTATGTATGTATGTATGTATGTATGTATGTATGTATGTATGTATCTATCTATCTATCTATCTATCTATCTATCTATCTATGCTCGTTTCCTATCTATCTATCTATCTCACCCTGGTTATATGTATGTATGTATGTATGTATGTATGTCACCCTGGTCATATGTATGTATGTATGTATGTATGTATGTATGTATCTATCTATCTATCTATCTATCTATGCTCGTTTCCTATCTATCTATCTATCTATCTATCTATCTATCTCACCCTGCTTATATGTATGTATGTATGTATGTATGTATGTATGTATGTCACCCTGGTCATATATATGTATGTATGTATGTATGTATGTATGTATGTATGTATCTATCTATCTATCTATCTATCTATCTATGAGTTGCTTTTTCCATCCATTAGCTTTATTTTGTATATTTTTCTCCTTTTCTTGTATCATTTTTTTTTGTTTGCTTTTTGATTTTAGTAACTGCTAGACATCAATAACCTTGTTTACGTCTGCTTCTAGAAAGAAATGTGTGGGCATACAACGATTCTTTTACGGCAATGCATATGCCCAATTACTTCATATCTTGCCGGAAAAGATTTTTCAGATAACAACAATAACTGAAAAATACAACAAATAAGGAAATAAGTAAAATATTAATGATAAACGTATGTATTACTCTGTTTACTTGGGGTAATGCAACGTTGTGCAGAATAGCGTGAACGCAGAGAAACTCTTACGGAAATCTAATAAACATTTTATTCATTGTATTAAAAAATGTGGCAAAATAGTTCTACATCTAATAAATATGGCTTCTATTTGAATGTATATGAATCATCTATACTATAACAAAAGTTTATTAAATCCTTTACGGTATAGATTAATATGATAACCAGTAAATATACCAAGACAAACTATTTCACACGCGACGATGTCTTAAATAGTAAAATCAAATAAATTTTTAATTGTTTTTTCACCAAGAAAGACGATAAAGCCACTAAGATGCAAGAGTTTACTAAGTGTGAGGGAATATGAGATAAAGAATATATTTTATAGAGAGGGGAAAATATACTAAGAAGCTACGTTTTGGCCGTGCAAAAGTGACTGAAATCGAAATCCCAGTTCAGGGGCAATAACATTAGAGATTCTTCTTTGTATTTTATCAAGAATCTCTGAAAACATAACAGAGGCACCAGATAAGATATGACAGCAGCATGGACTAATGTTAAACTTATAAATGTCTAGATATATTTTATTTATTTTATGTCTATATAAAATAAATACATGGGTCTAACACAAAGGGTCGCGTTTACGTCCACAGAAACACTATAACAGATAAAAATAAAACAAAGGGTAATAAAACACGGAACGCGAAAACAGTACATTTTATGGCTGTTATTAAAGTATATAAATAACTTACCAATTTCCGGTCACGTTTCCAGCGTCACAATGTAGTCTTTCCGGCAACGGTTTCCAGGGCTTAGCAAGATCAACCATGTCGCTAGCATCCAACACACCATATCCGAACAGGTGATTAAACTGTAGACCGGCGCCATTAGTTGTCCAGTGGTGGTGAGCAGTAAGGTCAAATAACTGTCGTCTCTTAGAAGACAAGACAGTCAAATGCTGCATATCACGCCAAGTCAGATCATTGCTGAAAGAAAAGAAAAAAAAAATGCATGAAGAAACTTCAAAAACAGAAATCCGGGTGAAAAGCAAAAATATTTGTTGTTTTATCAATTTTACTCCAGTAAGGATTATTAATGTCTATTTCGAAATTTCTCGTTTTGGAAGTATAAGAAATCGGGAGAAATGTTAAGAAAACGAGAGAAAACTAAGAAATATGGGGAAATGTAGGAAATAAGGAGAAATGTAAGAAAACAATGGAAAAGTAAGAAAAGATGGGAGACGTAAGAAAACAGGGAAAATTTAAGAAAAACAGGGAAAATGTAAGACATCAGAGGAAATGTAGGAAATGAGGAGAAATGTAAGAAAACAGAGGAAATGTAAGAAATCAGGTGAAATGTAAGAAAACAGAAAAAAATAAGAATCTCAGGAAAATGTAAGAAAACGTGAGAAATGTGAGAAACTGGAGGAAATGTAATAAAAGAAGAAATCAGGGAAGTGTATGAAATCAGGGGAAATGTAAGAAAACGAGATAAATATAAAATATCGTGTGAATGTTAGAAAATAGGGGAAATGCAAGAAAACAAGTGAAATCTATGGAATCAGGAGAAATGTAAGACACCCTGAGAAATGTAAAAACAAAACATGAGAAATATAAGGAAACAGGTGAAATGTAAGAAATCAGCTAAAATGTAAGAAACCCGGAGAAATGCAAGAAACCCGGAGAAATGTAAGAAAACAGAAGAAATGCAAGAAACCCGGAGAAATGTAAGAAAACAGAAGAAATGCAAGAAACCCGTAGAAATGTAAGAAAACAGAAGAAATGTAACAAACCAGGAGAAATGTAAGAAAACCGAAGAAATGTAACAAACCAGGAGAAATGTAAGAAAACCGAAGAAATGCAAGAAACCCGGAGAAATGTAAGAAAACCGAAGAAATGCAAGAAACCCAGAGAAATGTAAGAAAACAGAAGAAATGCAAGAAACCCGTAGAAATGTAAGAAAACAGAAGAAATGTAACAAACCCGGAGAAATGTAAGAAAACCGAAGAAATGTAACAAACCAGGAGAAATGTAAGAAAACCGAAGAAATGCAAGAAACACGGAGAAATGTAAGAAAACCGAAGAAATGCAAGAAACCCGGAGAAATGTAAGAAAACAGAAGAAATGTAAGAAAACAGAAGAAATGTAAGAAACCCGGAGAAATGTAAGAAAACAGAAGAAATGTAAGAAACCCGGAGAAATGTAAGAAAACCGAAGAAATGCAAGAAAACCGGAGAAATGTAAGAAAACCGAAGAAATGCAAGAAACCCGGAGAAATGTAAGAAAACAGAAGAAATGCAAGAAACCCGTAGAAATGTAAGAAAACAGAAGAAATGTAACAAACCCGGAGAAATGTAAGAAAACCGAAGAAATGTAACAAACCAGGAGAAATGTAAGAAAACCGAAGAAATGCAAGAAACCCGGAGAAATGTAAGAAAACCGAAGAAATGCAAGAAACCCAGAGAAATGTAAGAAAACAGAAGAAATGCAAGAAACCCGTAGAAATGTAAGAAAACAGAAGAAATGTAACAAACCCGGAGAAATGTAAGAAAACCGAAGAAATGTAACAAACCAGGAGAAATGTAAGAAAACCGAAGAAATGCAAGAAACACGGAGAAATGTAAGAAAACCGAAGAAATGCAAGAAACCCGGAGAAATGTAAGAAAACCGAAGAAATGCAAGAAACCCAGAGAAATGTAAGAAAACAGAAGAAATGCAAGAAACCCGTAGAAATGTAAGAAAACAGAAGAAATGTAACAAACCCGGAGAAATGTAAGAAAACCGAAGAAATGTAAGAAAACCGAAGAAATGCAAGAAACCCAGAGAAATGTAAGAAAACAGAAGAAATGCAAGAAACCCGTAGAAATGTAAGAAAACAGAAGAAATGTAAGAAACACGGAGAAATGTAAGAAAACCGAAGAAATGCAAGAAACCCGGAGAAATGTAAGAAAACAGAAGAAATGTAAGAAAACAGAAGAAATGTAAGAAACCTGGAGAAATGTAAGAAAACAGAAGAAATGTAAGAAACCCGGAGAAATGTAAGAAAACCGAAGAAATGCAAGAAACCCGGAGAAATGTAAGAAAACAGAAGAAATATAAGAAAACAGGTGAAATGTAAGAAAACAGAAGAAATGTAAGAAACACGGAGAAATGTAAGAAAACCGAAGAAATGCAAGAAACCCGGAGAAATGTAAGAAAACAGAAGAAATGTAAGAAAACAGAAGAAATGTAAGAAACCCGGAGAAATGTAAGAAAACAGAAGAAATGTAAGAAACCCGGAGAAATGTAAGAAAACCGAAGAAATGCAAGAAACCCGGAGAAATGTAAGAAAACCGAAGAAATGCAAGAAACCCAGAGAAATGTAAGAAAACAGAAGAAATGCAAGAAACCCGTAGAAATGTAAGAAAACAGAAGAAATGTAACAAACCCGGAGAAATGTAAGAAAACCGAAGAAATGTAACAAACCAGGAGAAATGTAAGAAAACCGAAGAAATGCAAGAAACCCGGAGAAATGTAAGAAAACCGAAGAAATGCAAGAAACCCAGAGAAATGTAAGAAAACAGAAGAAATGCAAGAAACCCGTAGAAATGTAAGAAAACAGAAGAAATGTAACAAACCCGGAGAAATGTAAGAAAACCGAAGAAATGTAAGAAACACGGAGAAATGTAAGAAAACCGAAGAAATGCAAGAAACACGGAGAAATGTAAGAAAACCGAAGAAATGCAAGAAACCCGGAGAAATGTAAGAAAACAGAAGAAATGCAAGAAACCCGTAGAAATGTAAGAAAACAGAAGAAATGTAACAAACCCGGAGAAATGTAAGAAAACCGAAGAAATGTAACAAACCAGGAGAAATGTAAGAAAACCGAAGAAATGCAAGAAACCCGGAGAAATGTAAGAAAACCGAAGAAATGCAAGAAACCCAGAGAAATGTAAGAAAACAGAAGAAATGCAAGAAACCCGTAGAAATGTAAGAAAACAGAAGAAATGTAACAAACCCGGAGAAATGTAAGAAAACCGAAGAAATGTAACAAACCAGGAGAAATGTAAGAAAACCGAAGAAATGCAAGAAACACGGAGAAATGTAAGAAAACCGAAGAAATGCAAGAAACCCGGAGAAATGTAAGAAAACAGAAGAAATGTAAGAAAACAGAAGAAATGTAAGAAACCCGGAGAAATGTAAGAAAACAGAAGAAATGTAAGAAACCCGGAGAAATGTAAGAAAACCGAAGAAATGCAAGAAACCCGGAGAAATGTAAGAAAACAGAAGAAATATAAGAAAACAGGTGAAATGTAAGAAAACAGAAGAAATGTAAGAAAACATAGTTATCCTAAGAGAAATATTCTTTGAATTCCGAATAGATAAAAAAACACCATTATTTCACTAAAATTGGTTATTTAATTTATATATACTCACTGGAAATAAAACAAATTAATATAAAATTTACTAGAATCTGACATTTAATAATATAATATTTTCAATTACGTTGTTATTAAAACAATTCTCATTAACCTATGCATCATATTTAGAAAGAACATAATTGTCATATTTTTAAATGTGCATTTTTGGCAATATGAATATGGCCTAAAACAACGTTTGAATATATCAACATTAAGAATTAATTTTTGCATGCTCATACAATTCGCAAATCGTTGACCTGGGCTGACAGGAAATTGTTTTCGTGCAATTAGTGAGTAAACGATGAAAAACGCATTGTAAAGTACTTAGTGTGTTACATACAGGTCATAATTTTCATGTTTTCAATGAAGCCGGATCGAATATCCGAGGAGAATAGATTTCTGATATAATAATCGAGATATCACAAAAAGTAAACGCTTTTGAAATCTACTTCAAGTTTCATCTACAAGTTCAGACCTTCGAACAAAGAATCTTGTTTGAAAATTAAGATATTTTTTTAATCATTTCCCCACCAAGCAAGGCGGGAAGCCACTAGGACGCAAGGGGTTACAGAAAATTTAGAACAAGATCAGATAGGAGTGATAGAAGAAAGGATGAGGGTAGTGGATAGATCAAGGCAACTGGAGATGTCGATTGACATTACACTTGAATAGCTGGAGATTATAGCTCACAGGGAAACAGGAAAAGGGAAGGGAGTTCCACAGGCGAGAGGTGCGAGACACGAAGCTATTAGAGTAGAAGAGACGGCTACATTTAGGAGTTTCGACAGTGAAGGGGTGAGAGCAAGATGCCAGCCTCGTAAAGCGCTGGAACTCATGACGTCTGGGAATCAGCGAATGCAGCTCCTCGGAGCAATTTCCATGAAAGTATTTGTAGAACAGACAGAGGGAGGCGACGGCGCGTCTGTGAGAAAGTGACTGTAGACGAGATGCCAGAGCAGGGCCAACTACATTGCATATCCGCCTCTGGAGCCTATCAAGAACCCCGAGGCAAATAGAAGGTGCACCAGACCATATGTCTTCTTTTTCATATTCGTTGATATTCTCAAAGGATTCTGGATTTTTTGTTTGAATAATAAAAATGATATGACTAATTCCGAGGAAAACTAGTATGGTTTTTTTTATTTAAGTTACTTTGAAATTACAGAATATGATGTGAAAGAAGCTTGTAATATTCTATAAAACTCCATGACAATCCTAAATATTATATAATTGTATAGAGCAGGTGCACCTCAGCGTGGTGTAATGGTTAGCAATCTTCTCACGCTAGAACAATTACGACTGAGTAGTGAGTTCAATCCTCACTGGGTGCTCCATACTTCCGGCCTTGTGTCACATCTAAGTAGCGCTTAAAAAATCACTATAATTGTACAGAGCCGTTAGACTGTAGGACTAAATTTCCCGTATAAGTAATATCTATAAGCTTAGACTAGCTTAGTTTTGAGACTCTTACGTGTCTGGATATTTTTAGATGAAGCATTGCTTATTATTATTCCTTTTTATTAGTATTAGGTTGGTGCAAAAATAATGTCGCTTTCTCACATATGTTACTATGTGAGAAAACGACATTATTTTTGCACCAAGCTAATAATTCTCTCATCGTAAATTTGGTTGCCTTATATCTGTCCTGCTGTATCGTAGCAGATGCTGGACAATCTCAAAAATGAAGAAGAAACTTGAAGCAACAGAAATGTGGTTCTACAGAAAGATGCTGAGTATACCATGAACCGAACATGTGTTCGAGGTTTTAGAGAGAATGAAAACAAAAAAGAAAGTTATACTTGACATCAGGAAGAGGCAGTTTAAATTTCTGGGGTATGTAATGACGAAGGATGGTTTATTTACATTGTTCAGAGTGTTGACCTCATCTTTACTGCCATATTCGCGACGTTTCGGCCTTCTTCGGGATCTTTCTATATTTCTGAGATGAGGTATTGTAGTTATTTATATTATTTATATTGGTCGGGCTGTCGTCTTCATATTTATTGCTATATTCCCCAATATGAATATGACAATAAAGATGAGAAAAATAGTCCAAACAATGTAAATAATGTAAGTAACTACAATACCACATCTTAGAAATATAGACAAATATTAAGGAAGGATGGACTGGAGAACATGATACTCACAAGACAGATTGAGGGAAATAGAACAAAGGAAAGCGGCGCGTAACATACTTGAGGGGCAGAATACGGATGGCAGAATAACAAAAAGAAAAACTTATTAAGAGATACAAGGAAATAGGAAGATGTGGAGGGCCACAGCATAAAAGAAGTCATAATATTAAGTTTTCTGTTATTAATTATTAGTTTATTTTAGTATTTCTTTCATCTTTATCTTGCTTTTACATCTGTTACTCCTACTATTAGGTTGTTGGAATCGTTTAGATGAAGTATTGTCAACCATTATTCTGACTCGCATTTTTTTCATCTTGCTTATAATTACTTTTAAAACTTGTAGTCATAATGGTTTGTATTCCGTTGATGGAGTACTGTTATTAGTATTAAATTGTGACTAGTATTTGTTTTGGTTCTTGTCAAAAAATCTTTTAGTCAAAAATTAATAATAAGGATATTGTTTCGACTAAGCAATTCGGACAACTCAAATTATTACATATTATTATTATTATAGAAGTTGATAATAAAAACGAAAGAAATACTAATCAAGAATGAGTAATACTGAAAACACTTTTAAAAAATCGGATAATTTAAAGCTATTATTACTATTATTTAGTGAAAGAACAGCACTCCAAAAAATACCGCCGAGGTACTATTTTACGTTTTTTCCATTGCACTCACACCTACTCTGATACGAACATACCAGATACATGCATTATAATCAGATATGCACAATATAGTGACCAATTTTGATAAAAGTAGCGCATTACTTGAGTTCAGGACGACACATTACCGTCAATTCAACGCCGCCAACTCAACTTTTAAAAACAAATTATGATACGATATGGACAGTTGCGTACTGGGCATTTGCGCCCCGGACAATTGTGTACCAGACAAATGCATCCCTGGATAATTGCTTACATCTGATACTTTTTTGACGTTTCATTTTTTTTTTAAAGAGTTGTTCAATATAGAAATTTGCACACCTTTAATCACTCTAAACAAGCAGAAAGGTAATATCCTATTTTAAAGCAAGAGAAAATTAAGCTAGCAGTTTCAGTTCACTCCAGCGTACCATAAATATATATTCTGGATTTTATAGATTATATTTTTATTTTGAGCCGATAGCTAGGTTCCTAAAATCAAACATTAGTGGAAAAATATTTGTGAACGAAAAAAATTACGGCTACCATAAGAAAAACGCCGATGAAACAAAAACATAATGGTGATGTGTAGAGCGATCTTGTAAAACTGTTAATCTGTCATTACAATTTAAACTAGAATAAACTTTTACTTTTTTTATTTTATTCTTTTTTATTCCATTTTAAAAAAATTAGGATTACTACCTATGCTTTTTTCAAAACTTATGGTAAATGCCTTTAAAATCTTCAAAAATTATCAGAGGTACGCAATTTTCCGGGGACGCATTAGACTAGGGACACAAATGTCCAGTACGTTACTGTCCTATAGCCATATGGATATACCAGGTACTTGCATCACAGACAGATGTGCACAATGTAAGGACAGAATTTAATAAAACTAACTCATTACTTAGGTTCAGGACGAATCTTCACCGCCAACCCAACGCCGCCGACTCAACACCACCGACTCAACTTTTAAAAACAAATAAAAGTATTTTATTATTGGTGCGGCAACTCCTTCCTTTCGCGTTTAATCCCTTTCCTCATAGCTGAAGCATCTGGCAATGATGCCAGTGTAACCTGAAATACATTTGCTAATACTTCACTTAATACTGCATTTGACTTTTCAACGGTGACTTTGGCACAACATTTCAAGGCTGTGTGCATATTACCGACTTCTACATTGGCAACTGACAAATTGTGAGAATGTTTTACTTCCTTCAAAATTCGTATGAATCCTTGCATTGCGTTTTGAGCCTTGGTTACAACGACAAAATTTGATGTTGCTTGGTTACAACGACAAAATTCGATGTTGCTTGGTTACAACGACAAAATTTGATGTTGCTTGGTTACAACGACAAAATTTGATGTTTACTCAACTTATCAAATACAAATAAATGAACTTCGTGCGCAAATTTTCTTTTCCTCTTTGACTAGGAATTTCCATTTTCGGTGTGATGAGAAGTTTGAAACTTAAACACCATTCAGCCAAATTGGCTGTTGTAACTAATAAATCACTAAGGCAGACAGACAAACTTTAAAAATCTCTACGACTTAAAGCCGATCTAAGAGATGTTCACAATATGCGTCGGCGGTGATGAAATTTCCTCTCCACCATTACTTTGCATTGTGTCCATTTAGGTATACGTTTAAGATGGCTAATACAGTCTGCTCAGACTGATTCCAATTAAGATGTAACTCCAAAGTCGCCTTGGCTGCCACATAATTTAATCTTAAAAAGAACAACCGTCTTAGTAACGGGCTATGATGATTTACAACTACTCTCGCTCATGAACAGATAACAGAATGTGTCAAGCCCAACGGTACAGGCCAAAATGGTTTTGATCAGTCGATGAACAAGTTAATCTATGGATCTGAACGGGATTTAGTGAAGCCTATTTTAATTCACCACAAAACATGTACATTTTATTAAGAACAGAAAAAATTAAGAACAAAAAACATGACAGTTATGCTTGGTATAGCATTTAAGGACCTGATTTAGCACATTATTATTATTATTATTATTATTATTATTATTATTATTTCCTTTGATTCCTATTGAATACACATTTCCTTCTGGGTCCCAACCAAAGCAGTAAGGTCAGAAATGGCATCATGACATTTCCAACTGAACATTTGTGTAAAAGAATAAAAATAAAAAAAATCTTCTTCTTCTTCTTCTTCTTCTTATTATTATTATTATCAGATAATAAATGCAAATTATCTTAACTATCATGCAAGTTCCTTCTGATTCTCTACGTGTTCACTTTCCGGATTAGTCTGTCCATTCTTAAGCGACTTCTCTTCTGCAATAGTTCCATTGGCAATCAAAGTTAATTATCTTTATTCCTGCATCCATTCTACAATCACCTTACCAAGGACACAAATGACAATTGGTATGACTGTGGTCTTATTTATCTTGCAAAGCCTTGCGAGTTCTCAAATTCCAATGGAGCATAGTTTAATACTTTCTTTTCCTCCCTTTTCCATTGTCTTTGTAGAAAAATTGACATGATAGATCAATGATTAACTCTTCATTTTCTATTTTATCTCCCTCTAATATATCTGGTTTGTTGTACTTCAGTTTCATATAATTTTCTGATCTGTTTTTAATCAAGATTATTATTATTATTATTATTATTATTATTATTATTATTATTATTATTATTATTTCCTTTGAATTATGGTGTGTACTCTTTTTTTCCAGGTACTGACAAGAGATCTATGGTCAGAAATGGCATCATGACATTTCCCACCGAAAAAAATATTACACATATTTTACATAGATAAAGCCCTTCGTAAGGTATGGGCTGCACTCGTGAGATTATTATTATTATTATTATTATTATTATTATTATTATTATTATTATTATTATTATTTCTTTGGATTTCTGTTGTATACATATTTCCTTCTGGGTCCCAACCAGAGACCTAAGGTCAGAAATGGCTTCATGATATTTTCCGCTGATCATTTTTTTTTGTAAAAAAACCCCCAAAAACCTAAGATCACACACATTTTACATAGATAAGGATCTTTGTAATCAGTAAGCTGTATTTGTGAGTACAATTTTGTTTAATGAATCCAACGGAAGTTTTTCCAGGCAATTCAAGGTCTCCATCTACAACTGAAATTATTGCTGTCTTCATTATTATTATTATTGCTGTTGTTGTTATTATTATTATTATTATTATTATAATTACAATACTTTTCGAGTAGCGGGATTTAGGAAAAGAAAAAGAAAAGAAAAGGCACTTGCGTTTAACAACAGTTTGACAGTATGTCTGTCTTCTTCAGTTTATGTTTAGAAATTCCATACAAGTATAAAAATATAAAAAAGTGTTTGTTCAAATTATTATTATTATTATTATTATTATTATTATTATTATTATTATTCGAAGTGGTCCCACATAAATGCGAGGGGAAGTGATTACCTTTTGCCATGCAGATCGAGCGGTGTTGGATGAAATATAACAGCAAGGCATAAAAAATAAACACAAAATCAAAATTATGAACAACCTCACGTTTGTTCGACACATGCTCAACTGGAAACAAATATTACATCTTTACTCAAACATTACTTGTGTTGTAAATTGTATGTATTCTAATCCAGTTTTTTTAGGTTTACTCCTCATATTTATTATTATTATTATTATTATTATTATTATTATTATTATTATTATTATTATTTGCATATGTTATGTTTCTTGCTTTTTATCCTATCGAGTTGGGTCCAGACTATGATCCTTAGGCCCTATAAGAGAATTGGCATTTAACTGAAAGCACTTTTTTAGTATATGGGATGTTCCTAGAAGGGCCATCTTCTGGGCAACTTGTATGTTGATGTTACCTGGAACACTGTCAATAAAATTGTTCATTCTTTTTCTCACTAGGCCCAGAGCTCCGATTACTATTGGTACGACAGTCTCAGACTTCATTCCTCACATCTTGTTAATCTCCAGGTCCTTGTATTTGGACAACTTTCTTGATATTTTTTATGGAGGTGTTTCTCTCAGATGGTACCGCTATGTCAATAAGCATACACTTCCTGAATTTCTTGTTTTTTATGATAGTATCAGGTATGTTGGCTTTTATTTCCCTGGCAGTTTGAATTGGAATGTCCCAGAGGATAGTTAAATCGTTATTTTGGGTAACAGTGTCTAGTTGGTGATTATATCATCTTTCAGTGGTTTCGATTTTGTGCTTCTTGCATATCTTCCAGTGCACATATATCGCTACCTTGTTATGTCTGTGGATATATATATATATATATATATATATATATATATATATATATATATATATATATATATATATATATTTGCTATTTCCGAACATCCTGAGATAGTATGGTCGACAGTTTTGTCATATTTTCCGCAGATCCTGTATTTCGGGTTAGTTCCCTCCTTGATTATGTAACAATGATACGATCTGGTTGCGAGGCTTTGGTTCTGAGCTGCAATAATTAGACCTTCTCTCTCAGTTTTCAACCTGATGCTCCTCAGCCACTGACATGAGTTTTCTCTTGGTCCACTCTTCTTCTTTCGTTATTTTTAGGTATTTGCCATGCAACGCCTTGTCCTCCCAGTCTTTATTTTTATTTATTTATTTATTTATTTATTTATTTATTTGTCATTTCATTTGGCCGAGTTGTTTTGCTTTCTGTTTTACTCTGTTGTTCAGTAGGCAGCTGAGTGGAGCTAATGCAAAGCAGAAGAGTAATGGTGACAATTAATCTCCTTGGAAGATCCCACTTTTGATGTTGATTGGTCTCGATGTTAATAACCCGTTTAATATGGTTTAGATTTAGTGTAATCTTCCAGTTTTTCAGGCTCTCCGTTATGAATTTGACTGTTGTAAGGCATTCTCTGTATATTTTAGGTTCTTCTTTATCCATGAATGTGGAACACTGTCAAGCGCCTTTCTGTAGTCGATCAATGCTATCAATAAGTTTCTTTTCTTTGTTTTCACCTCTTCCAATATTGTTTTTATTGATAATTAGTTGGTCTTTGCATCCGTAACTTCCTTTTTTACATCCCTTCTGTTCCGCTGGGAATAAATTGTTTTTCTCAAGTTGTATATCCTCTCGGTTATGATAGTAGTGAAGATATTGTACATTGTTGGTAGGCAGATGATGGGTTTATAGTTTTTCGGGTTCTGCGACTCCTCTGCTTTTTGGGAATAGGTATGTTACTCCTCATATGGGTCATTTATTATTTTCTTATTTTTCTGTTGTATACATATTTCCTTCCGGGTCACAACCAGAGACCTAAGGTCAGAAATGGCTTCGTGATATTTTCCATTGATCATTTTTTGTTAAAAAAAAAAACAAACATACTACTACTATCAATATTATTATTATTACACTTCTAGATCTATATATAAATGAGTGCGTGTTTACATGAGTAAATAACCCGTTCGGATAGTGCTATAATACAAATTCCAACGTATCCCTGGTTTAAAATAAATATGCAAATATGTATGTGTCTGTGTGTAGGTGTTTGTCTGATATATTCACGTGTTCTGTGCCCGTACAGGTATTATTAGGTTGGTGCAAAAATAATGTCGTTTTCTCACGTATGTTACTATGTGAGAAAACGACATTACTTTTGCACCAACCTAATAGTACAAAATGCTTATGTATATGTGTGTGAAAATTAATGTCTATATATGGCAATGAATATTTTGCGTAAGTGAACAATATCTGCACACGCATACATACTAAATGTTTGTGCAAAAATGAATATATGTATACGTAAGTTCCGTGTACTTACTTTGCCTCAAGAGCCAGTGCAAACACGCCCGCGGCTTCTGGTGCAGCGGCGGAAGTTCCAGAATGAGTTGTGGTACATTTGTCGTAAAGGTCCGTGGTGGTCTATAACGACACGAAATGAAAGATATTAATGAAGCTCATTTGTTTCCTGTCATACTTCCGGAAATGTCAAGCCAAGACGACGATAACACCGGAAAAGAAATACAAAAAAAAGATCAACAATGACAAAAATGAACTAAACATTCAATAATAGAAATAAAAAATAAACATTGCGAAGCCTTTATGCAAAATTTTCAAGAAGCAAACGAATATTTTATTTTTGTCTGACAACATCTCTTTCATTTTTCTGTTTTACTTTTAGTTATTTTTTTTTTAATTTTGTTTAGTTCATTATTTTCTTTGTTTTTTTATTTCATTATTTTTATTTCTTATTTCTTTCTCTATTTACTTTCTTTATTTCATTATTTAACTTTTCTTTTTTTCTTTCATTATTTTCTTTCATTATTTTCTTTCATTATTTTCTTATGTTCTCTTCCCCTTTAAGTTATTAATTCTTTCTTTTATTTACGCCATTATTTTTCCTTTTTTCTTTTATTCATTTTCCTTGTTTAAATCTTTCTCTCTCTTTATTTCTTTACTTAATTTATTTTATCTTCTTTTTTTTTCTTTTATTTGTTTTCCATGTGCGGAAATGAATAACACTCACTGGAAAGTCATGGATGTTTGGTTGCTGTGGAAACTAAAGAAGATATGAACAAGAAGAAAAAAAAAATAATGCCATGACCTCTTTTCAGAAACATGGTGTTTAATAATAAGGGAATTATTTGCTTTTTAGGATACAGCTGTGGCTTTGACACCAGAATATTTGGTATTTGATCTACATAATATAATTTTCTATTTCAATGTTCTGTGGCGTATTATCAAGGAGAGAGTTTAACATGAACGATACCAGAATACCCACCAGTTGAAGGAACACCGTTCGGAAAATATCACACAAGACATGGCGCCGCATCATTTTGTGCCATGAAAATGATGCTGTTCATACAGACCTTCTTGATGTGTGACAGCATCAATGAAAGTGAATAAACTGAATCCAGTACATGTGCTTTGTATTATACTGTGTTACTTGTTCTATTGCTCTCATTACTTTTTTGTAGGAAGTAGGTGGGGGCGGGTGTGACAAGACTTTCGGATCCCCCTATATTGAAATATCCATTCATACGCATGCAAGCACTATTGTAGATGCATATGGACACAGCAAAATTTTATACTTAATTTTTTGTTTTTGCTAAAAAAATTAAAATTGCAAGAATTTAAGCTTTTTCAAAATCTGACTTCTGATTACTGTTAATAACTTTGACACGCAAAGATAATTAATATTTTATACATTCGTTCATTTAATACAAGGTTCAAGTGTCACTCAAGGCAGAAGGTTACTGAATGAGGTTGATTTACGGGCCTACAT
This sequence comes from Acanthosepion lycidas, assembly GCA_963932145.1. Classification (NCBI taxonomy): domain Eukaryota; kingdom Metazoa; phylum Mollusca; class Cephalopoda; order Sepiida; family Sepiidae; genus Acanthosepion; species Acanthosepion lycidas. Next base: position 24,554,837 of record OZ010616.1, read on the forward strand.
GGAGGAGGTGAGAGATTTATGAGATGTTGGGTAATGGTTGACTCTACACACGAAGACGTTAAAATTGTAGTCATCAGAATATCATCCTATTGGGATGCTGTCCTACAAAGTGGCAATTCTGAAGAAGGAGCTGACCCTGCGGAATTTTCTCCTAATCAAAGGAATGCCAAAGGAATCAAAATGAGTTGACACCGTGTAAGTGGAATAGCTTGTCGAAGCTCTGAATGTTTGAACTGGTGAAACTAAGGAATGTGGCTAGTCTGAACATTTGCCATGGAAATAGCAATAGAGTAGCGGGAGGCTTGCTATATTTTATCTGTATGTTTGAGTTTGTAGTATGAAAAATATTTCCTTATCCACAAAGCCACGTAATCGCTTTTGAACTCAATACAGGACAGTGAGGACTGAGAAACTTTGCTCCAGATACTTCAACAATAGTCCATTTTTGGTCTGATCTGACTTTTAAAAATATGATCATATATGTAGTCTTCCATTTCCGCAAATATCTGATGCCATACATGGAAATACGTAACCACTTAACCTCATTTACGTATATGTTATGTTTGATATATTAGGACACTTTATTAGACAATGCTATGAAAATATCTATCATTTTTATGACAAGTGTATCATGTATTATTATTATTATTATTATTATTATTATTATTATTATTATTATTATTTCAATTTCTGCTATGGTCACACTATCTACCAACTCTGTGAGAAGACCTAAGGCAGGTAGTGGTATATTGTTATGGCTACAGTTCATAATTTGTTTTTCTAACTTCCATAACATCACTAGCGTTACATGGACAAAGTTCTTCTTAGTGTGTGGGATGTACTTATCAAAACAATTTTTTTTATATTTCTCTCAAGCTGGGACTTCCAGGGATTTATTCAATGTGTTGTTGTGTTCCTTTTTTATCATTCCAAGCGCACCTACTATGACTGGTACAATTCTTGTTTTCAACTTCCACGTGTTTTTCTTCTATTTCTTAGTCACAGAACCTGCACTTTGGATCCACACTATTGTGTATGATATTTGCATGAAAGTTTCTAGTGAAAAGACTCTGATTTTGCGCTATAAGATTATTAATATTAATATTATTATTATTATTATTAATAATAATAATAATAATAATAATAATAATAATAATAATAATAATAATAATAATAGTTAAGAGAAGAGCAATATTTAAGAAAAGATAAAGAAGAGATAAAACACGGTGTTTGACAATGTTAAACAATATTTCAACAGAATGTCTTGTCTTGTATTTATAAAAAAATTTTCACATATAAAAAAATATAAATCTACAAAAAGTTATAAGTCTTTTTGCAAACATTGCTTGTCTTGTAATGAAAATATGGCGGCACAGTTAATGAACGCGTCAAAACAAATGAAACGCCGCCAGCGTAAAGACATGCAATTGAAACATGCTTAATATGATGGCGATCTTGTTCATCTTGAAATTTTCCGTTAGTTGATTAGTTACTAGGGAATTAATCATAGAGCTTAGTATAAATCTTATGAAACTCCCTTATCATTCTGTTCATTTCCCCGGGCCGAAGAGTTAGCATTCTGAATATTTTTTTTTAGATTGTACCCCTTAAGATGTCTGTCGAAAATACAGACGTTTGTAATAAAATCTTCTACAAACTCCGTTGATGTCATATTAGTGTGTCTGACATCATACGTGTGTCAACTGAATATTTTATTTAATTTTTCCATTGTGCATCTCACATTAATCAAATCATGTTTCGTACATTGAGAGGCGTATATTAAATGGGAATAAGTATAATTACTACCCTCTGTAGAAAACTTAATGTTTCTCTTTGAATTTGTGATAGAATTAACTTGATTCATGTTGCTGCACAACACCCAGGGTTTTCACCTTTCTATAATATTTTTGGGAGTATAACGATCCGAAATTCCAATGTTGTTTTGTGTGTGGACGCTTATATTTCTTAAAATTTGTCTGATGTTTTTATTTCTTTTGAAAGAAATTATAGTTGGGTTGGGAAAAATCTCTTTAAAACGCAGATATTTTTTTGCGCAATGTGCTCGTAGCTGTCGTGTAGTATTTTCGAAATTCCAGAAAAATTTCTGTGCCAATTGATGACTATTAATATTCTGTTATCTTTTCAGTGTTTTGTCCTGGTATAAAAATTATGGTAATTTTTATTCTTAATAATTTCATTCGGCTTTATGTTAAGGGTGATTATCAAGAATCACGACTGAAACAAATTGCGAATGAATATATAAGTGGATGGATATTACATGGAGATAAAGATTGCTATGTGCAATCAAGCATATTTTTTCTTGTCTCTAATGAATTTTTCTATTTCGCAGTACTTTGCTTAGCTTTTGGAAATCATGTTCCGATTTCCGTATCTCATTTTCCATTCTCTGTTTAAATACTTCCTAGATATTTAAACTTTTTGAATACTGACATTTCCGATTCGTAACTCAAAACTTGAGTTTTTTCCTCTTACTAAGGAATATACTTTGTATCTTTTTGCAATTGATGGTTAGTCCTTTTTTCTCATTTTATTTTATTACACTTTTAGTATGTACTGTAGTTTCCTTTTCGTATCAGCCATAGTTTTATATGGTTAAGGTGACACCCACCGGATTACACATCTTGGTAGGGTCCCCAGTTCTCGTATGATAGCCTCATAAGATAGATTCGGTGTAGAATTTATATAAATCTTGGGACAAAAAACATCTTTGTCTTACGTCCCTTTCTAATTTTTTGCCCCTACTCAATTCATTTCCTATCCGTATGCAAGCTGTTTGTTCCCGCATTAGTTCTGGAATTTTTTTAACGCTTTTTTCTCAATATATCTAGTTTACCTAGCAATCCGAACAGGTTCTTTTACGTATGTTTATCACCCCCACCCCACAAAGAGCAATCACCAACGATAACAAAATTACAGTAGTACTAGTCTCATTAGTCACGAAAGTAGAGTTATGTTGGAAATCATTCTAAAATAGAATAATTCCACTTCAATCAGAATAACCTGGATTTCAACTTGGGAGAAACAGGGCAGAGTATTCATTTTCCGAGTTCTATCACAAAAAATGCAACAAAACATTTACAACGTCTTCATAGACTAAAAAAGAAACTCATGTCAGAGTGTGACACCAGATATACACTGTGAACATAAATCGATAAGTATGACATTGGTAAAAAGTTGATCCATACTGTCCAGCAGCTGTATGATAAGGCAAGCAGTACAGTTCCAGAGATCTAGCCATATCCAACAGTCGATGTACATCAAAATCGTCTTCTGTCTACTACGCTCTTTACCAGCTTCTTAGAACCCACCATATAATGATCTTAAGGAATACCAAGAAAAACTCATCATTGGAGGTCGCAAAATCACAAATAATCGCCTTTCAGATGACATGGACGGTCTAGGCGGCAAAGAGGAACTTGTCAATCTCGTGACGAATCTGGATGAAACATCTTCATGACAAGGCATGGAAATTAATGCAATGAAAGAAAAAGGCTTTCAAACAAGGTAGGTTGTAGGAACGTAAAGTATTGAGACAATTCAAATATCTTGGCTCAGTTATCGGTGAAGAGGGATCCAGGATAGAAATAATTTCAATAGGAGCGCAAACATTGGAAGTTGTGACAAAATTGAGAACAATCTGGAAAGGCAAGAACATCTGTTTGAAATCAGATCACATTGTTGCATGTATTGCCATTCTCAGCCTTTCTGCATATTTGAGATTCTTGGAAATTATCAGCAGAATTACAGTGAAGAATCTAATAATTAAAAATGAGATGCTACAGAATCTTCTACGCAGACTGCACCATAAATGACGTAGGGAAAGACACTATCAAGCAAGAAAGTGGCTTTTTAGAAAACCCCATAAGCACAGTTAAGAAGAGAAGGCCGAAACTGTATGTCGTAATAGCTAAGACTGATTCCACTGAAATCCCCCAAGGTGCTGCTTTAGTATAAGAAGTGACAGACTGGGGTAAAAATGGGGCTGACAAAAAAAAAAAACCCGAAGTGGACTAGATCATTAGCGGGGACTCTGGTTATTGGCACTGGGACATATGGAGGGATCTGGTCACTGACACTTGGGTCCTGCGAATGATGATGATGATGATGATGATGATGAAAAAGATGATGAAAAAGATGATGATGATGATGATGATTATGATGATGATGATGATGATGATGATGATGATAGTTATTTATTGATATTCCATCTCGGTATTTTCTCTGAGATACGTTTAATAAGGTAACAACTTTAAAATCAAAAAGTATGATCTCTTTTGTTCCTATTTCATATTAAGTTTATTTAATGTGATAGCCCAACAATAGTCACTTCTGTATTCATAAATGATTGTCTTTAGAGCTATAAATGGGTCGCCTATACAATACTTATAGCATTGCAAGGATCTATTGTATATTTCATACGTAATGTTAATTCTATATTTTTGTCGCTCAAACCCATAAAATAATAACTACCTCCTAATTTTCTTTATTAATATACTAATAGTTTCTACTCTCGCACTTCTCACTTGTGGAACTCTCTTCCAGTTTCTGACTCTTCAATCAACTTTGACCTTCAAAAGTTGAAATGCAATGTCAATCGTTATCCTTAATTCTTGTTCTTTTATTGTTCTCTTACAGTTATCATTTTATATTGTTCTCTCGCCTTTATAATGTTTTTTAAAATTTTTCTCATATTCTTTCATACTCAGTAACCCCTTGCGTTTTGGTGGTTTACTGCCATGCTTGAGGTGAAATGATTACAAAAACCGGCGTCGAGAAGAGAACGCTGAAACAGTATGGCCACGTCATAAGAGCCAACAATATTTTTACTAACATTCTCCAAAGTGCTGCTTTTAGTAAAGCAGACACGGGTAAAAATAGACTGTCGGGCATTAAGTATATATATATATATGTAGATGTAGTAATCTGTTGGTATAATCCAAACGAGTCCTATTAGCACAATATAGAATTTGAAATGTTAAAACTGACCTATAAAGAGCGCTTAATGTTTATTTTCATTAAACAGAGCAAAATTTTTCTTATAAACAAATGGTATCTTAATCCCAATTGTAAGATATATATATATATGTGTGTGTGTAGATAGATAGATAGATAGATAGATAGATAGATATAAGGTGTATTTAGGCAACAAGAATTCTTTCAAATATGTTTTGTTGAATGATATCGACAAAATCAGTCACCAAATTTTTATTAACTTTTTCAAATTTCCGAATTAGTTGTTTTATATGATCGATAAACTTTAAAAAGTTCTTTTTTCCCCCGAGTACTTTTCAAGGATTTGTGTGTTTATGTAACCGTTTCCAGGAACCAATTTCAAGTCACTCAAGGTGACGCCATTTATTATGATTCAGCAGAAGTTTTACGTGTATCTAAAAAAAAAAATTATAGATTTTATCAATGAGACCGGAAATTTTTTTTTTTTTTTTTGTTATTCATGATCAGTGGACGGATAAACTAAGATGTTGAAAAGATAAAGATTTTTTTTTTTTTTTTTTTTTTGTTTAGAAGATAAACTCACAGACCAAGTTTGTAAGGAGACATACAAAACTACTTTCCATTCAGTGTTAAAACTAATACTGTTTTACTGCTTTGAAAATAAATGTTTTCACTCAGTAGACATAAAGCATAAACAATCCTTTCCTCTATCACTCTTATCTGATCTTGCTTCAAATCTTCTGTAACCCCTTGCGTCCTAGTGGCTTCCCACCTTGCTTGGGGTGAAACGTTTAAAAAAAAAAAAAAAAAAAAAAAAAAAAAAAAAAAGTAATATTTTATACATTGCGTTTGTTGAGGGAGTAAAGTTATATTTACGATTTCACCCTTTATATCGGTTGTACCCCTACCTTCAAAATTGTATTCTGGATCCAATTCGATTCCATATTCAACATATCCTTCCATCTAAAACAATAAAACTGTAATGAAATGCTTTTCTCTCTACCGCTGCTCACTCATACATAGAGCACTGGCTTTTAATGACACAATACTAATTTACGAATTAAGTCTCACACTGAAAAATACATTTTAATTATAGAATCGCAAAATTAAAGATATCATATTGGCTTATTCTACCACATCTGCTTTCAATAGTTTTATAAGGTTTCTTCTCTGTCAAATTGCACAAAAAGAACTGAGAAGCCAAAAAATATTTTTTGTCATCTCAGTATAATTAACTCAACACATACAACAGCTACATTTACTGTCTTCATAAGTGCCATGTAAAAGTTACATTTACTTAATTTACGCAAGTTTTTGTTCTAATGAGAAATTGGGGTTGACATATTTCAAAACCCATATTTCCTGAAGTATCTTACCAAAGAATCCAATAGAATTACTCTTAAAATATATTATATATTAGTAATAGAAAAAATTCAAAGAAGTTTTGACAGTTAAGGTAGGAAGAGTCAGCAAAAACGGCAGCTAATAAAATGGCAACAATGTATTATACCAATGTATTATATATATGTCGATTTACAAGGAATTTCTGAATCAATCAAACAAACATTCTGCTGTTTGTTCTTCTGTTCAGGTCCGTTACATTGTTATTGCTGTGACCTCTCTGTTAAAAAAATCTGAGTAGGAAAAACGTTAATTACAAAAACTTCTATTAAGACCTATTTATCGAACATCTGGCCCTAATGAGTATTTCGACGTTCTGAGTCGGTCAATCAAATAAGTCACTTGAACTCTTCTTGGTCTATTGAAAATCTATCTATCTATCTATCTATCTATCTATATATATATATATATATATATATATATATATATATATATATATATATATATATATAAGTGAACATTGAAATCAACACTCAGAGGCGACAGGCTGTTTCATGCTAGACGCAATCGTCAGACGTGGTCTGACGATTACATCTCGCATCAAACAGCCTGTTGCCGCTGAGTGTTGACTTCAACGTTTACTTTTATATTTAGATATGCTCTATCTCTGCTATTGAGAACTGTATCCCATAAATGTAGCACACCTTAAAACTATATATATATATATATATATATATATATATAATGAATACATATTCCTTAAAATTGTAAAACTGGTCTGAAGAGATGGGCGTTTGAAGTCCATTAAATAATATATTACCTGACCTGATCGATTTTTAAGGATTCTGTATTCATTATTATATTGCTCTGTTCTTACATTGAGCTCTCTTTGGGTTTATATCCTTTTTGGAATTATCCCTACTAATCATCAAGTGATATTATATATATAAATATATATATATAAGTATATATGTTTGTGTGTGCGCGCGCGCGCGTGTGTATGTGTGTGTGTGTGTGTGTGTGTTTGCGCATGATACAGTGTATAGTAATTTCACTTTCCGACCGAGAAATCTGTGTTCGAATTTTACCATGGTCAATTTATTAAGGTGATTTCTTGATGTTATCGCACCTCAACATGCGACACCTTTGGAAAGTCTTTTCTTTAATTAAGAAGCCAGAAGATAAAGATTGATATTGCATTTGAATTTTTGAATATCAAAAGTTGACCAGAAAGCCAGAAGCCGAAGGAAAGTTCCACTAGTGATAATTGTGAGAGAAGAAACTGTTAGCATAGAACTTACGGTTGCATCTAGCCATTTCAACTCAACTTCAACTTTCAAAATGCCAATCTAGTACTGCACTTAAATTCATAAAGTCTATATTACATAGAGGAAACGTTAACAGAACAATTACCATGAAAGTATAATCATTCTACTTCATGTTAGCCCGAGAAGGCGCAACGAATCACTCTTCTGGGGGTTAGCGTCAATCATGGAAGACAGAAAGGGGTCTTACAGATTAAAAGGGAACGGTTTTGTTTTAGAGGAGTTAAAATTAACAAGCCATTCCTTGCCCCAGTTAATAACAGATTGTAGGTCATTTTTTAAATCATTTGCCAATTTGATCTTATCAATCCGAGCAGACTTACTATTAAGACAGGAGTAAATGCTTGTGTTGTCAGCATAGATAGCAAATTGAGAAATGATGCCACGTTTGATGAAAATTAAAAACGTAGATCAAAGGATATATACAAAAAGAACTAGAAGATCGGCCATTCAAGATGATTTTCATTTCATATAATAGACTGAATCAGTTCAAAAATTCGTCTAGAATTACAATAATCTTTCAATTTGGGAAGAAGAGCATTATGCCAATCCCTGTTAAATGCCTTTGAGATATCCAAAGCAACAGATCGAGCTTCACCATTCTTATATAATGCTTGTTAGATTTTTTCATCAATAATCGTTAATACATCAGCAGTTCATCTAGAGAAGCGATGATATATTACTTGTCAGAAGAATGGCGCTTTCTCATATTTTTAATATATATATATTATATACTAATATATATTATATGCTAATATAATAAATACTAATATATACTATGTACTAATATATACTATTAGGTTGGTACAAAAATAATGTCGTTTTCTCACATATGTTACTATGTGAGAAAACGACATTATTTTTGCACCAACCTAATATATACTAATATAAAATATAATAAATACTAATATGTAATATATACTAATGTATACTAATATAATAAACACAAACTATATACAACGTATTATTTAATTTATTTCACGGTCTTTCTTTAATGTTACAAACAGCCCTTTATATTTTAATTTTATGAGATTCTGTCTTTGGGTTACAAGTGAATATTAATTTTGTTTTATTAGGTTGGTGCAAAAATAATGTCGTTTTCTCACATAGTAACATATGTGAGAAAACGACATTATTCTTGCACCAACCTAATATTTCTTATAATTCTTACACCTGTTTTAATACTTTAACTATTCAGGTCATTTATCATCTCTTGCAATTAATGCGACGTTTCTGATATCTATATATAAAATTCTGTGACTTCCGTTAGTCCGTCCGTCACATCACTTACAATAGCCAGACATTGACCGATCAAAGGCAAATTTTGGGGAGAATTGCAAACAGGTAAAGGGTTGCAAAGTACAGTTGATTTTATTATGGTGTATAGATTAGTAGAAGGTAGAAATTGCCGTGGGAAATTGAACTTTTCGAGAAAATTATCAATGTTTGTATTTTTTGACAGGTCAATAGGGTTGAGAAATTACAGAATTTTTTCCTTTTTTTTTGTTTTTTTTTTTATAGTTGAACTCAATGAACCCGAACGAATGGAACAGGTGCGAAATCTTGCCTGTTTGCCTGCACACATTCTCTCTCACTCGTTCTTTCCCAATTACTATCATTTAAAAATACCAATTGATTTAATTAATTCAGTTTCTTGGTGGCGTGGATGCTTGGTTGAAGGAAGAATTTTAAATCTATATATATATATAAAATTCTGTGACTACCGTTTCTCCGTCCGTCACGTCCTCTAAAATAGCCATACATTAACCGATCAAAACCAAATTTTGAGAAGGAATTGCAAATAGGTAAGAGGGCACAAAATACAATTAGTTTTTATTTGGGTGCGTAGCTTAGTACAATAAATTTTCATTATTTTTTTAAAAAAAATTAAAAGTTTTATTATCTAACATACAAAATACCCCTATTATTTTAAAAACAACTTAATGATTAAGATAAATACTTATTTAATAAAAGTGCAATATTATTTTCTGCATATCTTCATCGGTAAGTTTACGAAATTGAATGAAACGTAGAGTTTGTAAATCTCGACAAAAATGTTAGCCATATCTTCCCGAAATAATAAATAACTTTTGTTTCGTACCAATGGGCGTTGATAATTAAGTATAACTCAAGACTTCAATGTTAAGATAAAACAGTATTTAATCACAACCGCAAATAAATACTTAACAAGAACAAAGAAGTAAAAGTCAACCAAAGATAATTAACCATTTCAGTGAATACATTTGTTAGTAGCATAGCTCGGCTTAACGTCCGGTAAATCCTAAATCAAAGACCAAATCATCGACGCACAATAATTCACACTAATTCGACTGGATAGTTCCACTCAATCTTCACTCAATAATCACTGCAGTCAGTAGCCTGACACCGCTATTTATACGCCTGGCGGAAAACATGTATTCATAAGTCCAGAGTGTCACGTTCGAACCACGATGTCGGTAGTTACTCATTTTCTTCTTATATGACACTTACCAAACGAGAATATGTCAATACATAGCAGAGTGGGATCTGAGAAATACCATAAGAGAATACGCATTGTTTAGAGCTACAAAGAATATCAAATTATGGTGAACCACGATCGATCAGATCCTGAATAGGCACGACGTATACAAGTAGTATATAATGTTTTTTAAGTGGGATCGATTGACATCATGTCAAATGAATTGTAGGCATTCCTAGGTTTATAAGAAATATCGATGAAAGTTTCTCTACTCGATCAATTGCTCAAAACCTGTTTTTTTTGTTTTTTTTTTCATTATTAACTTTCAGTCAATTTAAAGCCCGAGGGCGAATCAGGATAGAGTGTTACTGTGTTGAGTTGTATTAGCGTAAGAAACGGCAAGAAGTGAAGTCCTTGGGTCTATGCAAAAAAGCTAAGTAATTCTAGACTTGAAGAGGTCAAGATTGAATTAGTTAATAAAATATCAGTTCAGTCTGAGACTTTAGAAATATAGAGGTGAAAGAACTGGAAACCCAATCTTGAACAGAAAAACTAGGATAAACCTCTACTCCTTAAAAAAAATAATGAAAAAACGGGGATGAGTATCAACCGGGCGATAGGCAAACCTATTTACTCCTATTAAATGATCAAACATCAGAATTTTGTTTCGGAAGGGCTTCTTCATTAGGTCAGAAACCATTTCACTACACCGCCCCGTAAAATAGTCACTAGCTTAATTATAGTTCTTTTAATGCAAGTATGTTTTTTTATATTGTTAGTATATTTTATTAATGTTTTATATTTTTATTAAAAGAATTACATTTGAAGTATATATAGCAGAATTAGCCGAAAGAGTTTAAATATATCATTCATTATCATTGCTAGCAGTAGTAAGAATAGTAATTGCAATGATAGCAGTAATAGAAGTTGTAGAAATTTATTCTGCATGGTCTAATATTTAAAACTTGTTATAACAGAAAAAAGGAAGAATTAAAACTAATAACTATATTTGCTTTCAACAGTGCGCAGGTGTATAAAAGAAAGGAGTCCTATAGGATACTTTAGTATTAATTCAATTCGTTTTTAAATTGTGTATGGAAGAGACTGAAAGATACAAAGAGTAGTCATTTGTTAGTGTTGAGATGTTCATGTTAATTATTGAATATTATCATGACTTTAGCATCACATCTTTCATTTGCCCAGTGCTTTTGCCTGACCTTTTTTCAACTTCTGGCAGATTAAAGCGGTGTATCTTCTGTTAACACGGTATCTACGAAAACGCGACGTTATCTTTCAATCCTTAAGCTTCACATACAAAATTGATAAAAGCGTATTGTTAAACAATATAATCTTCGTAATAAAATAAAGAAGTATAATAATTTTATGCAGTTGGCCCAAAATTTAAATTGTGACGGAAATATGTGAGGCTATCCTGTGATATATCTCGCATCTAACTGGAGTTCCAAAATTCTTCCTGCTGTAGGAAGAGTGGTTATACAGACATAAAATAAAAATATCCATCGTCAAAGATTATATATATATATATATATATATATATATATATATATATATATATATATGGCTATCTGTTTGAAATGCGATCTGAGTGGTTGACTATATTAACGTCATCAGGCATAGTAATTTTTGAGCCGACACACACACACATATATACGATCAAATATACATCAAATATGGATCGAAGTTCGACAAAATGATAAGATAAATAACAAATAGGAAACAGTTATCAATCTAACATGTTGAAACATGTTAGATTGATAAAGGCTTCGTATTTGTTCTGTATCCTATATATATATATATATATATATATATATATATATATGTGTGTGTGTGTGTATGTGTGTGTGTGTGTGTGTGTGTGTGTGTGCATTATCAAATGGATTAAGTCCGACAATTATTTAATAACGCATAAACAGAAAATTCAAGGGTCATAAAAAGATAAGAACGAGTACCTCCTTCCTTCGCCCTTTCTCTGACCAATTTTAATTCTTTTATTACCCCACAAGCAGAAAAATACGTTCACCACCAGTCCAAGAAAAACATTTGGGTTACTACTTACGCACAAAAGACAATGGTTAAACATCACAAAACATAAGGACAATTTATTCCTTTTAATAATATGTGGAAATAACTACTCTTTCCCTGATGAAGGGCACGAGACCAGAAACACGTGTAGCAAAAATATGGAAAATAAAGTATAATATATATTGTTTGCGGTTACTCTCTCTCTCTCTCTCTCTCTCTCTCTATATATATATATATATATATATATATATATATATATATATGTATATATATATATATATATATATATATATATATATATATATATATTGCATTGGGGCAATAGATCATTATTTAAACGTATATTATTAAATATAACAGACAATGTCTATTATGTCTGATCGTGAGCCGTTCTTAGGTTGAATGTTTGCTTTAATTTCTGGTGAAAAAAAAGACAAAAATTTTCAAACATTTGGATATTTTTTATTAAGTTGGTCCTAAGCTTTCGGCCCACATGAACCTTCCTCAGAGTGGTTATACAGACATAAAATAAAAATATCCATCGTCAAAGATCATATATATATATATATATATATATATATATATATGGGATTAATGCAAATAAAATTTATCACTCAGTTGTTTGATGTTATATTCGTTGATGGACATTTTTGTAATTATTCAATCCACTCTCCTAGCAGGAAGGTAAGGGGTGGTTAGAGAAAGAGAGAGAGAGAGAGAAGGTATGGCATTTAACATATATTAAAAAAAAAGGAATCTTTTGAAAGCCATGCACTACGGGACTTATTTACCAACTACTATTCTACGGTAATTATCTGAAAAGATTAAGAAGAGTAAAGCCGTTCGACTGACTAAAGTGAATTGCCCAAGGATAGATTTATTTTCACTTTTTTAGAAATTATAAGTTTGTCTGCAGCTATACCTGAAAGATTTAAGAAGTCGGACTATAATCTGAAAATACTTTTAAATGCCAGGACTATTTAGGACGTAAGTGACCATGCTTCTATACAGATTTCTTTTCTTTATCAAAAATATTTGTCTACTCTCTGTTTGACCCATAGCCGGAAGAACTAAGAGATAAATTCATGGCTTTTCAAAGGGTATTTCTGTGACAATGAACGGAGCAGACTAACGCGGAATGGGTGTTCGACTCGGCGAATCCAATTTGTATTCGGCTCTCCGATATCCGTTACACTAACCGAACATCCTATTACTTTTAGAGTTTGTTTGACATGATATTGTGCCATATTACACTTAATTTTGTAAATATGATATCATTATTAGAACGAAATGGTTAACTAAGTACTCATGCAAGCCATTAGTTTGATTTGCACTGAGAACACAATACTAGTGCTAGACTATGCTTAATTCAGTAAATATCATATAATACCCGTATACTATATTTATGACTATGGTCTAAGTTAAGCTAGTTCTAGTAAATACGTATAATATACCCACTGAATATATTTCTTATTACTTAAATTGTTTCCAGTTCGAACAAGCTGTCGCTCAATTAGAGAGAAAAAAGACGGTTTCCTCGATTCGTTTTAGACTGCTTAGCCAGAAAAAACTTTCAGTTAGCATATTTAAGAAATACATATAACTTACTAAAATTATTTTCATATTCGAAAGAAAAAAAAACGAAATAATTTCTAAGGAATTAATAGATTTTTTTATTTATAATTTGATAGAATTTCTTATTATTTAAAACGTTATATTCACTAGAAGCACAGTTTTGTGGCTCGGATTGAGGAATCGGAGAGCCGAGTTCGAATTCCACTTGCGTTCATTACATTCACTTACGTGCTAATACCCCTGGAAAAGGTATGAATTCATATCTTCTCCCTCCAGGGTTAAATAGCAGACTAGGTTCTATAACCTTGGGTGGCAACCGGTCTTGGAGAACGAAAAATCTGCATTCAAACCAGCCCATAGAGGTTTAGGATCCGTCAGGGTATCTTTCCCAAGCCACACCACTCCTACTGCGGCAGCTGCACATGAAGTGTCTCTACGACTCGAAAGTGTTACGGGACTCAAGATCGATATTTACTGGATAAACGTCTTTTTTAGACGCCCATATTTTCTTAAACAATATTTATTAACTTTCATTGGAGATTATTTACATTATTCGGACGATTGTCCTCATCTTTGTCGCCATATTTATCACAAAGTTTCGGCCGTAGTACGCTCCGGCCTTCTTCAGGTGTTTGGAATTTCAAACTGAACCCTTTATTTCGCTCACTGGGGTAGACTGTTCTAGTTCCACGTGCCATGTTTGATGGATGCCAGTTATTAGTTATCTCCTGCTAATTTCCTTCTGAAAGTTCTCCACTGCCTTAAAAATTGCAATATGAGCTCTGGTAAAAACATGAAATGATAACAGCAAAAATTGCAATATGAGCACTGGTAAAAATGGTTGCTGAAGACATTAGGTTTATAATACCCAGAACTTCATACACAGATGTCCTCAGGGACACATGGCACAGCGGATAAAGGCGTTGGTTAGACCCAAAAGAGTGTGAATTCAATGCCCGGTTAAGGGAAATTACCAGGAGATAACTAATCACTGACATCCATCAAACATGGCACGTGGAACTAGAGCGAAATAAAGGGTTCAGTTCGAAATTCCAACCACCTGAAGAAGGCCGGAGCGTACAATGGCCGAAACGTTGTGATGAATATGGCGACAAAGATGAGGACAATAGTCCGAATAATGTAAATAATGTACATAATTCCTCATCTCAGAAATATAGACAGAATCTGAAGAGCCGAAACGTTGTAATAAATATGGCGACAAAGATGAGGACAATAGTCCGAATAATGTAAATAATGTACATAATTCCTCATCTCAGAAATATAGACAGCCTTTCATTGGAGAGTCTTAATAATGAAACGTTGTATTCCGGCAGAGTTCGAATTTGCATCCCTTTTATAGGTGAAAACATCTTCAGGTCTGGTATGCTTTAGACCACTCAACCACGAAAACTGAATATATAGAACATTTCAGGATGTGCAGTTTTAACTGACTTCATCACGGAGAAAAATATTGAAACTTACCACTCCAGCATCAAGTGTCATTCCCTTGCCGTTGCTAAAAGTAGAGGCTAGAGTAGAGGAACATGATTCGTCGTAGGCTGCTGTCTGTCCATCGTTAGTTGCAGAATTGATTGAAATGGTCCACATGCTAGCAGCATATCCATCACAGTTGCAGTCATCATTAGGACCACCATCTCCAGAGGCCCATACATAGATACTTCCTTTGCCGTTACGACCCTGTAAACAAATTAATAATTTAAATATATATGAGTAAGCATGTTACTTACAAGATATAGAAAATATAAATTGTATATAAACATTTCTAAAAGTGATTATATTTAAAATTAATTTATATCAAAATTTATTTATTTATTTAAAATAATAAACCTATATAAGTTTGTGGGTGTTTTTGTTACTGTAACGTTAGAAAAAAAAATCGACTTATCATAGCGAAACGTTTGTTAGGACAGTACCGCTCTAACTAATGGCGTGCTTTACTAAAGGCCATATCTTAGTGCACCTCTCGCAGACAACTGAAGGTCTATCT
The DNA here is from genome assembly GCA_963932145.1 of Acanthosepion lycidas. Classification (NCBI taxonomy): domain Eukaryota; kingdom Metazoa; phylum Mollusca; class Cephalopoda; order Sepiida; family Sepiidae; genus Acanthosepion; species Acanthosepion lycidas. The sequence goes on from OZ010616.1 coordinate 24,570,561, forward strand.
CTAATCTCGTCGTTCCACTAGGAGCGAAGATTTTTAGTTTGATTTTCCAGTAGTTCGTTGTCGTAGCTTAAGGATTTTTTGTTTTTTACGTTTGGAATAACTTTTAACTTATTTATTTGAATTAACTATAAGATTAATTTATTTTATTTCCTTCGGATTTGCTATATTAATTTATGTTTCCATGACAGAAATAACCTTTTTGTGCGAAATTCACTAAAAATATAATTTATGAAACTTGGTCTTGTTACTTGAAATTTAATTTAATATCCTTCTGTATTAAATTTATATTCCTAAAAGCAAATAAATTAATAATCAAATTTATTTATTTTTGTGTAATTTTTATTTCTATTTCTAACAAATGAAAAAGTATGTTCAATTTTTACCACACTTCTTATACTGAAATGTAACATTTTAATTTTACTTGATTTACTGAATTGTTTTTACGGCCTATCAACCTTTTGTGGGTTATTTAAAGCCATAAAATATTCTTAGATCTTAAGAATGTTTTGTACATAATAAAGATTTACTGATATAAATCCTACTAATTAACATATAGTTCGTGGAGAAGTGGCTGATTCATACCTTTTCCAAGTTATTTGGTTATAAATCAATATAACGAACCTGACTAGAATTGGAACTCAGCTATTTCTAATTCCAAGTTGTTATTCATTACAGCCCATGCACACCAAAGCTTATAACATCTAGTATAGCCAAACGGTCACCCATTCAGGTTCGACGCTGCTTAACTTCGGTAATCCTACGCGAAGTGATGTTTCAACGTGATTTGGCCGTATACCGTCACTTGTTTTAAAGAAATACTTTAATAATCCGATTTTTTCTAGTCTTTCTAGTTACAAATGTTAGAAAGTCTCTCCTAAGAAAATTAATGTTTTGTTATGTTTCATTTATTTTAAAATCCAATTATTAGTTACATAATGTTAATTTAATATTTTTCTCTATGATATTATTTATAACAACAACTATATTGATGATAAAATTTAATTATTTTACAAATAATTTATGGCACCGAATGACAAAAACACTGGAGACACAGAAATGTGGTTCTGCAGAAAGATGCTGAAGATACCACAGACCGAACATATAAGCAACCATTATGTTTGGAAGACAATGGAAACAAAAAGGAAACTTATAGCTGACATCAGGAAGAGGCAGTCGAAATTTCTGTGGCACGTATTAAAGAAGGAGGGCTTGGAAAATCTGATGCTCACAAGACAGGGAAAAAAGGACAGAGGAAAACAGCGCGTGACATATTTGATGGGCTTGAGCGGATGGATTGCAGAATAGGTTTTGTGAGAAATACAAAAAGATAAAACTTATTAAGAGCTACAAATAACAGGAACATGTGGAAGGCCATGATCGCCGAAGTTCTGAAATGGCACGGCACATGTTTTATGTGTTTGTCCCTACTGCTATTAAAAACAAAAGTTTGTTACATTTTAGTTTGGTTTAACATTAAGAAACGTAAATATTAATATTTTATACTACAAAATTTATGAAAAATCATTAAGAATTTTGTTATGTAAAGTTAATGTCATAACTAATTTCAATAAATTTAATTCGATACTTTTAGCTATGGCAAACGAGACGTACAGAATGTTAATATTGACTTTGCTGCTAAACCACGCACTTTAAAGAGTCATTTTTTCTAGATACTTCTATAAGCATAAAAATATATTTATGATAAAATAAGTCAGAATGACAATAGTTGCTTTATTTCTAAACTATAAAATATAAATATTTCTTTCATGTTCATTTTAAGTCATATTTTTGTTCCAAAATTCTAATATTTTTTTCATTAAAACCATTTTAACGTGGACAATTAATTCAAAGATTAAAATGCATATACCTTTCTACAACCCTTGTTAACCGGGTGAGAAGTGATGGATCAGAAGCTTAATTAAATTATATATTAATTGTAATATAGATCTTAGTAAATAATAAATATAACAAGGATTAAACCTTTAAGCTAAATTACTTATAAACTTAATCTCTATTTATTTCTTTGAATTTCTTAAGCTGAACTAAGTTAAAAATCTTCGTTCCCAGTGAAACAAGCTTTGAAATAATCCACCAGTTCTGAGTGAGTAATGCACTATGAACAGTCTTTTAGTAAAGAATGTTAAATGTTATAACTAATAACAAACCAAAATTTACTTTGGATAAATTCATGCTGGCCAAATTAAATAGATTTTGCGATTAAATGTTTACTTAATCGGAATATATATTTTTATGCGCAGTATATGAAGTCATTTTGATGCAAAGTCAAGGTAGAAAAAAATTCTTTTGTTTGAATAAAATAAAAAAAATCTTTACCTTATTAACACCTTCGACAATAGCTCTCATAGTCAAATTTCTTGGTCCGTCAACAGTCATTCCATCATCGGTTGGTCCCCAACTGGCACTGTAGATATCAATGTCGTTTGGTTTGTAGCCCATGGCATTTGCTTCTATCATGTCAGTCATGTATGGTTGATCAAGCATGCGCAAGCCTTTGAAAATTAAAATAAAATAAAACCTTAGACAAAAGCAGAAATATATTTGAGAAAAATGTCAAGTGAATTACGAACAAAAAAAGCCACTGAATATAATAAACAAAAAAATTCTTTTGCAAATACTTCCATTTAGCACAATAGTATTTACATGCCAATGTGCTATGGGTTTGTGCACAGAGCAGATATAATAATTAATATATATATATATATATATATATATATATATATATATATATATATATATATATATATATATAAGGTTGCGGCGGATAACTTGTCGCCTAAATGACGCAAAAATGAAAATAACACTGACATCTCCTTTTAAATTTTAACAGATATATTTACCAAAATTACACAAAAATATCTCTTTATTGAAATACTAAAGAGTAAATTTATTTATTTATTCAATAAAATCAGCATTGGCTTCAACTACAGCCTCCGGACAACTTCAGAATCTCCTGCATCTCTTCTGGATAATCTTCTTGTTTAAGTTGGTGAATGCTGTCATAATCCTTGCCTTCAGTTCATCTTTGGTTTTACAAAGAGTTTTGTTGGTCTCTCGCTCAACTGCGCCCTATACATAATAATCAAGGGAGACTGCAGTCTGGTGAGTTAGGTGGCAAGATGTAAGTAGGAGTATGGTCGCAGAAATTGCCTGACAGCCATGACTGGCTTTTTCTGCTTGTGTGGCATGGTGCAGAGTCATGTTTCCAGATATAGGGTGTTCCAGCAGCCACCCTCTTGACCAAGGGCAGTACTGCCTCCTCAAGTCACTTGATGTAGGCACTCATGTTGAGTCTGAGACCCTAAGGGGAATTGAATGGAGGCATAATGTCGCCATCGCTAGTGATCACTCCAAACACCTTCGTAATCACCATTAGTCTCATCCAACTATTTTCGGATCCTCTGCACTGTCCTCAGATTGACACCCAACCACTCTCCCGGTGCGAATACCAAGCAGTACAGCATGCCGTTTCCAAATATCTGACGGAGTGAATTGTGTCATGTAGCTTTTTTTCTCAGAGACAGTGTCCATCTGACCCTAATATACAGTGCAGACGACAAAATTAAAAAAAAACAAACATCGCGCACGCGCGAAATTAAAAATATCAAAAACGATAATTTACCCATCGCACCCTATAGCTTTCATTTACTCTCGCATTTGTCCCCCACTCTCATACATACACTCTCACTAAATTTTATTTTTTATTCCCTGAGTTGTTTTATATTCTTACTTTGTCCTGGACATTGAGTTCTACCTGGATTCTATCCTCTTGGAATTTTTTACACAGACACACAGACACACACATATGTGTGTGTGTATGTACGTTTGTATGTATATTTGTGTGTTTTAGATATATGTACATATATGTATGTGTATATTAACCACTAATATTATCAATATATATATATATATATATATATATATATATATATATATAGTACAGGTAATAAATCCGTTGGTATATAATGGAAGTGGATACTAATATTATAAAATATTAAAACTGAGCCACAAAAATGTTCAATGTATATATTATAACAGAGCATATAAACTACACAACAGAAAAATCCAAAATTGCCTTATGAGTATAGTCAATTTCAAATGACGCCGACAGCGTTAGTCTTATTCAATTTAGATTGTGGACTGTCCACCGTCTGGGTTGAATAGGACTGACGCTTTCGGCGTCAATTGAAATACATTATAATTTTCAATCACGATGGTTAAACTGAAGAATGTTTTACAGCACTAATTATGTATGCACTAATCGAACTTCTGTATACAAATCTTTAGTGCACTAATCGAAAACGCATTATTCGAGTGGTGCCGGTATCTGTATATTTTGTTGCTGTAATGTTATAACGACAAAACTCAATATGACTTAACTGTATTATTCACATATTTATTATTTTGCATTTTTACATTAATTTCTATATTATTTTACATTAGCCTTTCAAATATTATATTTTCTATACTTTTAAGAAAATTCATTATATGTTAATTAGGGTAATGAATGGCTTGTAACGCAACTGCTGTCTTTTAATAACCATATAGAACTGATACTGATACGGCTGATACTAACCTCCAGAAGATTAAATCATTGTGTCTTATTGGTATCGCTTTTCCACTGACATGAATTGGAATGATTATATTGAATCGATTGTTAGGTTTACTGCTAGGAAAGTTGGTTCACTCTGTCGTGACAGAAAAAAATTTCCTACCAGAATTTATTTTACACATTTATCTACAATACTTCTGTGCATTCAATATTCCTGTCATATTTGGTTTGTTACTCCTGTTATATCTCGAGATTATCGACAAAATCAAAAGAAGCGTCGCTAATTTAATCGGTTTCAACTTCAGTCTCTTTCCAATCGCTTTGACGTGTTTTACTATTCTGCTTTTTTCTACATATATTTTCATGGTAAATTTTTCTACATATATTTTCATGGTAATTTTTTTCTACATATATTTTCATGGTAATTTTTTTCTACATATATTTTCATGGTAATTTTTTCTACATATATTTTCATGGTAATTTTTTTCTACATATATTTTCATGGTAATTTTTTTCTACATATATTTTCATGGTAATTTTTTCTACATATATTTTCATGGTAATTTTTTTCTACATATATTTTCATGGTAAATTTTTACTACATATATTTTCATGGTAATTTTTTTCTACATATATTTTCATGGTAAATTTTTACTACATATATTTTCATGGTAATTTTTTTCTACGTATATTTTCATGGTAATTTTTTTCTACATATATTTTCATGGTAATTTTTTTTCTACATATATTTTCATGGTAAATTTTTTCTACATATATTTTCATGGTAATTTTTTCTACATATATTTTCATGGTAATATTTTTCTATATATATTTTCAGGGTAATTTTTTTCTACGTATATGTTCATCGTAAATTTTCTAATAAGCTCTCCTCCTTTGTGCCTCGATAGCGTGACTACTAGTTGAGCTATTAACTCTCATCGCTTTATTGTTGTAATCGCTAAATCTAACCGTAAGTTCTCTTCTAATAATTTCTTTTCTCGTACATCTCGATTGTGGAACTCTCTTCCGGTTTCTTGCTTCCGCGCAACATACAATTTTCAAAAAAACTAAATGCAACCTCAATCACCATCTTCTAACTTACTCAACCTGTTCTGTTATTATCCTTTCCACTAACTAATGTATTCTTATTCTCTATCTTAGTGAGATTACCACCTTGCTTGGGGCGAAATGATTAAAAAAAAGTTATACTGTATTTTTAATTAAGAGATTTCTTCTATAAATGTTATATTTATTGCGTATCTGAGATTATGTCGATATATACCGACTTACAGACCGAGGAGTCCAAGGAAATAAAATTAATTACATTAATTTAAAACAATAATTTAATTAGTTAAAATCAGAGATGTCAACTCAGACACGTGTGCCGACAAAAATGTAACATTTATGGTAATAATATCGGATTAAGAAATCATTAATTGCTTTAAAATTACTTTGGTTACTTCTCGGGTTCGAAAATAAAGCAAGTAAATATAACCTTTGAAAGTTATGAACGAGTGAGTAGCATTTCTTAAGTAGATAATTCATTCTTATTTATCACGACTGTTTGTCGTATCCTAATTGTCAGAACAGTCTTTATAGCGATTCTTTATATTCTATTGTTAGCATTTACGTCAAGTTTGATCTTGAAATGGCAATATAGTTTCTTTAGTTACAGTTTTTGTCATCTTGTTTCAGTATTTTTAAATTACCTCTTCGTCCACCGGCTAATTCTACAATTAGGTTCGCCTAGCGTCCGGTCCATACATCTTACCGGTCTTACGAACAGGAGTAAAGGTTTTTCCCTTGTTTCATGTTTAGAATTGAGTTTCCGGTACCTCCTAAAGTCTACTTCAACTTTATACTTCTAACTTCTAAACTCTGAAATTGTATTTACTATTTCTTTCTCTTTTTTCTCTTCTCAATAAGAGTACAGAGGTTCGCCCATCGCCCGGTTCACACTCCTCTCGGTCTTCCGAGCAAGATTACAAGTGTATCCCTTATTTCCTGTTTAAAAGTGGGTTTCTGGTTCCTTCTAAAGTCTACTTCAACTCTATACTTCTAACATTTACGCCTAAACTCAGAAATTTTATTTATTGTTTACTTTTTTCCTTCAATAGGAGTTGATAGGTTCACCTACCGTCTGGTTCACACTCCTCCCCGATCTTTTGAACATGAGTAGTTGTCTATCCCTTGTTTCCTGTTTAGGATTGGGTTTCCAGTACCTTCTAAAGTTTACTTCAAATCTATAATTCTAACGTCCCTGCCTAAACTTATTTATCTTGAATGTTTGTCGATACCTAATTGGTAGGGAACACTTTGTCTAAAAGAAATGGCTTCCCTTGTGGGGAAAGGACGATACTAGTCCGATTCCTGTCGTAAAGCACATTTTTTTAGTAGAACTAGTACACCTGTAGACCGGTTGATGTCAACTCAAATTCACTAAAAATACCGTTTATCGTAATAAGAAATATCTAATATTGTTTAGGTGTTGGAAAAACTTCTTTGTTTAGTTGTTTTTGTTAAGACGATGTATCGGCTTATACATTCTTTCTACAGCCACTTATTTTATGGCTTAATATCTCATATCCCTATATTTAATAATCTATATTTGTCATTTCCTTATCTATTTTAGATTTTATATAGTCGCTTATATTTCCTTCTAAAGTTTTTTAAATTCTTTTTCAACCCCAGTAACCCCTTGTGTATTAGTGGCATTATCGCCTTGTTTGGTGTGAACAATTTTTTTTTAAAATATTCAGGCTCGCGATTTTATAAAGATTAAGTTTAATCTTTATTCCTGGGTATGATGACAAATTGCATCCGGCAGCGAGGTCTCTGATCGGGAGATAGGAGCTTTTCTGGAGGTGGAACTACCTCTTAATTGTTGTTCCCTGATCCCCCCTAACCGGGGGTGGTTATACCTGGTAAGGTTCCTGCTATGGACAAATACTGAACCCCCAAACAAAAACAAAACTTTATAAAAGTATAAAAATACATATTTATAGTAAAAAATATCAGGAATACATTTTTCTATAAAAATAACAACAATACATTTTTATAGTAAAATTACCAATAATACATATTTACAGTAATATTAACAAATTACTTCAAAGCTCTCAAGAAAATTAAATGACGATGTTAAAAGACCCATATGCCTTCAATCAATAAATCAAGTTTCTATCTTCAGATTACAACATTGGTAAAGATAATATTAACTGTTTCCTTAGAAGGAATCATTCAGTCTTCACTGACGGAGTCGCAAGTAGCGTTGTCGGTTGAAATTTATAAAATCTTTCTCTTAATCTTAAAACAATTTTTCAGAAAATACGTTTCCCAAGTCCAGTAGTTGTTATCACTTTTCCAGTATTGATGGGAGTTTCCTTCCTAAACTTTTGTTTGAAATAGTGTGGAACGTCAACATCATGATTAAGTCATTATTTTCTCTTCGAATTACACGTGGTACTCATTTTAGTTGTTGCCGCTATTGAAATTCCTAAAGTGACGCAGTTCCTGCCATTTGGTACAGATCTTTATTTGTGATTCTGTAGCGCCAGTCTACAAGTTTCGAAGAAGTGTGGTCTTCGCCAAGACCCACGTGCTTGACTCGCTTTTACTCGAAACCAACATCAACTCTGAAGATCTATAATTGTATTGTTATGAAGTCAACAAGGCTTTTGTCCCATAAATAATAACTCCTTATCTCATAAATGTTTTGTTTTTGTTTTCTTTAGCGTTTCACCCGAGCAAGGCGATAAAGCAACTAAGACGCAAGGGGCTACTGGGAGTGAAAGAGAAGACTTAAGAAGAAGCCGGAAATTCAATCACAAACAAGAAACAAAAGATAGAACTCTCAAAATACAGAGAAAGAAGTGTGAGTAGGTTCGCCTATCGTCCGGTTCACACTCCTTCCTCGTTTTTGCAACAGTAGATGTTTATCTTTGTTTAGGATTGGGTTTCTGATTCTTTCTAAAAACTTCCCATTCTTTTTCACTTCCAGTTGCGTCTTAGTAGCATTATCGCCTTACTTTGGGTGAAATGATTAAAAAATTGAGGTAAAGATTTATTCCTATTTGCATTAGTTATGGGACAAAAACCGTGTAGATTAAAATATTATTTCATTAATTTGGTGATTAAGCAATTGCAAGTTCGATCCCTGAGTCGGCTAGTGTAAAACAGAGTGATCTATAATTGAGCTGTATGAAGAACTAAACGAGATACATCTCTAGGCATCAAGCGAATTGCGAACAATCTAATCCCGTAGATTAAATAAAAGGTTTTGTTCTAAATTACCTGAATGCACCAAATGAAGACTGGACGGCACCTACGGTTGAAACGTTTGGCTACATCAATACTATTCTGAGGCAAAGGAGATGTTTATCCGCTCCTTAGGAGGAATTTTATTATTTAATTTTTACTACCTGGCGTAGAGTGACTGCGCAAGTAAATTAGCATAAAAAAAGAAGAAAATTAAATGGTAACATAAAAAAAATTATTAGCTAAGATTAAGAAAAATATGGTTGACAATGTTTCGTCGAAATTCCAATTACTTGCATATCACCTCAAGTATTTTGGAACAGTAGAACATTTGTTAAGTATTAAAAGCACAGATTTAATCTTCGTGAGATTCGGAAATTCTTTGGTTTCGTTATTGTTCACTTATCTCAAAACGTACAATAAATACCAAGTCTAAGTTTTAGACTTTCTTTGTTGTACATTTTTTGTTTCGGTATGTCTCTGTCTCAAATATCAGCAGAACATATCTTAAACTAAATAATATAGCTTCTTCAGTTAATGATTTCATCCTACTATTCTCAGTCTTTATTGGTAAGATTCTAAGCACATTTATTATGAATAGTGACACTAATATGCACATCTCGTGTTAGGTTTAAGGTCCCGATTTTATCTTAGAATTCACAAATTTCTTTGAGCATGGTCCTACGTACATCACTTATTAGGATCTCATACGTAAACTTCATATGTTTAAACATCGTTGAACAAGCATGTAAAACTAATTTTTCTATATTGCCTGATAGATTCCACATTACATTGGATTGAATATATATATATATATATATATATATATATATATATATCAAAAAGTGTGGATGGTCCTGCACGAAACCTTCACCACTATGAGCAAATCTCATGTGCTGTTGTCAGGCTGTCGGTTTCCTGAGAACTGATCTGCTTGATCCTCATACGTCGAATTCGACGGGAGAGTCGCGAGAGAGAGTATATATATATATATATATATATATATATATATATATATATATTATTAAATATAACAGACAATGAATGTCTATTGCCTAATCATGAGCCGTTCTAATGATCGAATGTTTGCTTTAATTTCTGGTGAAAATAAAGACAAAAATTGTCCAACATTTGGATATATTCTTATTAAGGTGGGACTAGGCTTTCGGCTCACATGAGCCATCCTCAAAGTGGTTATAGAGACATGAAACAAAGATATCCACTGTCAAAGATGATATTTTGTTATTTTGACATAGAAGATTGCTAACAAAATTTCAAAACTAGTCACAATACACTAGAACTTGTTTCTGTTGTAATACTTTGGTCTTTGCGAAGGAATCATATTTTTTAAAAATAATTATAATTTAGGCTTTACTTTTGTATCGAACACTTTTTTAAAAATAATAACAAAAATAGTAAAGAACTTCGGATTATTTACCTAACGAGTTCTTTCCTAATTTTCTCTATATTTGCCCGCACACACACACACAAACACATACACCCACATACACAGATATATATATATATATATATTAGTGTCAGAGAGAGAGAATTAATATAAGTAAAAGTTTGTCACTTAGAGACACACCGGAGAAACAGAGGTCAGTGCTATATTAACTGGCATAGCCCTTAATTAAATGTTGAATGAGCACTAAAAGACCACGGCTAATTCATCAAGTAGTCGGCAACAGTTTTAGAAACAAGCTTCTTTGCCGAATCCCTGTCGTTCTCCATGGTATCGAGCACTCTTTTAGAACAAATGTGAACATTTCTGGTGTTTGTTTGTTTTTTGTTTTTTTTTTGTTTTTTTTTGTAAAAATAATTGTGAATTTACAGTATTTTTTTTTATCTGGGCAGGATGGACATTTTTTTCCTTCTTCTCGGTGAGTTTGTTTGGCGTGTTCATGGTTTGCACGCCTCAACTATACTTTTAATATCTTAGACTTGCCTGAGGGGTATAAAGTGTGCCCATTTTCATACACAGCTGTTTACTGTGTGCAAACACATGAAACTGTTAGTCATAGACGGACACTATTCATTGGAAATTTAATTCATATATATCTGTGTGTGTACTTGTGTTTTTTAAAGTTTTCTATATTTATAAGGGAAGAGTGCTCGATAGAGATATAAACAGTATGAAGACAGGAATCGGTTTTACGTGGTGCCTAATTTCCACATCTCGATGAATCTTGGTCTAATGATCTTTTATGGTGTGATTCAGTGTTGACTCTCATGTCCACACTGCATATATTTGCAAAACCTCTATTTCTAATTTTAAGCATTCTGCCCTTATAAATATGGCAAATTTTAAGCAATAAATTTATATTTACTACTCTACGCTTTATTTACATTAATCAAGAGACATGAAAAAATTCTTCCTAAAAAATATACCTGTTTTCTAGACACTACTATATAAACCAAAATTAGTAGAAAAATACAAACTCTTATAAAAAGAATGATAGGAAAATACACTTCTTAAATTAGAAATATAACACAAGTAACAAAAAAAAAAAAATGGCAAACCACGATTCAAAACAAAAATATCCATCACAACACAAGTAAATATATAATTTTGAGAAGACTAAATATAATGCCCACAACACAAGTGACTATATAAGTTTGAGAAGGATCTAATATAATGCCCATCACAACACAAGGGATTATATAATTTTGAGAAGACTAAATATAATGCCCACAACACAAGTGACTATATAAGTTTGAGAAGGATCTAATATAATGCCCATCAAAACACATGGGATTATATAATTTTGAGAAGACTAAATATAATGCCCACAACACAAGTGACTATATAAGTTTGAGAAGGATCTAATATAATGCCCATCACAACACAAGGGATTATATAATTTTGAGAAACTAAATATAATGCCCACAACACAAGTGACTATATAAGTTTGAGAAGGATCTAATATAATGCCCATCACAACACAAGGGATTATTAATTTTGAGAAAACTAAATATAATGCCCACAACACAAGTGACTATATAAGTTTGAGAAGAATCTAATATAATGCACATCGTAACCCAAGGGATTATATAATTTTGAGAAAACTAAATATAATTTCCACAGCACAAGTGGCTATATAATTTTGAATCAGATTTAATATAATGCCCATCACAATAAAAGGGACTATATAATTTTGGAAAGGACGTAATAAATATAACCAGATGGATAATATTTCATAAGACTAATTCCCGTAGAAAGATATATAAGTTAAAACCCTGTGAAGAAAACAAGTTACTCACGGAAAATATAACCAAAACATGCAGAGAAAAACAGAAAAATAACACTGGCCTTGAACGCAAAGGAATCACACAAACAAATCACCCGAGGTGATCGCATAAGCTGCCGAGCTAAATTACTGGCATTTATCACGCTAAAAGACCACAATGAAGATTTCAGAGCTAACCTAACATGCAGACTTATATATCCACGAAAAGACGATCTTGGAAAACTAGATAATATTACGCTAGAAGAAATTAACTTTGAAGAAATTTAGGTTTACACATGAAAATATATGTGTAACTAAGTATTCACCCAACTTGATATCAAATATTTCTATGTAACGATCATTGAATCTATATTAGATAAGGCCATTTCCTTAGCAAAGGAATGTATTAAAATACAAATGATCATCTAAAAATAATAAAATACCACCAAAGATCAATTCTATTCGACACTGAACAGAGAAAACATTTGGCATAAACCTGGGAAGCTATCTATCTATCTATCTATCTATCTATCTATCTATCTATCTATCTATCTATCTATCTATCTATCTTAGTCTGTTCATATATTTCTATCTATTTGACACATACTTTAGGAAGACATAAGAAAATTATACCCTTGCAAAGATTTTCTAGGTGATAAATTCTTGTGGTCTTAATTCATTTTGCACGTGCATACGTGATATGTGTTTATATATATATATATATATATATATATATATATATATATATATATATATATATATATATATATATATATACACACACATATATATATACACACACACACACATATATATATATATACACACACACACACATATATATATATATATATATACACACACACACATATATATATATATATATATATATACACTACACACACACACACATATATATATATATATATATATATATATATACACATATATATATATACAAACACATATATATATATAGACACACACACACACACACATATATATATATATATATATATATATATATATATATATATATATATATATATATATATATATACATTCAGGTAACATTGTACCCTCGCGTTCCATTTTTCTTATTCACAAAACCACTTGATGGCATGTGTAAATCTATTTAGAAATAGTAAATAACAAAAACAGGTTCCATTATCTGCTTGCAGCTTCTTTTAATTTACCTCACTTGCTTTTTTGTCCTGGCGTTTTTAATTTCAATTTATTTGGCGCAAAGCAGTTTCCATAATCTGTTCGCTATTTCCTTTTTTTTCTGAATAAACCTTAACAAATGCACTTTCTACCTCTGACAATAACACTCTATTCTTCAATCTATTTTAGCAAAACGTCTAAACAAGCAAGTTTTACGTTTTTTATTTCCTCCAAAGCTACTGATTACAGATTCTACACATTCAGTACATTCACTACAGCTTGTAACACTTATCCGTTGGAATTGGAAAAGATCAGAATCGTCTTTACGGAAGTAATACAAACGAAGGGATTTATTTCTCCACATAAATTACCTATAATAATTAAACCTAAAAATATCCTGGTAAAAGACAAGCTTTAACATTTCTACTTCCTCGATTATACAGGGTGCAAGGGATAAATTGTCGCTTAAATTATTCAGAAATGAAAATAACATTGACATCTCATTTTAACAGATGTATTTATCAAAATTAAACAAAAATCTCTTGAAATACTAAAGAGCAAATTTATTCAATAAAATCTCCATTGATTTCAACCCATGATCTCCAGATGACTCCCGAATCTCCCGCAACTCTTCTGGGCAGTTTCCTTGTTTAAGTTGGTGAATGCTTCTATAATCCTGGGCTTCAGTTCATCTTTGGTGTTACAAGGAGTTTTGTTGGTCTCTTGCTCAACTGCGCCTCACACACACAATGATCAAGGGGGTTGCAGTCTGAGGAGTTAGGTGACCAGATGTAAGGGATGATGTGGTCGTAGAAATTATCTGACAGTTATAACTGTGTTCTCCTGCTTGTATGACATAGTGCAGAGTCCTGTTGCGAGACATAGTCTTCTAGCAACCACCCTCTTGACCCAGGGCAGAATTACCTCTTCAAGGCACTTGTTGTGGGCCTTCGAGTTGAGTTTGAGGCCTGTTGAAAGATGAATGGAGTTATAATGTCGCAATCACTAGTATCAATCTTAAACATCTTCGTAATCACCATTAGACTCATCCAACTCTTTCCGAATCATTTGTACTGTTCTCATATTGACATCCAAACATTCTGAAATGTTCGTACGAATGCCAAGCAGTACAACATGCTGTTTCCAAATTTCTGGCGGTGTTAATGGCGTCATAGTGCTCTTTTTCTCACAGACGGTGCCCAACTGACTCTACTATAGTGTACAGCCGACTAAAACAAGCAACGCACACTAGCGAAATTAAAAATATAAAATGACGACAATTTACCCATCGCATACCGTACATGTGAATTAATGCAAATCAATTGTGGGGGGGGGGAATAAAATAAACGGACTCTATTTCTTACTGCTGCTAAATCTTATGAAGACGTTGAACCCCCACGAAAGTCACCTCGCTCCTCAAGATCTCACAGTCTTGACAGAACGACGGAACATTCTTCAGCGCCAGATTAATCAGATGGCAGTTTTGGAGGACGACATTCTTCCAGCGGCTGCGTGGAGTTCCGCTAGGTCACTTCCAGTTTTCAGTTGAAGGTTCTAAGTGGTAGATGACTCTGGTAGGGTGGTCATCAGATCGTTACAGGGCGTGACGGAGCTAGCAAACATAACGCCGAGCGATGATGCAGAAGATGTTCGGCTAGCCTGTCCTCATTAGTCCTGAGGGCGCGGGAACCAAAGCCATGGACGAGGACGCCTAAGGTCTAGCTTATATTACAGATAATTACAGAAATTTCTTACGTAACAGTTCTGCATTTTTTTTAAATTAAAATATATTACTTGATGTAGTTGTCGATCATGGCTCTCCACAAAACCATTGCATAATTATACGTAACTAATTAAAAATCATACTGTGACTTTCCGATGCCCTCTTCACATTCTGAAATTAAACGTTTTTCCTTCTCTTGAACCGGTTTTCAACCGAGGTTCTAGCGCTTAGTCTAGTGAAGATAATAGTGATAAAAGTCTTACTAGTTAACCCATAGATGGAGGGATAAGAGGTAGATTTGTACCTTTTCCAGTGATACTTGCGTGTGTGAATATAATAAACCAGACTGCATTTGAAACTCGGTCCTACATGTTCCAATTATGGCTTGTAATGCAACCATATTTTTAGATCAATGGCTTTAAAAAAATCTTAAGATGATCTGTCATCAGAACCTATAAAATGGGGATACACAGTCACAAAAGAAGAGTTTTACCAAATAACAAAACGCTCATCATTTGCACACTTTCAACTGCAGTAACATCTATAACAATTAAATGTAATGTCCGTCTGTCTGTCCGTCCGTTTTTCGATCTCGGTGAATCGTAAACAACCTCAAGTAACAGATAGTAACTACTGTAGTTACACGCGATTAAAAATTAAATAAATAACTCATTTAAAATTTGAATATCGAACAGAGTGAAAGGTTTAAAAAAACATATTTTAATAAGATGTTTAACTTTAATTTCATTTTTCGTCGCAGTTGCAATTGATATCGTCTACTTGAACCGTAATTTAAAATTAATCGGTGCACGGTATGTGGCTCATATGATTTTTCCTTTTTCTAACACGCGTACTGTAACATATTCAAAATATTACATAATTCGAGTTCCCGAATTGAGAGTAACTTTCTGTGAAGGGATCATAAATAAAGGTGATTTTAAATGAAAAGAAAAATTATGTGCAAAATAAATGTAAACAAACTACGGAGATCGGTTGCGTATACGAAGAAAGATTATACCGAATTAAGGAATCGAATAAAGTTAAAATAATTTTATTATTTCTAAATTTTTATGACCTTTACGTACATAGGACGCTGAAGGTAAAAGACTGAAGACCAAAAAGCCCTCCGCAGGATCTAGCCTAAAGTCCACCCGAGGGGCAGCTTATATGGTAGTAAATAATATTTTGTTCTGGTAACAAATGAAAATAATCATATAATCAAGATCAACAAAAGTTTAGAAGAAAACCTTCATCAATACCTGAAAGAGTGATAATATGCGCTTGAAAAGTTTAATTTCCTGAAAAACTGTTTAGAGAAAAAGATTCTATAGATTTCAACAGACAGCAGCATTCGGCCAATGAATGCCAAATGTTACCTGTATGAAAACGGTTAATTTTACCGTAAATCTTACATAATTTTCTTTTAGATTTTATTAATTTCAAATTTATAGTGTTTAGAGAAGACAATATAATAAGTCTTAATGACAATACATACCTAATGTCTATGATAATCGTGTTTAAACTTTGTTTAATGAGATAATTTAATTTGATTAAGAACTATGATCATGTAACAATTAGTCTGCAACATATTTATTAAATTTATTTTAGTTTGGTGCAGTGAAATATAATAGTTCAGACAGTAACAATAAGATATACAATATTAGTAAATAGTTTGCAACTTGTGAGCTCAATGAATACATCTCATGGTAACTGTTTATATGAGTCTAGTTGAAATTTAGCATAAATATGGGTTTTCAATTTAGAGCAAACGTGTTTTTCGGAATTCAAGTCTGAATTATATTAATCCATGACGCAAATATCTACAAGAGTGTTTTTGAGTGGGAGAGAGATATGCAGAGCAGGTTTGCTGGTCTGTATAAGTTTATATAAGCGTGATTGAAAGCGATGAATGAAACAGAGAGACAGAGAAATATAGGACGAAGTGCAAATCCCAAGGTAGATAAGAAAAAAAAGAAAAAAAAAAGAAACAAATGCATCTGATGTCCAGGTTAGAAAACAAACGTTTCTTGTAATGTGTTTATATGTCAAGCTCACGCAATAACATATCACCGTGGGATTTTATTCCGCAAATAATGCGACCAGATCTGAATTTTTATGACCCACGAGCAATTGTTATAGAGTGATCTCCATAAAAACGGGGAAATAAATAAAGACTTGCATACAAATGCGCACATGTATATACATAAAGAAAGTTGTATATTGTGTTATACTCAAATAAAGGTTACATGATTGTACAGAATATAGATGAAAAACTGGTGTTTAGAAATGTAATCATAGGGGGATGTATAACAGTCTAAAATATGAACTACTAATCGGTGGCACGAAAATCAAGCAAGTACAATTTATATATCTAGGAAGTGTTTTATCAAAAACGGGAAAAAGCGACAAATTCAAAGTTATATTGGATTGGCGAACTCTAGATTAATATTTCGTATTAAGAGTTAAATGTCAGATTCATGTAGATGAGTGTTTTAGGCTATTTTTTATTTGTCTATGTATTTATTGTTTTGTTTAAGAGAAATGATTACTTGAAAGATCAAGCTATGAGTTTTGTCTGAGAGTTGTTCAATCAATTTCCTTGCCTCTAGTATGTTCGTTCACAGCCAAATAACTTTAGTTGCAAATCTAAGTAAGCAAATCTTAGAGGTCTTATACCGAATATAAGCATACAACTTTTATTTTTTTTATCAGATTGCTGATGACTAAACATCAATTCCAAGAAGACAGAATACATATTTGCTCACAAAAGTACAACATAAATATTAGAGCTACCAAAGATTGTAGATACTACAAATTGTAAATACAACCAAAGTACCAACAATTTAAATATCTAGAAAGTGTTTTAACAAAGGACAGAAAATGTGGCATCGAAATCCGAAGACGCATTGAGATAGCGAAAGTTGCATTCTAGAAGCTAAGTAAAGTATTAAGAAATAGGAAAATTTCGTTAGAAACAAGGAAAAGAGAACTGAACTGTGATGTAACATCGATCTTTCTATATGGCAGTGAATAACACTCATACTTAAAATAAGAAAATTTAATACTCACAGGACATTGAATGGATACAATAAATCAACACATAACTTACTTAAGGAGCTTGTGTAAATGTTTGGCAGAACGGGGATTGTAGGAGATAGTCAGAAACAAACATTACTTACAGCTTTAGAGAACATGAAGTTATGGACAGCTTGAATAATTCAACTAATAAAATATTTTCTTAAAATTCAACATAAATTTGATATATTTGATAAAAAATCGAAACAAATAAAGTTTTTACAAACACTATATTGTTTGAAAAATTCAATTTCCTTAAAAAAATGTGGTCTACTATGGAAAATGATCAAAGCGATGATAGATTTTAAATTTTACAAAGACGGTTGTGTTTCTTAAATATAATAAAACTTCAAAGAAAATGTTAAACTTAGTTTTATTCTGGCAAGGCATCAATATTTTTTCAGGAAGCAAACAAAATAATTACAAATATGTCAGGAATATTTAGCTGTTTTATACAAATTTCTTTGAATATTTAAAATTATTAGTCCTAGAATTTAATATCGTTTTAAAAAATATAACTGACTAGTCTAAGTAATCGTCTGTCTTGTTAAATATAAGTTTACGTTTCATTGTTTAACGCATCAATTTTATTTGATAAAAAAAATAAGGATGTGACACGCTGAAGTAATTTTTGATGCCATTTCCCTTCAGGACGTAGGCGACTATAACTCTCCACAATTTCCTTTACTTAAGAATTAACTTTTAGACGAAAATAGTGGAATTAATTCCCGTTGCCTTCAGAATTGGCCTTCTCCTAGACTGGCTACCACCTAATTCTAGAGAACACTGTTAAATTAACCTATAGCTAGGTCTAGTTTGGTTGTTTTAGGTTAGCGGCATATCAACCTCTGTAGGTTATTTAAAGCCAGACTCTAAATATTTTGTACGTAATTTTAAGTCTTCAACTACAGATATTTTATACTTTCAGGGTAAAAGTTTTATAGATATATATTTTATTTGGTTTGGCTTGGCTTGGCTTGGCTTGTTTTATGCCATATCAACCAGAATGGGTTATTTAATGACGACAAATTTTTTATTGCCGGTAACATTTTTTTAAAAAGTGTATTGCTGCTAATATTATTGTTTTTTTGTTTTTTCCAAAAATGGATTGCTGGCAATAATTTTTTTACAAAAAAACGTATTGCTGGTATATTTTTACACTTTCATAGTGTTTTTACCCCAGTTTGAGAGTTAACTATTTGCCCATAGCTGGCACCCTAACAGGTGCTACCACCCCGGATCAGGGTGCACCTGGGAACACCAGCAATTAAGAGGTGATTCCACGCTCCTCAAAACCTGATCAGAGGCCTTGCAGTTGTTACCCTGAACGCGGATGTAGTTTATGGTCATACCCAGGACGCATATACTTTGTACATGCTCTGTTGTAGGTGTTATATGTTTTGGTATAAACCTATTTCTTTAGGGCATGACATTATGGTGACAAATTCAGTATTTCTAAACATTTTTCTCGTGTTAGTTTCCTTGTAGTATTTGTGTCTTACAGTGGATAAATGAGTACATTTAATTAAAATGTCTTTTCACCGAGATTGCAATTTAGCATATTGTATATGTTGGTTGATCTTCATTCTTCGGCAAGTATAAATGTGTGAGGTATGTATCGCCTATATGTATTCAAGTTAGAGATACTTTGTATTGTCTTCTTTCTCTATACATTTGTTTCTATTCACTTAGGATTAACTGAGGAGATTATTTGCGTTATCTGTTCAGCACTTTTGCTATTTCTGTTGAAGAAACAATTTATTTTGCTTTTCCGGTCCGTATAAGGAATCTTAAGATTGTTATCAGAGCTCTCTTTTTGGAAAGACTTTGTGGCAGAATTTGCATGTATATTCCCTCTAATTTCTATCTGTTTTGGAATCCATCATAGCACTATTCCTCTACTGTTGGATCAGGAATCAAGCCTTCACAGAAATTTCACCGGCAGTGGGCTATAAAGTTTTTTTTTTTTAATGCTGTTATAACTGATAGGGTGTCAGAGAATATTACATTTTTTTATTTTTGTTTCTAGAAAATGCTAGGTTTGCTGCACAAATATCTGCATTGAAGATTGAAGTTTCTTTTGGTAGATATTTCTTTTTAAATTTTTGTTTTACACTGCTGCACATTCTGTTTCATTTTATATTTTTATCCAGCCGTGAAGATGTATAAGTGTCTGTGATAATCGGTTTTGATTTTTTTCTAATTCATCCTGGAATATAAGTGGCTGTGTTCTTGTTTTATGACGGTTGCATTTATTTCTGGTATTCTTATGATCCAAAATGGTATATTTTCTGCTTCTTAGGGTTCCATCCGAAGTCAAAAGGTTTTTTTTATAGCTTTTTTCTTTTGGGGGAAATGCTTTCCGTGTATAGGATCGAATGTGATATTTAATGCACAGTTACTAGGCATGTTTTCAGTTTTATATAGTACTATAGGACTAATTTCTCCCGTTTAAGATTTGGTGGAGGTTCTTTTACTTCTGCATAAAAACTTTCTACTGGAGATGTTCCAAAGGATCAAGCACCAATTTTAAACCTACACGGAAGGTAACATATAGTTAGGAGGAGAAGAGTTAAATTCATAGCATTCTTTAAAAAATCTAGTACGAAAGTGACGTAACAGGTTAAGTAGGTTTTTGAACTGTATATCTATATCTATCTATCTATCTATCTATATATATATATATATATATATATATATATATATAGAGAGAGAGAGAGAGAGAGAGAGAGAGAGATTATAATTTTATCATATAGGCCAAAACAGTTCACTCACTACAAATATGCAACTTCGTTTCCGTGCACTTCAATTGCACCTCGACTGGAGAGAACCAAAAGTGATTATGAGCAATTCTGCTTGTGGGCAAGCCGTATGTGAAACGTCACTTTCTTTCTTCCATTTGTTTGAGAAGAAAATATACATGAAGCAAAAAAAGGTGACGGAGTGAAACAATAGTGCTTGTTGATAGCAGTTTGGCGAAGGATGGATGGAGTGTTAAATGATGATTGGTCTGTAGAGATATTTACTTGCCGATAAACACCGGTCCAAAAGTTTAGACACATCATCTCACAAGCGCCCTAAGAGTCAGAGGTAGTGGAGAAAGTGGAAAGGTGGAAAGAGGGGATAGTAATACGTTGGAGTAGGTAAAATTCTTGCGATAGTTTTAGTAGTAATTCGGAATGTTATTTTTAGTTTACTATAAAAACATGTCTAGAGCCAAAATGCATATATTTATGTTTGGGTTATCAAAACTAATTCTGTAATCAATGAACTTTCATTGATTACAAAATTAGTAGTGATAACCCAACACAAATATATGCAATTAAGCTCTAGACTTTTTTATGAAACAGCCTGTCGTCTCTGAGTGTTAACTTAAATGTTCACTTTTATATTTACATACGCTCTATCTCTGATATTGAGCACTTTATCCCATAGGTATAGGACATCTTAAAACTATATTTCTTCCGATACATATATATATATATATATATATATATATATATATATATATATATTCTCAACATATACATACAATATATACAGATACATATATATTCTCAACATATACATATATATTCCCAACATATACATACAATATTTACATATATATTCTCAACAAGAATTGGAAGAAATTGCGAATATGGACAGACATGCTATTGTAAGTATATATATATATATATATATATATATATATATATATATATATATACGTATATATACTTACAATAACAGGTCTGTCCATCAAGTATATATATATATATATATATATATATATATATATATATATATATATATATATACTTACAATAGCATGCCTGTCCATATTCGCAATTTCTTCCAATTCTTGTTAAGAATATATATGTATACAATTTTATGAAAATAATAAACATAAAAATTCTTGAAGCAATCTGTATTAAAAAATTGAAACCAAACCTTAATAAAATGAATTATGAATACTGCACAAATGTTTTAAAATGGTCTTTTAAATGTTTTTAACATGGTCTTTTTCTCACTTCCTTTAATAAGGACACTAAGAAGTTTTTCAGTGAATACGAAAGGATCCTATTGAAAAGAAATAGACAAAACTTATTCAATGAGTCATATCTTAATATATGTGTGTGTGTGTGTGTAAAATGATAAGACGTGACTTTAATTATCCATTTTGATCATCATTTTTTTTGTGAACACCGAGTTGTTCAAATCTTCAGTTGAAGTCGTAAACACCAAGGTGTGCACAAAATCAATTATAATCGAAATGGATAATTAATGTCTCCGTCTTCTTCTTATTATTATAATGCTCAAATTTACATTGAGCTCTCCCTGGATTTATATCATCCTCGGAATTATCACTTCCAGTCACAAACTGGTAAGACGTATATATACATGTTCCGTCAGTATGTTAGCAATCATGGTTCTCCAGTCTCCTTTTATTTGCTATAACTTATTTTAAAAGTTAGTGGAGTGGTTTCTTGTTGTATTCTCAATAGATTTTGAATTTAAGGCATTGATAGGTCCTCATCTAAAGTTAGACAACCTATTCTACCCTGCTAAATTAATCCATGGCTGGTAGGGTTGTACATTTCCTAATGAGATTAATGCCAAAGTGAACGCAACAGACTAGGCCGCAATTTAAGCTTTGCTCAGCGATTCCAGCAACAATTAAAATCTCTAAATTAGAATTCGGAAGCTTATTCTAACCAGAATACATCAGTAACCAGTAAGGGGGCGAACAGCGAGCCTCCATTTATCATTTGGAAGTCTATATATATTTGGGTAGAAATTAAAAGGGCACCAGATTATTTTCATTTAGATAAATGAAAATAGATAAACACTAATTTGCTTTTATGAATAATTTATTTCCAAAGTGATTCGTAAGTGCTTTTTTTTTCTTTTTCAGGAAAATGTTTAATTTTTAAAGATCAAAGGAGACATCCTCATTAGACAGTTATCTGTTGATCAGTGAAAAAACAAATAAGTACTGATTCTAGAAGTATTTTTCTCAAAGTATAATTCAAATAAATAATAAATAACAAAAAAATTAAATAACACTATAGTTGCAGATTAATTAAAATCAAAAATCGTTAATTGGAGTTCATTTTTGGTTATTAATATCTTATTTGTATACTTTTTTATTAATTCTATTGATGTTGATTATATCCACAGGGCTTCTGATTCAGACCACCTGTTGGTTTAAAAACGAAAAACAATATCAATTTACAATTTTACTTTTAACCAATCTATAACATATCTGTCTTTATTTCTGTATATATATATATATATATATATATATACAAATATATGATTGGTGTATACGGAATAAATTCCAATAACCAACAATTACTATTCTTAATACAGAGTAGAGCAGAGATAATTATTTATTTAAAAATTATAACATAAATATGTTATAAAATACTACAAAAATAGTCATTTTGTTTCAACACCTACGGTGTCTTATCAAGTGATGATGTTGAATGTCATTCAACATCATCACTTGATAAGACACCGTAGGTGTTGAAACAAAATGACTATTTTTGTAGTATTTTATAACATATTTATGTTATATTTTTTAAATAAATAATTATATATATATATATATATATATATATATATATATATATATATATATATATAAAGGGCAATGTCCATGTGTTTGTGCGTTGTTTGAATCGTAAACAACCCGAAATAACTGTACTCACACGCGATTATAATTTAAATAAATAAGTCATTTAAAGTTAACTTTAAATATTGAACAAAGTGACAAATTTAAAAACAATTCTTTATCAAACAGTCTTCTTTAATTTCACTTGTAATTGCAATTGATATCGTCTAATTAAGCCATAATTAAAACTTAAGCGGGCCACTATACGTTCCTCATATGTTTTTCTTTTTATCACATACGTACTTTGACGTACTCGAAATATTACATAGTTCGGGTTCCCTAATGTCTTTTAAGATAGGTTTTATATGAAGGACCAAACGAATGGTGATTTTAAAAGAAATTAAAAATTTCATGCAAATACTAAAAATTACGTAGAACGGTTACGCATACGAAGAAAGATTATGCCGAATAAAGGTTTCGAATAAAAGTAAAATAATTTTACTATTTCTAAATTATTGTAGCTTTTACGTACATAAGACGATGACAGTAAAAGGCCGAAGGCCAACAAACCCTCCGCAGAAGCTAGCCTAAATCCGACCGAAGAACGGCTAGTGCATATCTATCTATCTATCTATCTATCTATCTAAATAATTATATATATCAGTGTATTCATATATATCTGTATATATATAATTATTTATTTAAAATATGCGATGGAATCATATTCTTAAATAAATAATTATATTTAGACTGTACTTTTGTATCGAGCACTGTTTTTTAAAAATAATAACAAAAATACTAAAGAACTTTGGATTATTTACCTAACGAGTTCTTTCCTATTTTTTATATATTTTCACACATATATCTGTATATATATATATATATATATATATATATATATATATGTGTGTGTGTGTGTGTGTGTGTGTGTGTGTGTGTATTTATATATCTGTGTGTGCGTATACACACACCAATCTATCAACTTAGAGATGAATTTAATATATAAATAGTAATAACAATATTTAATATATAAATGTTGAAATAAAGTTAGACGCACATATATTCTCACATACAGACAGGCAGATACGCACACGCACACTCACTCAGACATAAAAAAATATACATACACAGACAAGTATTCAACTATGTTTTTATTGGAAAATAGTGAATAGGGTGAATGATGTAATTTTAACGTAGACTTGTATGATTTCATTTGATGTACACGCACGTAGATGTGCAAATATATGATGGACATTCGTGCCGTGATTGGAATCAGCGAGCCAAGTACAAATTTCAATGGTTGAGTGTTGCGTTAACATTGTCACTAATGCCCTTAGGAATGTCAGGAATTCGTCCTTCCTCTCCCCTCATTCCAAATTATGTGGACTGGTCACTCTATCTTTCGGTGGCGATCAATGTAAAGGAAAGAAATCTCTGAAGTCCATACTGCGGACGATAAAAGAATATTCTACTAGTTTTACCCAAAAGCCATGACAATTTACAGATAAAGAAAGGGAATCTGTGAGAAGATACGATAGTCTACACCAGGGGTCGGCAACTCATTCGACCCCGCGGGCCGGATCGTGTTATAATGACGGGTCGCGGGCCGGACGAAGGCCATTAATGAAAAATTAAGGACAATTACATATGCAGAACCCCTGTCAACCTAAATATTTAAAACCATAATGAAAATAAACATTGAGAAATCAGAAAACCAAAAGAAAATCTAAAATTAAAAAAAAAACTAACAAAAATTGCTTTTCCTCAAGGAACGTCAAAATACTTCAAAGTGAAAAAAATCAACCAAAGTGAAATGGATGAAATTATGATGTGTAGGTTTGAAACTGTTTATTGAAAATTGTTCCACAAACGAACCACACACACACACACACACACACACACACACACACACACACACACACACATCAAACAAAAATGAAGCACATATAAACCATACATATGAGTACAAATAGTTGCAAACATATACACTTACGTACGTAGACATGTGTTATCATCCACACATTCATGAGGCATGTATGTATAATGCGCGTATGTTTAACTGTCTTTAGATTTCTGCTAGCTCGCATGTCAGTCCCTCCCTGGTCTCTTTCACTTTACCGTTCCTTTCACTTCTGTTATCTTTTAATATAGCCAAGGGTCATAACAAATATGTATCCATTATTTGACATTTGTAAGCAACGCAATTTGGTAAAATAAGTCTCATGAAAGATAACTGGCAGATAAGTCTAATTCGAAAGCCTCGTCTCTCATGTTAAAAATAGAGTCATTGGTAATCAGGCTTGCGGGCCGGTCAAAATGCCTTCGCCGGCCAGATCCGCCCCGCAGGCCGTAGTTTGTCGACCCCTGGTCTACACAATAAAGAATTCAAAATATATACGTATTTTAATGTTTAGTAGTTTTTTATTTAATTTTCTCTGAATTTAAAGAAATCAACTTTTATCCTGTAAATTCGAAACGCTTTTTCTTGCTTAGGGTTCTAAATAAGTTTTTAAGACGAGACTAATGAATGAAGTCAAATACGTAATAATACTAGCTTAAAGAATGACTAGCGTCAAAGATAAATTAACAAAAAATAAATAACTTCTTGTGTGATTCTCTGTAATGCGTATTTGTAGCGCTGTGTTTAATTTGCAATTAATGAGTTCTTCAGGTGATTGGAATGTCGAACTGAACCCTCAAGGACACATGGCACAGTGGATAAAGGCGTTGGTTAGATCCAGTGACAGGACCCAAAGAGTGTGAGTTCAATACCTGGTTAAGGCAGTGAAGAACTTTCAGAGGGAAAATTAACAGGAGATAACTGACATCCATCAAACATGGCACGGGGAACTAGAACAGCCTACCTCAGTGAGCGAAATAAAGGGTTCAGTTCGACATTCCAACCTCCTGAAGAAGGCCGGAGCGTACAACGACCGAAACGTTCTAATAATAAATATGGCGACAAAGATGAGGACAACAGTCCGAATAATGTCAATAATATACATAATACCTCATCTCAGAAATATATATATATATATATATATATATATATATATATATATATATATATATATATATAATTAATAGAAGTATAAAGTTTGTCATTCCAGAAATCCAGTTTGACCCTCCAGCAATCACCCAGAAGCCTATGTTGATTTCTTTGAAAGGTGAAGATTTCCTCCCGGAAAACACTGTCTCAACAGACAAGTATCGTGGTGACAGCTTTGCTATGGGGCGCCTTTTCAGCTAGTAGGATTCGTAGTCTAGCTGCAGTCGATGGAATCATAAAAAAGGTTATTAAATTCAAATATTGTACCCATGGCTACATCCTTGGTCCTATGCTGTTTCTAATTTTCATTAGTGACCTCCTCGATGACATCAGCTCTCAACTTGGTATCTACGCTGACGATACAATCATTTACTCCTACCTCGGGAGTAAGACTAATCAGTCCGATAAGGTCAAATCCGACAGATATTGCGCCTTCTCGGGATAATGTCCTCAGCTGTCATGAAATGGAAAGACTATATTAAATCCATTGCAAAGTCAGCGGCTAAGAAAGTCGGTTCACTGTGTCTTGCGAGACAATTTTTCTCTCCATAATCAGTCTTAATATCTATGTATACCATTCGTCCATGTTTAGAATATTGCATATTTGCCACATGTGATCCGGTGGCCATCCTATTTACCTTGAGCCCCTTGATAAGATCCAAAGAAGAATGAGCAATGTTATTGGTCCTGATCTGGTGGCTCGTCTTCAGTCACTTAACCACAGCTGTAAGGCTGCCTTTCTGTGTCTTTTCTATAAATACTTTCATGGTAATTGTTCGAATGAACTCTTCGCTATCGTACCTAGACTAGCGTCGAGATCTCATCAGTTACAGTTGAGCTGGCTAGATGTAGCCGTAAGTTCTATGCGAACGTTTTCTTTTTTTAGCAGTTCTTGCTTGTGGAACTCTCTTCTGGCTTCATGCTTTCCAGCCAACTTTGACCTTCAGAAATTCAAATGCAATGTCCATCGCTATCATTCTGCTCATATTGATGGTTCTATTCCTAGTTCTTCCACACCCTATAACCTTTTGTGTTTTAGTGGCTTTATTGCCTTACATGGCGTGATACGGATTATATATATATATAAAAAAAACATTTATTTTACATTCAACATCATCACTTGATAAGACACCGAGGGTGTTGAAATAAAATGGCTATTTTTGTAGTGATTTTATAACATATTTATGTTATAATTTTTTTTTTAAATAAATAATTATATATATATATATATATATATATATATATATATATATATATATATATATATATGAAGAAAAATATACTGAAAAAACAAACAAAAATCCTTATATGCAATTATGCTGTTTTAATGTTAATATAATGTCAACGTCGGACGTTTCGGTCTAATAAACCATCTTCAGGACATATTCATAAAATATAATTAACATTATCAATTCAACATGACAATTATATTTTATGAATATGTCCTGAAGATGGTTTATTAGACCGAAACGTCCGACGTTGTTATTATATTAACATTAAAACAGCATAATTGCATATAAGGATTTTTGTTTGTTTTTCCGTATATTTTTCTTCATACTGTCGGATCTATATCCATATATTTGCTTACAATTATATATATATATATATATATATATATATATATATATATATATATATATCTGAGTGTGCGTGTGTTTGTTGCTGGTATTTTAAGTATAAAAATGTATTTTTATACCTTCATAAGGTTTTGCTTTCGTTTGGGACTTCATTATTTGTCCTTAGTTGGGACCCTAACACGTGCTACCAGCCCGATTCATGGTGAACATAGTGAACACCAACAATTAAGAGGCGGTTCCACGTCCCTCAAAACTACCTACAATAGGGCCGTATGTAGTTTATTGCCATACCCAACGCTATCCAACGCGACAGTGACACAAAAAGTGTTAAAACTGACCAAGAACTGGCTCATGAACGATATCAATATTTTAGAGTGGCCAAGCCTGAGAACAAGCCTTTACTTAATTGAAAATACACGGAGAGATGAAGACACTGAAGTAATTGCGAAGCAGCCTTCTAGGCTTAAGAACGGAGATAACGTAGCAAGAGAATAATTGGCCAAAACTCCTGTTGAGATTTGGTGATAAATTATAAGAACTGGTTACAGACTGTGATAGGTAATGATAGAAGATACTAATGCAGTGGTATTACAAAGACGAATTAACTAGAAAAAGACTGAATATATGTTATGCCTGTTGGGAATTTTACATGAGAAATGGCATGAGAAATTTTATTTTGTTTATCCTTGCCCATCCTCATCCTTTGTTTTAGTGTTTATATACATACACACACACACGCACACCCACGCACACACACACACACACACACACATATATATATATATATATATATATATATATATATATATATATATATATATATGATTAATATGAGTAAATATATATATATATATAGTATGTCACTTAACTGATTGTTGTTACCTTCAACATCCAGAGTTTCGTAGGCGGACCTCTCCGGGGATGTCAGTAATATATATATATATATATATATATATATGTGTGTGTGTGTGTGTGTGTGTGTGTGTGTGAGAGAGAGAGAGAAAATACTGTTCGGTACGCTGCATTTATGGTATAATGTGCTCAGTATCAGGGATAAAGTGTATAAGTAAATATGAAAGTGAACAATGAAGTGAACACCAAGAGGCAACAGTCTGTTTCATGCTCAAACATAATCGTTAGGCCATGTGTTCGATAATTGCACTTGGCAGAAAAGGAAAATATGCGTACTCCGGCAGGAATCGAACATGTATTCTTTACGGAACCGTCATATAGCCTGACTTGCTTTACCGATTGAGACACAGAGGGGCGTTTCGGTTAGCAAGGTCAATTTTTCTATGAAAATTTCTCGGACATTCAGGCCGGTAAATGTCGTTAATACTGTTTATTATAAACAGAGCATTTACTTAAATATTTGTATCTATAAAAAGAACGTATAAACATAAAAAATGTCTTAAAACAATTTTCGGACTTTGTCCATTTCATAATGTGTGACGTCATTTGTTTACATTTGGATACGCATCGAGCAGATATGAATGTACGAGAGAAAATCATGGAGAATTGTAGTTTTAAAAAAATCGACCTTGCCAACCGAAACGCTCCTCTCTGGCTCAATCAGTAAAGCACGTCATACCATATGACGGACCAGCTATGACAGGCCAAGACTAACTATGACTAGCTTAGACCAGCTCTGACCAGCTTGGACAAGCTATGACCAGCTAAGACCAGCTTAGACCAGCGGCCCGAGTGAAAACGCTCAGGGCCCCACGTTAAAAACTGACCTTGTGTCACAACCTGACTCAGTGGGGGGTCAAGTAAATATCCATACTATATGACGGTTCCGTATGGGATACAGGTTCGATTCCTGTCGGAGGACGCATATTTTCAATGAAAATTTCTCGGACATTCAGGCCGGTAAATGTCGTTAATACTGTTTATTATAAGCAGAGCATTTACTTAAATATTTCTGTCTATAAAACGAACATATAAACATGTTTTAATATATGTATATGATTTTGTTTTTGTGAATAATAATTGAGAAGAGTGTAAAATTTCGACATGAGACGCACTTCCGCGCTGACAAACTACAAATTACAAATGGCGACGAAATGGCCACATAGTTCTCAGTAAGAACTAATTCTAACTATTTTGTGTGTGTGTGTCGGGTGGGGTGGGGCTCGCGCGTGTATGTAACAATCCTCTTTTGTGCCAGGCTTTGAAATTACAGATTGAATCTACGGACTGTTAACCTTCCAAAGTTTACACAAAAATTATTGTACTTTGAGGACTTTTGTACTAAAAAAAAATCATTGTCAATATGTAACCTTTATGAGGATAACATACGGATATCTTTCCTGGAGCGTTTATAAATTGTACACTGTTCAATTATTAACATTAACAATTGTACTTTGATTAAATGAAAATTACTTACAACATAATACATATTACTTATAATACATTCCTTCTTGACATCAATTCTGATGGTATGGGTACACTAGTAATAATAATAATAATAATAATAATAATAATAATAATAATAAGAAGAAGAAGAAGAAGAAGAAGAAGAAGAAGAAGAAGAAGAAGAAGAAGAAATAGTTGTTAATAAAGCGATGAAGTACAGTTAAATTAAGCAGAGGTACTAGCCTGACCGCGTACATTTTGTACTGGTCGGCCGTGGCTTTTTAATTGACGGGTATGACCAGAACAGTTTCTGCAAGTTTACAACAGACTTTCCATGTTGTAAGTTATATTTATTGCAACATCGATTTATTTTGCAACTATATATATATATATATATATATATATATATATATATATATATATATATATATATATATATATACGGGGAGAGAGAGAGAAGGAGATAGAGAGATGTCGGGTTTAAAAAAAAATCAGTAGAAATTGCCATGACGCCATTTTTGACCCTATGTCTCTGGTTGGGACCCGGAAAGAAAAATTAGTACACACCAAAGATAATAATAATAATAATAATAATAATAATAATAACAGGAAATGGTTGTTAATAAAGCAATGAAGTACAGTTAAACTTGGTTGTGCCAACAGACTACAGTATGAAAAATAAAAGAAACCGAAAATGCTAAAACCTATACAGGACCCGAAAACTCTATATATGCATGATGGCTGTCGACTCGATCAACGAATATGCCCATCGCTGACAAGTTTGATTCATGGTTTTAGTTCACTTGAGAACAGCACTCTTGAAGCCAGCAAGTAACTTGCAATGCTTATTGCAGGCGCGGCAAACTATGCTTCGTATAGAGTCCAGCCTGTTTTGTAAATTCTGTTCAAGTTGCTCGTGAATTTTTTATGTAACGGGTGAAACCGGAGAGGTTTCTGGATGTCTTTAACATGCGTACATATTTTGTAGACCAAAATTCTCAAACGTATTAAAATTATTCTATAACATCACACATGATTTTCGCAGTTTAACTTTGTTTCTATGTAAAAAAAAAATATCTAAAACATTTTAAACATGTCTATTTAATTGCTAGATCACTGTTTATTTAACCTTTGTATAATCAGATTGACGTAAATGATCAAGTTAAAAATATCAGATTATTCTTTTTCGTCGGTGTTTCTTTGTACATAATTTATAACAGAATCCTTCTTACATACTTATAAGTCTATCATTCACCATTCCTTTGAATATTTCCGCCATGTCTTGTCTTGTGCTTCTGTTATATATTGAGAGATACTTAATAAAATTCAAAGGATCTGTAATGATACTGGTCCTGACCTGGCATCACTGCTTCAGTCACTTTTCTATCGTTGTAACGCAATATCTCTGTAATTTCCATATAAATAATTCCATGGTAATTTTCTGAAAACTCTCCTCTATAGTACCTAGACTTTATGAATTTAAGCACAGACGAGTTTAACGGCAAGGTCTCATCATTTTACAATTGAAATGGCCAGATATAACCGTAAGTTGCATGTTAATAGTTTCTTATATCGCACTTCTCGCTTGTGGAACTCTCTTTCGTTTTTTTTTTTTTGTTTTTTGTTTTTTTTCGCTTTCCAGTTAACTCTGATCTTCAAAAATTTAAACGCAATGTTAACTGTCTTTTGATTTCTGTTCTTTTATGGTTCTCGTTTCTTAGTAATGTTTCTCTTTTTTCTTATCCTTTCACGCTCAGTAACCCCCTTGTGTCTTAGTGGCTTTACTGCCCTGCTTGGGATGAAATGATTAAGAAAAACACACACATAAAACACTAACTCAAGTAGAATTTGAAATTAGTTAACAGATCCAACCGTTTCGACAGCTTTTCCTTTCCATTATAAGGAAATAGTTGTCCGCACGCACACTAAAATAAAATATAGCAACCCTACGTATATATTATTAGTAATAAAATCAACACCATGTATATTTTATTAGTAATAAAATCTGTCCAGTATCGTTCACAGTTCTTTTTTGGGACATCTCAGATAACTACTCCTACAATTATTAATTTTGTGCAAATGGGAAAGTACAAACTGAAAAGCAGTCACTTGGAACTGGACTTTAGTTAATTTATACTTCCGGTCTTGAAAGTAGGCTGCAAGATAATCTCTGTAATATGATACAGAAATAGTTAAGAAGCCAAAAACACAATGATATAGGTCATAATGTCACACACACATTAGCGAGCATTGCACAGTATCATGCACATATACCCTTGGCATAACACTGTATATATCAATGTATTTCATGTTTATGGCAGGTTCGAAAGGCATCGATGTCTTTACAGACACTATTCTGATACAATATCTCACGTGACAATGCGCTGTATGTCATTGTAAGGCAATGACACGCATCAGCGTGCGATCTCATCGCAGCTTTCATAAGAGATTTATTGTGGATAATTTTGACAAGTGAATATCAACTTACCTGCCACTTTCGAGCCGTATGCCACGCCCACGCCGCATTTGGCATTGTCCCTCTTAGCGGCGACTTCTCCGGCACATCGAGTTCCATGGCTGAAAAAGAAAATAAATCTCTAGATATAGACGGATAAATAAAAAGATCGATAGTAAACAAAATAAAGTAAAGCGTTCATACTTATCTTTCCGATTCATCGTTTTGCAGAAACGCTATCAACTGGTCAGGATTTAATACACTATTCGAACTGTTTTTTTGTTTTTTTTTTTGTTTTTTTTTTGTTGTTGGTGGTGTTTGTTTGTTTGTTTTTTTAAAAAAATACAATCTTTATTATTAAATACGCAGGTATGTTTATATTTTGAATAATATATTTAAAAACGTTTAGTTAGAAAAAGAAATATATATATATATTCATACACATACATAAATACATACATATGTGGGCGCCTGATGTAGAGCAAAGATTAGATAATATTGTTGATCGAATCACTAGTGTAGTTAATTCTATCCTCATTGAGTGCGCCACTATTTTAGCCTTGTGCCAGAAAAATGACCATAATATAGAGGCTAAAGAGCGAGAAAACATACATGCAAACTTACTATATTGAGATAGATAGATAGATAGATAGATAGATAGATAGATAGATAGATGTCGAACAGAAAATAGATGATAAAATGATAGATAGATAGATAGATAGATAGATAGATAGATAGATAGATAGATGTCGAACAGAAAATAGATAGATAGATAGATGTCGAACAGAAAATAGATAGATAGATAGATAGATAGATAGATAGATAGATAGATAGATAGATGTCGAACAGAAAATAGATAGATAGATAGATAGATAGATAGATAGATGTCGAACAGAAAATAGATAGATAGATAGATAGATAGATAGATGTAGAACAGAAAATAGATAGATAGATAGATAGATAGATAGACAGATAGATAGATAGATGTAGAATAGAGAACAGACATATGATAATATTTATGATAGATAGATATAACCCAACAAATTATAATCAATATAAATAAAAGTATAAATGCAAAATGAAAATAAAAAGATATTAAATCGAAAAAAAGATCGATATTTGCTTAAAAAAAAGAAACAACTAGAAAAGTTTATTCAATAAACTCAACCTAGAGGACGACCTCAGAAGTGACTCCCTGACTAATCAGATATTTATCATTGATGGCTGGCATCAAATTTACAGTCTTTAATGAGACCTTGTTATTATTGTAGAGTAGAGTAGGCATTTAAATCAGAACATTGAGTTCCAGTTTTTATGCGTGTGATACAATCGTAAAAAATATCGGGTAGATTCTCTTACTCGTGTAGGTCATGCAGTAGAGAGAAAACACATGATGAAATATGTACGGCTGCTCCTCAACCCAAGTGTGACCACCGCATCTCTATGTAAACGGTGGTATTTCAGTAAAGAGAACAGGCGTGGTATGAAACAGCCGCTGCTCACAGCCGCTAAATTTTGCATGCCTGACAGTGGTGTCCACACAGAGTTAACTATCGTTCCTCTTGTTCGTCTGGCCACTTTCATGAAGCTCACTATCTCCGAGTCACTGTGACTGGTAGCTAGTGCCACGAGCACAGTGAGCTTTTTTTACTTCCTGTGTCAAATTATTAGTTGTCATGATATGCTCTCAATAAAATTTAGAAGAGAAATGAGAAATATTTGCACGTAGCGCAAAATTACATGCTTTTCCATTTATAGTCCGAAAAATCCCAACTATATATAATATGTTAAAAGTCTGCATATGTAAAATTATATAATATTCATATTAAATATTCATATAGTCACATAAATTTTTCAAATTGCTTATAATTTATTTGTTCTTACCTGTTGAACCATGTGTCGGTATATCTTGGATACGGAAAGGGGTCATGGCTGCTGAAGTCAAAGCTTGCTTCTGCATTCTAAACATAATAAATAAATTAAAAAAATATATGAGCAAACTTTTCAAAATATCATATTAAATTATATGTTGTAAAAATTCCGATAAAATAAATGTTTCTTAAGACAAAATTACTTTGAATATGTACGTGTGTACGCCTGTATCTGTCTATTTGTGTGTGTGTGTTCGTGTGTGTGTTCGTGTGTATGTGTGCACGCGCGCGTGTGTGTGAGGGATATATAAATATATATTAAAAAGAAGAGAGAAACCGCAAACGTTTCTAGTTGTAATGTGGATTTTTTTTTTTTTAATATTATGCTTTATTTTCCATAATTTTGCTACACGTGTTTCCGGTCTCGTGACCTTCATCAGGCAAAGCGTGGAGATTTCCACATATGATTAAAAATAATTAATTTTTTTCTTATGTTTTTCGATGTTAAATATTCTCGATATGAGACATTCTCTTTTTTGTGTGTTAGTGGCCCAAAAGTCTTTCTTGACATTTTGGGTCAAGGTCAGTTGGTTCGCTGTGTCGTATGAGAATCTTGCACATTTATAAATCTACCATTCGTCCATACCTTGGAAACTACTGTCATATCTGGTCAGGTACTTCAGCCATATACCTCTTAGAAATGATTAAAGATATCTTACTGGAATTCTCCGAGGTTTTTATTACACTGTTTGACTTTACTTTGAGCAATAATAATGTATAATTACTCTCCAAGCTTAACAGAAGAATCGTGATGGAATCGATCATAAACGAAAATGGATCGAGAAAGAAGATTTAGTGTCAACCTTATGCTACCGACGGGGATTTTATTGTTAACCATCACTGAGGGAAGAACACATCTGCCTATTACATCAAGATTTGAAATCGCGGTTTTTACCTGAGTTGGAATATATCCCCCCTCATTAATATCCGAATCATTTATTTTCTTTTATTCCACTGTTTATTATTTTTTCAAATTTTAATTATCATTTTTCTTAATCCTTGATTTTATTAAGCATTGATTTTCTCTTTTAGTTGCCTCAATAATTTTAAAACTTCCTTTACTTTCCGTTACATTTTCTCCCCGTTTACTGATAGCCAAATATTTTCATTTGTCTCTCTCACTCTCTCTCTCTCTCTCTCTCTCTCTCTCTCTTTCTCTTTTCCATTCCACACTCTTTTACTTTCAAATTCTCCTTTTTAAATCTCTCTATTTCTCATACTCTTCTCTCTTTTTTTCACATCGCTCTCTTTTTATAAATATTATCTTTAATTCTATCTATCTATCTATCTATCTATCTATCTATCTCAGTCCATTATCTAACACTTCTTATTATCTATCTATCTATCTATCTATCTATCTATCTATCTATCTATCTATCTGTTCACTATTTATCTATCTATCTATCTGTCTGTCTATCTATCTGTCTGCCTGTCTATCTATCTATCTATCGATTACATTTAGCTATCTTACACTCCCTTTTTCAAATATCCCCTTTCATTATTTCTATTTTCTCTGTCTCTTTATCTCATGATTACCGAACCATCTTTCTCTTCTGAAATATAAACACAGATGTGAGGTTGTCTCTTGACTAATTATCATTTGGACTTATTTTTTTATCTTGACCTAACTAAACGAAAGTGAACGCTTTAGCCAACTAAAAGTCATTGATTTTGACGCGATAACTACATGCGGTGTGATTTTACTAGACCTTCTTGAGCAATTTGAAATTCCACTCAGATTCTTGCACGTTAGACATTACAGTATGTATGCATGTCGAAAAAACACATTAACAACACAAAATATATATATTTGATGTTGCGTTGAGATTTTCTATCAATTATCCTACCCTTGAGAATGGCTAAAATATTAGTCGAAAACTCGGGACAATAACCACTGCGGATAGTTTCTACACTCTCTTAGTCACCATAAGAAAATTGCAAGAATATTTCTTGTCTGTCGTATTCAATAAAACATGTATAAAAGAAGGACTGCTGTCCAAATATACAATATATGCACATTTGTATATCAACTTGTCATATAGTTTTCAGTCACTTTCCATCGGTGTCGCATGCTGGTATCGTCTCCCCAGAACAATGACATCAGAAGTTTCCCTTCTGACAAATAAATCATACCTGTGTGTAAAATTGGATAGACGGAATTGTTTGGAAGTCGTCAATGGTTGTGTTAGCACGAAGTCAAAAGTCATCGTGACCGAGGGTTTGAACGTATTGGCCTGATGCAAACTATTTATCACGCCAGATTATGTGATCTCGCTCAGAGACTGTAACTAATGTCGGCTTAGGGTAGTTGCAGCATAAACCGCAAGTGGATTCTATTAGTATTTGAAGAAATAGAAACATCAGGCGTATGCAAATGAAAATGGCGAGCCACACTAGCTGACAGGTGTGCTCAGAAACGACTAGTCGTTTCTGAGCACACTAGTCATTTATGTATGCATGTATGTATGCAGGTATATATGTATGTACGTATGTATGTATGTATGTAGGTAGGTAGGTAGGTAGGTAGGTGTTATGGTAATTTACCCACACACGTATAGACTCTCCCAGCTAAAAATAGGAGCAGGTACTGCCTTTTTGAGAGTCGGACCGAACATTCTTGCTGTAACACTGTCGTTTGTATATGTTCGTATTACTGTTTCTGTTAATATATTTCTTTAACTCAATTCCTCTCGTGTCTTTTATTCTGGTCCTAACAAGGCCACAACAGTAGGTAGGTAAGTAGGCAGGTAGTTGGGTAGGTAGGTATGTATGTATGTAAGTAGTAGGTATGTTGGTAAGTATGAAGGTAGGTGTGTATGTAGGTAGGTATGTATATAGGTAGGTAAGTGTGTAGGTACGTAGATAGATAGACAGGTAGGTAGGTAGATAGAGAGGTAGGTAGGTATGTAAGTAGGTAGGTATGTAAGTAGGTAGGTATGTAGGTAGGTAGGTAAATATGTAGGTAGGTAAGTATGCATGTATGTAGGTAGTTAGGTATGTAGGTAGATATGTATGTATGTACGTAGGTAGGTATATACATATATATTGGTATATATGTAATGTATATTTATAACAAAGCAAATAGGTAGGTGACTATGTATGTACCCATGTACGTGTGTATATGAAGCTTGGCAGGAACCTATGTAGATATGTAGACATGTAAATATGTCGGTATTTTTTTTTTACGTGTGGAAATATGTATATAGATAATTTGATATGTATATAGGCTCGTGACTTAGTAGACCTGACCATGATACACAAATTTCTAATCTCACCATAGTCAATTTGACTTCTGATAAATTTCAACCTGGGTGGGGGCGATTCTAACGTACATCAGCGTTGGCAGATGCCTGAAAGATATGCCAAGTCTTGTGAGTGAAAATGGGTCGATAGTTGTGCTAGAATGAAGTCGATAGTCAATATGACTGAGTACTTGAACGTAATGATCACGCCAGATTATGTACTCTCCCAGGAACTGTAATGAAACAGATATTAGGTAATCACCCTAGCATACAGGTGAACTAGAAAATAAGCATCCGGATATTATTCGTATCTCTCTCTCTCTCTCTCTATATATATATATATATATATATATATATATATATATATATATACGTGTGTATTTACGTATATATATATATATATATATATATATATATATATATATGTACGTGTATATATATATAATATATGTATGTATATATGTGTACGTGTGTACGTTCGTGTTTGTGTCATCAGTGTATAATAAGAAAGAAAGAAAGATATTCAAATGATACAGAAGACTATAACATATGAAGGTTAGCATGAATTATCAAAGACTTTTGGACAGAATGATTATTATAATGAAAAGAAAGAAAGAAAGAAATTCAAGTGATACAGAAGACGATATCTTATGAAGTTTAGCATGAATTACGAAAGTGTTTTGGACAGAATGATTATTATAATGAAAAGAAAGAAAGAAAGAAAGAAAGATGTTCACGTGAAACGGAAGGCTATAATATATGAAAGGAATTGCCAAAGACATTTGGGTAGAATTATTATTACGATGAAGAGAAAGAAAGAAAGAAAGAAAGAAAGAAAGAAAGAACGAAATAAAGAAATAAAGAAAGAAAGAAAGACATTCAAGTGGTGCAGAAAATAATAATATAGGAACGTTTGCAGGCATTTGTGCAAAATGATTATTATAATGAAAAGAAAGAAAGATGTTCTTTCTTTTGTTGAACCGCACCTCTGTGTGTGTGAGTGTGTGTGTGTTTGTGTGCCTGCGTGCTCGCATACGCATGTATATAAGCGTATGATTTTGTTCTCCCATCTATCTACTATGACCCTCACTGATATAAAAGTTGGTACAAATATGTTTTTAATCCGAAACAGATGTACCTTTCATTTAATATATATATGCAGCTCTAATAGTAAAACACATTTGCAATCTACTATAAGTTTAAATGCGTTGTCTCTTCTGCATCAGTGTGAAAGTGAACGCAACAGAATATTGTCACTGATTTCACTTTCCAGGACGATAATCGTTACACTACCCAGACATCCAATATTATTTATATATAATTCCTATATCTTCATTTACCGAGGCTAGAACTCAGTCGAAAATGTTTATGGATCCTAGATATTAAAAATATATTAAATCAATATTAATGGCTGAAGAAATTATAAAAGTTAGCGCAAAGGTTGTTACATTATAATTATATAAATGTCACAAGATATTTCATATATTTGGAGAGAGGCAATAAACACACAGGAAAAAATATATTGTTAACATATACAAATACGTTCAGAGAACGTGAAAGCAGAAATTGAAAATATTACCAACCGCAAATAAGTTCATATACATTGCCTACTCTAGATTTTATCGGCTTCAGAGAACATAAATGTAATTTGTATGAACGAGAACGCCTTCGGTTCCAAGCTTAATTGTATTCTTTAACATGGCAACGCGAAAAGGTTATTTAAGGTTAATTGTTCATATACTGAATTCGCTTAAAAATCATTGAGAACTTAATAGAGAATTTTAAAACATTAGATGCTGTCAGTTATTTGCCATGCGTGATACACGCTTAGGCGATCATGTATCTTTCGATACCGGACTGACGAGGCAGATTTTTTCCCCGCAGTAGGTTGCCATTTCTTTCTGCGGTAAACCAGTTGTCATCCAAGGCTATAGATCCCGGTCTGTCTTGCTATTTACCCATAGCTGGGAGGTGGAGAAGAAGAGGATTCATACCTTTCCCAAGGTTATTAGCACGTAAGTGTATGTAATGGATTAGACCGGAATTCGAACTCGGCTCTCCGATTGCTCAATCCGAAGCAATATCCATTATACCACCGTGCCCACGTCGATCGAGTAAATGATGATGATGATGATTATCAATAAAAACATTCGCTTAATTAGAGAAAAATATACTTCGTATAGAATCACTCGCCCTACGCCTAAACTGAACAATAAATTCACGCGAAAAATTACAGAGAATCAAAATTATGGACAAAAAGGCTGATTCTTAATATTTAAACTTAAAAAATCAACCTTTTTTCAGAAGACAAATAATCATGTATTAAATCTATTAATAACAATCGTGCAATTTTGGGGACAGAGATTTTATCGTTATTGTCAACATCAAGTTTTACGCCGAGCATTAATAAAAGTAGGCCATATATTCCTAACATCGACATTTTTTAAAATCATTTCCTTCCAACAAAGGAGATAATGCCACTAAGACGCAAAGGGTTACTGTGGGTCAAAGAGAATGAGAAGATAGACTTTCTCAAGAACAATAAAAGAGCGAGTTCCAGGAAGATAGAAAATTGCAATTGACGTTGCATTTAAATTTTTGAAGATTGTAGATGGCAGAGAAGCCAGATATAATATGAGATGTACGAGAAAATAGACTATTAGAATACAATTTATGGTTGCATCAAGCTAATTTAACAGTGAAACGATGAGACCTAGCTGCCAATTTAGTAGTACGCTTAAATTCATGCAGTCGAGGTACAAAGAAAGAAAACTGCGATGAAAATACACATAGAAAACATCTTGGGTTTGATGATAAACTATATCCAGACTCAAGACCTCTAATTGGGAAGTTTGAGGAGTGTAGAGACACCTTTTAATTGCTGTTGTTCTGAGGCTCAACATAATCCGGAGTGGTAGCACCTCTTAGTGTCCCAGCTATGGACAATTAGTGAACCCCCAAACTGGGGCCAAAACATTATGAAAGTATATAAATACATGTTTGTAGTTAAAAAAAAAAAAAATACATGTATTAGGTTGGTGCAAAAATAATGACGTAATAATGTCGTTTTTTGACGTTAAAAAATACG
This sequence comes from Acanthosepion lycidas, assembly GCA_963932145.1. Classification (NCBI taxonomy): domain Eukaryota; kingdom Metazoa; phylum Mollusca; class Cephalopoda; order Sepiida; family Sepiidae; genus Acanthosepion; species Acanthosepion lycidas. The sequence continues at coordinate 24,611,876 of OZ010616.1, forward strand.
TCAAAAAACGACATTATTACGTCATTATTTTTGCACCAACCTAATATGTATTAAAATTAGGAGCAATACATTTTCATAATAAAAAATTACCGAATTACTTATTGGATAAGGGAGAGAAAAATTACACGCAATGGATTTTTGAAAGAAAAAAAAATTGCAAAGCTACCCACCAAAATTAAAATTCGATATTAAATGACCCATAAAGAGTTGATATGCCGTTAAACAGACCAAACCAAACTTATACGAAAAATAGAGGAAAGCCATGTCACGACAGTTGGAAAGGGATTGAAGTTGAGGACTGGTAACATTGCATATTCTTCTTTGGATTTTGTTGTGAATCTCGAGATATAAAACAGGAACACCAGACCAGATATACCAGCATTATTGAAAGCAGGGACGTATGGCAAATGTATAAATGCACAAGACAATTGTCTGGCACGATATAGTGAACTAATCTAATTATTAGGTTGGTGCAAAAATAATGACGTAATAATGTCGTTTTTTTACATATTTTTAACGTCAAAAAACGACATTATTACGTCATTATTTTTTTGCACCAACCTAATATAATCACTCCATTACATCTCAGCAGAAAACGAGACCAAAGAGACTCAATGAGTTGATCTCGTGGATGTCTGCATCAACCATACTGATAGAGGATAAAAATGGTTCTTGGTGAAGATTAAAGGATAGCAGTTCCGTATTTAGGACATATCATGGGGAAAGAGGGTTTGGAAAATCTGATAATCAAAGAACGGATTGAAGGCAATAAAGATAAAGATGAACAACTCATAACCTATCTAGCGAGATTGAGTAAATGCATGGTGGAACAAATTTCATGTGTGATAGCAAAAAAGATTAAATTTATTAAAAGCTAAAATGTACAGGAAATTGTGGAGAGCCATAGCCGTCTAGATCCTAAAGAGGCACCCCACTCTGCCACGCACTCAGTAATTTTCTTTTTCCTTACTCATGTTATTTATATTCAATGAATCAATTTTTTCACCGGTACTTTAAATGTCTGTTCTGCGTTTCATTCATGTAAAAAGACTTATATTTCTGAAAAAAAAAAATAAATAAATCGCTGACTTAAATTCTTCAAAGAATTCTGTTTTTAACTAATATAGCTACTAAAAATTATCACGGTGAATTTCTCAAGTTTTCACAAAAGTTAGTGTAGGGATAACATATGTAAAAAAACTATTTCTACCAAGATATTCCAAAAAAGGTTTCAAAAATAATTTAATTCATTTGTGATTAAGTCCGGAAAATTTGATTAAAATCTGACAATTATTTGATGTTTTCAAGTATTTACTATGTGCATGTGTCTGTTACCTCAAAAATAGAGATTAAAATTTGCTATGCTAAAAGTTAATATAACCTCTGACGTAAGAAAAAGAAGTTTTTTTAAATAAAATTTAGAATGTTCTGAAAAGGAGTAAAACATTTAATTAAATATTCAAAAAATAATTCACCTTAAGAATAACAAAGCTTTTGACGATAAGACTTATGTTTTATTTGCATTTGGAGCATGTTTTCATCACGGTATGCTGATTTTTTAGCGTTTTCGTGGAGGTACCTCTATAAATATCCTTAAAACTTTCAAGTAATTTTTATTAAAGTAAGAAGTCGTCGTCGTCTTTTCTTCTTCTTCTTCTTCTTCTTCTTCTTCTTCTTCTTTTCAACATATAAATATTCTTCGTTATAGCATGTTTCTTCCGGTTTTAGCTAATCATAATTCTTTATAACTTCTTTGTTACTTTAAGTAGCGATTGAGATTTTAAGTCTTTAGTATGTTCTGTTGATGTTATATTCTCCAGGCATTCTTTCCTCATTATGTATTCAAGAAATTTCAAATTTTTCTGATTCTGTTTGCCTTGTAGTTTTGTTGCTCGCATGTTCTTGAACACCCAGCATTCTTTAGTAAAACGAAATCTTTGTCACTTCAATTCTCTTATGAATTATAATTATGAATTATTAGGTTGGTGCAAAAATAATGTCGTTTTCTCACATAGTAACATATGTGAGAAAACGACATTATTTTTGCACCAACCTAATAACTGTGATAAAAGTGTGCAGAATTCACTATGAGTTTACTCAAGCGTGATAACAGTTATTGAAATTGAGAAACCAATGTTCCTGAAAAACCGTTCTAAGACAAAAATTCTATAAATTTCAGCCGACGTTAGTACTGACTGCACGGTCAGTGAATGCTATATGTTTCTTTATAAGGGAACAGTTAATATTTTTTTATTCTAAGTGCGGTGTGTACACAATCTCCAACCCCATAGCCATTAGCAGCGTTTCTCCTATTGCCAAATCTCCCGTCTCTTGTTCCGCTATCTATTCACACAGGTTCGTCAGGTAGGAGGCCTACTACCTTCCCCTATCTCTCTTACCCTCAATAACCCTGTGAGAGTTAATTTTTTTCGCCCTCTTCGCTCATTATATGTCCAAGAAATTTCAGTTGTATATTTCTATAAGTGTGTTTTGTTATTCGCTCCGTCTATAGAATTCTCAGTATCCTTCTGTAGAACAACTTTCCTTTTGCCTCCAGTTTACATTTCATCTGTGCCAAGATTGTCCAGCTTTCACTGCCATACAAGTGTATTGATATCGCATAGCAATTCAGAACTCTTTTCTTTGTTTCTAATGAAATTTTCCTGTTTCTTAATTCTTTGCTTAGCTTTTGAAATGCGTCTTTCATTAATCCAATGCGCGTTCATATTTCAGAAACACATTTTCTTTGTTAAAACACTTCTTAATATTTAAAATTCTGCATTTGTTTGATTTTGTCATCTATTCCCAGTTCTCACCTTGGGCTTTTGCTCTTGCTGAAAACCATACTTCCTATATTCTTACAGTTGTCGGCTAACGATTTCATCATACGTTGTTTTTATCACATTGTCTAGAAGGCCCGGTAGTTTTCTGTCTGTGTCTACCATCAATACAGTATCATCTACGTATCTTATATTGTTAAGTTTAGGTCGCCAACCGGATAATAAGTCCTGGTAGGTTAGTTATTTTAACAGACTGAAATAGATAGATAGATAGATAGATAGATAGATAGATAGATAGATAGATAGATAGATAGATAGATAGAT
>OZ010616.1:24619979-24652479 GCA_963932145.1 Acanthosepion lycidas
CTTTTAGTGTTGGTTTCACGATAAAAAGATAGCAAGGAAAACTCATGACATCTTAACCCGGCCATTATGTTGCATGTGTCTGCCGAGAGGCGTGTACTGGCTGGTATTGACTGGAGAGGTTAAACTCCGCGATAATAACACATGAGGACTGCTATTCAGAGTTTCCGTGGGAAGTTTTTTGCACCGTTACTTTTTTATCGACAGATCCCAAAAATGTGGATGGTCTGACACAAGCCATCACCACTTGAAACGAATCATTGTGTTAGTTTTCTGACAACTAGATCTAATTAGTTCCACACATATCCGGCTACCGAGAAAAACTCTACTAAACACAGAACTAGCCAGACTTTCCGCAAATCTTGGAATGGCCCACATCATGGTTTATTACCTTGGAGTTTAAATACTCGTGAAAAATATCTTTCCTCTCTGTAAATGTCACTGGTTTTCAACACAAATACCCTTTTGAAAAATGTCAAAAGTGTGTAAATGCTTTAATAATTCATCTTATTGGAAATGGAGATAACACAACACTTAAATAAGACAATGTTTGAACCGTATTTCTTTATTCACAAATTTAATTTCAGAATGTAATTACTAAATGAGTGGTCTAGTTTCAGGTTGTTGTCATCACATGTTCATGTATATTAATGGTAATGGTAATATTAACCATTTCCTTATAAGGAAACATCTGGTATTTATTGACCCAGCAGCCAGTACTGCTGTCGATTGAAATTAATAAAATCTTTCATTTAAAACATTTTTTTTTTTTAAGAAAACAGGTTTCTCAAGTCCAATAGCTTCTATCGCTCTTTCCAGCATTAATGGGAATTTTCTTTCCCAACTTTTATTTGAAGTAGGGTGGAATGTCAATATCTTGATTATGTTATTATTTTCTATTCGAGTTACATGTGATATCCATCTAAATTGATATTATCAACAACAGCCCTAGAAATGATTTGAATATAACATTTAATCGACATTTTACTTCATTCAGTCACTTAAGTGCCATACGTAATACACCCTTGGGCGATCATGTCTCTTTTGATACATGACTGATCAGGTAGAAGTTTTTCAAGTAGAGGCTTTCCGTTTTTTTATGCGGTAGACTGATGGCTAACCAAGGCTATAGGATCCAATCTGTCGTGCTAGCTGACCCATAGCTGGGAGAGAAGAAATGGATTCATAAATTGCCTAAGTATATTTGTGCATAAGTTTATGTAATGAACCAGACTGGAATTGGAACTCAACTCTTCGATTTCTTATCCCACTTCATTACAATACTCTAAAAAAAATGAATCATCAAAAAAGACTTAAATGTACGTGAATATAAAAAATTAAAACTGAATGCACACACACACACAAATATACATATATATATATATATATATATATATATATATATATATATATATATATATATATATATATATATATATATATACATACAAATAGTAAAATGCCATAAGAATTTTTGCCGTTAACAATAAATTTTTAAAAAATCCAGACGACATGCATTTAACGGATGTCAGAATTCATTGAAAAATACATCCCTACCTCTACCAAAACGTAACTAATAACTGATACAAAATACAGGGATAATGAACTCGCAAATACCCCTTGTCTAGATGAATGGATTTCACTGTATCCTTGGAAACGTGAATTATGATTTTTTTTGCTGTGCCTTTAAAACCCAGTAATTTTTAAAATAGGTTACTCCAAAATTCGCTTAAGGATGAAATGGAACTAATGTCTTTAATTTAATTACAAAATTAAATTCGAAGCTTTTAGCTTCCATTTTTGAAACATGGTTAGAACTGTGTAGCGGAAAAAACATATTTTAAATCAATTAATTTATAATATTAATGCACTGTAAATTTACATTCAGTACTATTTTGTAAAAATAAAAATATTTATAAGAACGCCGGATTATATATCTTACTGTTCTTTCTTTTTATTTATATATATATATATATATATATATATATATATATATATATATATATATATATATATATATATATATATATGCATAAAATATTAAAATGAACAATTCTTTAAGGAGAAAATAAATTGAAACTTAATAACATTATTAATAGCTATAAACACACGCCTAAAATTACATTACATCGCCATCTTTGTTAGAATCCATTATTAAAGAATCTAACTTCTGTCTAATACAAAGAATACATTCTTAAAGAGGCAAACTACAAATTATAACTTTGTGACTCTTCGCTGAGTGGATTGACCGGACAAATCTAAAGATAATGTCCCAACTAGACAGACACAGGGACACAATTACAAATTTTCATTAACATTCAGTGCCCACTTAGGCATACAAGAAACTTCCATACCAATATTCACATAGAATTATACACGATTTTAGTACACGTGACACGTGTCTGACCAATGAGAACTGACTTAAACATAATTGAAAATACCAGTGTTTTCTGTCTTTTTTGTGTTTTCTATCAACTCTGACGAAACTTTAATAAAAATGAAACATGTTTGATAAAATATTTCTTTTCCTTCTTTTATTTTATCATCCTGTAGGACTGCGATTCATATTTGATCTGCATTTGATTTTTAACTCATATATATATACATATATAATAATATGATATAACACAATATAAAATACAATATATATATATATATATATATATATATGTTATAATATATATATATAATCTAATAGCACGCTTAAATTCATGCAGTCGAGGCACTACACCCACACACACACATATATATACACACACACACACACATATATATATATATATTTTTTTTTTTTCATGACAATTGTCCCAGTGTGTTGTTCTCCTTAGTGCCTCGGCAGCATGAATTTAAGCGTGCTATTAGATTGACAACTAAATGTATTGCATAATGCTGCCATGTCTAGTCTGGTGTTTCTACTGTACATCTCGAGATTCTTGACAAAATCCAAAGAAAGATCTGTAATGTAATCGATCATGATATCGCATCTCGACTTCAGTGAATCCCTTCCGTATGTCATTTGTACAAATATTTTTATGGCAGTTGTTCTAATGAGCTTTCCACATTGGTGATTCGACTGCATGAGCATAAACCTACTACTAGGTATCACCATTTTCCTGTTAAACTAGCTACAAGCAACCGTCGGTTCTATTGTAATAATTTCTTTTCCCGCATGAGGGACTAACTTCTTATTTCTTGCTTCCATGCTCCTACAATTTTCAAGAAATTAAATTCAACGTCCATCACTATCTCCTGTCTTTTGTCGTCATGAATCCTGTTGCTTTATTGTCTTTTTCCTCACTTCTCCTCACTAAAGTTTTCTCATTTTACTTTCACTCCCTGTAACCCTCTGCGCCCTAGTGACATTATCGCTATTACACACACAGAGAGAGAGAGAGAGAGAGAGAGAGACACACACACATATATATATATATATATATATATATATATATATATACCTCAGAAAAGTGGTGTTGCTCCAATCTCTACAGCAAATGGTGAAACTCTCTTGATAGATAAATCAGACATTTTAGATCGCTGAAAAGAGAATTTCGAAACTGTGTTAAACACCACTTCGTTTACTGATGAGGAATCCATCATATCAATTGTCTTTTGAACCTACCTATCAATAGATAATTGATTCCATCAAGCAAATCTCATCTGGAAAATCACCTACTTCTAAGGATCCTATTCCACTCGAAGCATTGTGGCCAAAAGTTGCTAGAAAAGTTACATCTTCTTTTCGTGGAGATATGGAAGGCAGACTGTGTTCCACATGATTATAAAGACGCCTCTATCAAACACCTCTACAAAAACAAGGGTTCCAGGTGTGTCTGTGATAATCATCGGGGGATATCACTACTTTCATCTGCAGGCAAAATCCTAGCTAGACTGATTCTAAACAAAACCATTATACACCTTGTTGACGAGATCTATCCTGAATGGCAGTGTCGTTTTCAGTCGGGTCGTGGCAACATTGGTATATTTTCTCTTCGTCAAGTTGCAGAGAATATTCGCAAGAAAAACCAGAAGTTGTAAATGGTGTTTGTGAACTTGACGAAGGCCTTTGACACTGAATCGAGACGCTCTCTGACAAGTCTTGAGGAAACTCGGCATCCCAGAAAATATGCTAAAGGTCATCATCTCCTTTCATGAAGGAATGAAAGCTAATATCATCTCTAATCCTTTGATGTCACAAACGGTACCAAGCAAGGGTGTTTCATGGCCCCTGTCCTTTTTGCCCTTTTCTTCTCGGTGATGCTGAAATATGCATTCGCAGACACAGAGAGCGGCGTCAAGTTTTAGTTTCGAACATCTGGTGGTCTCTTCAATCATCAGCGCTTCAAAGCCAAGATCCACCTTCGTGATTTGTTGTTTGCTGATGATGCTGCTTTTGCTGTGACATCCTTTGAGGAGACCCAAACGTTTCTCTATTGCATGTAAAGCCTTTGGTCTTACACTTAGCATAAAGAAAACTGAAATAGTGCACCAAACTTATCTCGGGGTATTCGACTGGATACAAAAATTCCGGTTTACAGAGCTGTTGTCCTTGCCATCCTTTTGTACGGCTCGGGGACCCCATACAGGTACCATATACGCCAGTTGAATGCTTTCCATAAAAGCTGTATGCGTGCCATCTGTGGAGTTAACCTTCAAGATAGGACATCTAACGTAGACCTGTTTAACAGGTGTAATATTGGAGGAATCGAGACTTTTCTCATAGTCTCAATGACGGTGGACTGGTCATGTCTTGAGAATTTCTGATGACAGGATACCCAAGATCCTAATGTACAGCCAGTTAGATCAGGGCTACAGGAATGTAGGACGACCATGGCTAAGATACAAAGACAAACTGAAGAGCAAATTGACAGCTGTCAATATACCTCATAACACCCTCGAGCGCTTGGCTCTGGGGCGGGTAGATTGTAGATCAACGTGTTTTAATGGACTCAGCAGTTTTCAATCTGCTTGTCTGAATCGTCTTCAAGATGCGAGAGCAAGATCTAAAATATCAGTCAATCTAACTCTGATTTCATCCCACAATCCTCACTCTTGCTCCATATACGGCCTCCTTTGTAAATCACTAGCGTGTCTTAAGTGCCACTTAAGATTAGCGCACAAACTTTCATAACTGAATCAATTGGTTAAGTTCTCAGATCCTTATACGTCGAAACCGACGGAGAGTCCATTATTATTATATATAGTGAGAAGATTATATATATATATATTATATATATATATATATATATATATATATATATATATATATATATATAGTGAGGAGATTATATTTATATATATATATATATAATATTATTTATTTCTGTCATGTAAAATTTTGACAAATTAATCATTCTGATGCAGCAAATATGTATAAAATATACTGCAAAAATATTTATATACACTCCAAATATTTTCGAACTTGAATCTAATTTCTGACGAAGTTATTCTAGAAGTTGTCATTTGTTATTTGTGCACTGCATACATTTCATTACATTACATTATGTACATTATATACATTTTCTTCCTGCTTTCAAGTTAGATAAGAGGAACAAACTCGTTGAAGAAGAAATAATTAACATTATATAAACAGAACAACAATATTTGCACTACTGCGTAAAAACGGCAAAGACACAGTACAAAGAAATGAATAGAAGATTAATTCAAATTGACTCCTGTTGGTTGTTGTTGCTTTCTTCAGGAAGCATGAAAATGTAATTGCGAAATAAATTTGTTCTTTACCCACTGCAAGAAGTGTTCAGGTATCTTGTATTTAGGTCCTGAAACATATCACCTGCTGCTCACGGCTAAAAAGAAGGAAGTGAATTAAGGATTGACTTGGATAAGAAATCATGGTTGAATATGTAGTGTTTTCTGATGAAAAGTTCAATTTAGATAATCTCGATAGGATAAAATGCTATTGCTAGTTTTCAGAAGGTGCTTCATTTTTTTTTCTCCAAACATTCATTCAGAAGATCATATTATGATGTGAGAAGTTTTCTCAGCTGGAGGTAACTGAATCTGTGGTGATTAAAGGTGAACATGCTCGGTATTACAAAGAAGCCTATTTTCCCATTAGCCAAACATAATTATGGGACAAATGCAGCACTCTCGTTGCTAAGGTCACCAAAGAATGGGTATCAGTGTTAAGTATTGATCTGAAAACTCGGAAATGCGATTTCGTCGATAGCTTATTATACTTGCTTTCAATATCTTAAGTCTTTTCATACGGCGCTACTGAATTAAATTCCATTTAAATCCTTAAATAAACAAATGTAGACAGTTTTTGCAATCAAAAGGAGAGATATGTTATTATAAAAACCTAACTTCACACGCATTCTACAGAGATAAAGCTCTAATTGGTAAGCTGCACTTCTGAGAACAATTTTTTTGTATTTCTTTAAGATATGGACTACCAGCAGTCCCTTCAATTATTCTATTGGAACCATTTCCAATCAATCTGAGTGCTCAAACTACAACTGGAATTATTGATGTCCTCATGTGCCACGTTTCTAAGATTTCCATTTCATACTCCTTGTATTTTCATAGTTCTTTGAAAATCTTCAAAGATACATTACAATCTATAGGGACTACCATGTCAATAAGAAAGCACATTCTGTTTTTGTGGTCTTTGATCACTATGCCTGGGCGATTAGCTTTGATTTTTCTCCCTGTGTGTATTTTAAAGTCCCATAAAATTGTTATAGGTCCAATCTCTGTAACTGGGTCAGTGTGATGTTCATACCAGTTTTTTGTCGTTTCCTTCCCATAAAAGTTGCATATTTTGAGTACAGATATTGGGTCACTCTAACATGCCGAATTTTATATTCAGGTGGTGCTAACACTGATACAACATGGTCAATTATTGAACTAATCTTCTGCCTCCTTCGGATCTGTGTACACAGAGACGATCAACATCAGCCTTAGGATGATGCATCCGGTGGCAATTGAGAAGCTTTCTTATTATGACATACATTCGCTTAATGTCCATTATGGTCCAATTAAGGATGTTGAAACTGTATTGCACTACAAGGATAGCCAAAGTGTTTATGGGTGATATTCTGTTTTGTGAATTTTACCCAGTCTTTACCGACAGATGCATACAACTGTAGTATTCCTTTCTTACTTTATCCTACATTTGGGTATGCTGTATTTCATTTCCTTCGTTAATTCTTAGGTACCTATAAGCTTCTTTTTGCTCCAGTTCCCTAATTTTTATGACAAAATCTAAATTTATTGAGTGTGTTTCTGTAATTCTACCTTTCTTGAATGTTACTTTTGCACATTTATCTAATCCGAAATCTATAACTATGTCGTCACTGAAACATTTTACAATATTGAGGAAACACTTCAACTCATTGTTATCTTTGACAAAGATTTTGATGTCATCCGTGTAAAATACGTGATTAAACACTTTCTTTTTCACTTTTTATTCACAGTTATTACTGCTTGGTTCAACCAGAAAGAGGCAGCTGAAGTTTCTGGGATACATAATGAGAAAGGAGGGTCTGGAGAATCTGATACTCACTGATAAAATAAAGAGAAAGAGAGACAAGGGAAAGCAGCGCGTGACATACCTGACGAGCTTGAGCAGGTGGATGACAGAAAGTGGTCTAGGGGAGGAAGCAGAGGGAAGGGGCTTACTGAGAGCTGCAAGGGATAGAGGGAAGTGGAGAGCCATGATCACCTACGTCCTGGAAGGACATGGCACATAAAAAGAAAGAAGTTCGTGCAAAAAATGGGAGTAGAGAGAATAGAAGGGGCGACATTATTTTATTTATTTTGCTTTCTCGTGTATGCACATTTCTTTCCTGGTCCCAACCAGAGACCTAAGGTGATAAATGGCATCATTGATCAGAAATGGCATTATTATTATTATTATTATTATTATTATTATTATTATTATTATTATTATTATTATCACATAGTAATATATAATAACGATAAAATATTATTTGCATCTTCAAAACAATGGAATATGAAAATCATTCATTGAAAGAAGTGACTGATTCTTCAAATCTCCTGAATTCGCCATAACATTCTAACTAAACAATAATATTGATTCAATAATATTGATTCAATGCATTCCTTGATCTCTAAATAGTTCAATTCACCCTGAAGGTCTCTGAAACCATTTACCATTCCACCCATGAAAATGGACACAACTATCTCCTATTACACAATAGGAACATTTCTAAATAAAGTTTTGGTATATCCATCTTTTTTATTCTCCATTTCCATATTTACGATTTACGATTTAATAGGTTTTTTCTTTCCTTTAGCAAGTGAATAGAGGAAGAAAAGAATGAACTTTAATTGTTGGAATGATGTTGGCATATATTAGAATTTAACTTTCTTCTTATAATCTATAATGCATTGACGGAAAATAAAATTGCAATTCCCTTAATAGTGGTTTCAACTTGCTCGTGATTAAATGTGATAGATGATAAAACTCAATTATAATAAATTATTATAAATAGTATATCAATACGTTCACAAGATAAAAAAAAAATGAGAGGTTTATCAACAGGACTCAGACTTCATGGTGGAGTAATGGATAGCGACTCGGATTGAGGAATCAGAGAGCCGAGTTCGAATTCCCGTCGAATTCATTACATTCACTTACGTACTAATACCCTTGGGAAAGATACGAATCCTCTTCCTCTCCCCCACCCCAGCTACGGGTAAAATAGCAGGACAGAAAACATGGATGGCAACTGGCAGACAGAAATGGCAACCAAGTGCGGGAAAAAATCTGCCTCGTCAGTCATGTATCGAAAGATATATGATCACGTAAGCGTGTATCACGAATGTCACAACACTGATTGAAATTTACTTACGTGCTAATACCCTTGGAAAAGATATGAATCCTTTTCTTCTCCCCCTCAGCTATGGTTAAATAACAGGACAGACCGGTTTGCCTTGGATGGCAACTGGTCTACCGCAGAAAGAAATGGCAACCTACTGCGGGAAAAAATCTACCTCGTCAGTCATGTATCGAAAGATACATGATCGCCTAAGCGTGTATCACGTATGGTACATTGCTGACTGATATCATCCTTCTGCATAAAACCAAGCCTCTATTCTCGTTTGTAATTGTACCAATGGTGAATTTACGAATACTAACAACGCACTGACAGAAAACAAGTTTTTTAAATGTATTATCTGAATAGGTCAGTTGTCCCATACGTATTCAATGTGGACAAGTTTGGCGATCTTGCCTACCAAAGCAGATGTTAAATATCTTGCAGAACATGTTAAATAGCATGAACATCACATGGGGGTGCATTGTACTACTAAAAGAGTATATTGTCTTCATGTTGCACGAATGACGACATGATGGTTTGTACAATATTCTGGACGTACATAACGTTGTTCAAATTCCCTCCACATAGAACAAAGGTGAACGAGAATTGTAACTTATGGCAGCCCACCCCATGATGGATATCACGGGCGAATGTACTTTGAATATGTCATTCCATGTCTACACTTCACATACAACCATCACATTTTTTTACAATGATGATGGTCCTGTATAAAGCCCAAGAGTGATACGAGTTTGGGTATAGAGTCACAGATTATAGAGGTATGTGGGAAAGATAACGGTTAATCATAGACTTCAACAGGTTAATCTGGAGAGTATCCTCGTGGGAGTCAGTTCCACAAAAAAGGGCTTTGTGAGAAGACACTGCTCGCCAATAGAATACACATTGAATGAGGTTGGGTCGCTATCATGGTGGGTCTAAGCCGTGAAGTTTACAACGGGTGGGACTAAGGAATGTAGTTCGCCTGAAGTGATAGAGCAGCGAGAAGTTTACAACGATTCTTCTTGGAAAAGGGGTTGTAGGTTGGAAAATAATTCATCACCCACAAGGATGTGGAGACGCTTTTGGACTCTATCGAGGCTTGAAAGTGAACACTTGACGATATATAGTAGCAGATCTGGCTTGTGCAAAGTTAGTGGATAGCAAGAAGAGTCAGGTACATACTGGAGCGGTACAGGAAACCATTATTTTCCAGGATCTTTATTGATGGATCGTATTTACCGGTTCCACTTGAGGTCTGGGCTGAGTTCCAATAGCTTCTCGAGGCACTGGGCTTCCCTGAGAGAAGTGAAAATTCAAAGTCCGCTCATAGATGATGGGACATCACTTGTTTGCTTTTCAAAGCATTGAACAGTTTTTTCTCCACTGAGCCGTTAAAGCTTGATAAGAGGAGAAATCAGCTGCCAAACTATAGTTTTTGTTGTGGATTCCGAGATGAAAAATCGGTCTCCAAATAAATGACAAACGCAAGTATTTAAGATAAGAAATTAAATGTCTTTACACAAAATACAAAAGGTACTGCTGTTAGTAAATCCAGGAACGCCGGTTACTATTAATCAAAGATCGCTATATACAGTCTCGAAGTAAACTTCCTTAGAGTCGGGCGTGCTTGTAACTGTGACTTCTACCTCAATCACAATGTCTATGTACTTTCCACTCCTTTCCTCTTCTCTATATTCTGACTGACTGAGGGTATTTAACGGCAGCAGGTCGAGTCCACTTATATCAAAAAGGGGTGGACCCCATAACAGTTTTCTAGGTGCACCCATATACCGTTGTATCATTAATATGGATTTTCCCTAATGACCGGAGTATTCTCTTAGGCAAATCATTTATGTAATGTAGAAAGAGAGTTGGAACGAGAAGCGAACCTTAGGGATGCCTACGTTGATCGCTTGAACCTCGGGCCGTTAACAAATACCTTCGTTAGGAAGGATTTAATAAGTGATAATCTCTCCCAGTGAATTCATAGCTGGAAAGTTTTTGTAGTAACCCTCTATACCACACATCACCAAAGGCCTTTGAAAATATTGGGTTAGTGCATAATTATCAGGCGTTATTTAAACAATATTTATTATGGAAAAAGGAACATAACAATTCAACAATAGCATTTTTAAATGATTATTCCGGAGCATATGATTATCGACACGATTTTTTATAACCTGAAAATAAAAGATTTTTATTTAAAAAAAGTAAACAAAACAGTAACTTTTATTAACAAATAACTCACCTACAGAAACGCCTGATAATTATGCACCAACCCAATAGAACTTGCTTTTGCTCACTAAATACCACCATTCGATTTTAAAGATAACCCACTCGCGACACCACTATTAAGGATCGAATGCTAGAATATAGGGCAAAATTAACCAGAAAATTGTATTTATTTAATATCTGTAATTATTCTACGGCTTCCGTTGTTTCTGATCTTATACATAAAAGAACAAATTGTTTTATTTTATTTAGGTTGGTGCAAAAATAATGACGTAATAATGTCGTTTTTTGACGTTAAAAAATACGTCAAAAAACGACATTATTACGTCATTATTTTTGCACCAACCTAATACCTCAGATGTATCATTATTCATTGCCGTTACATCGTGTTTTACTTTTCTTGCACTTTTAGTTTTTCTGTCTTTATTTTTCTTTTATGAGTTAAAGTAACATTGTTCTTTTGTTTATCGCCGAGTTATTGTAGAATGAATCCAATTATTTCTCTCATATTCCTATTATACTTGTTATATCGTTATCACCTTTTCTATATAACCTTACAATGTAATCTAAGGCAATCATTTTTTTCATTTCACTGTTCTTTTTGTACTATTGTTAACTCTTCCTTCGAAATCTCTTGATTTCCATTTATTTATACTGTTATGTTTCATTTTATTACAATAAATTACATTATTTTCAACATTTTTTCGCCATTTTACGGGTAGTGTAACGATTATCAATACGGAAAATAAAATCAGCGATCTGATTTCAGATTTCTGCCTAATTTTCTGCATTTACTTTTATACAAATATCCTTCAGAAAGGCATGAAACCATCTGATCTATCCCCAGCTATGAGCTAAATATCAGGGTAAACTGGACTCTCCAGCTCTTGGTGTCAAGTAACAGAAAGACTATTCTGAATACCTAACATCGTATTAGGTTGGTGCGAAAATAATGACGTAATAATGTCGTTTTTTGACGTTAAAAAATACGTCAAAAAACGACATTATTACGTCATTATTTCTGCACCAACCTAATAGAAAGCAGCTGGAAACTACTACACTATCCGTCCCCCCCCCCCAAAAAAAAGTCATGCCAATTCGCAGGTCTTCCTCTTCTATTTGCAATGTCCCTTCAGTACTTTCGTACCTTCCCATCCCTTTCCCTACCGTTCCTCCATCAATTCAGACAAGCTCGTTGGGTAGGTGGCCCGTTGCCTTCTCTTGTTTCGTCTGCCTTCAATATTTCCCATGAGTGTCAATTTCTCCAAACCTTACTTTCTCGTTATGTATCTCAGAATTTTCATTCACTCTCTTTCTGTTTCTAATGTCCTGTTTGTTTCCATTTTCCTTAGAACTTCTTAATTGCTGCCATGTTCTGTCTATGGTATTCTCAGAATTCTTCTCCAGAACAATATTATTGTTTCCATTTTCCTTAGAACTTCTTAATTGATCATTGGTCATTTGATTAGATTTTGGGTTAAACCCAGAGATGGATTATCCTTTAGGCTGCAGTCTAGGGGCCCTCAGCATTTTATAAAGTAATTATTTTAATTTTTTAGATGTTATAACTTCTAAATAGCTTTATAAACTGAAATGATATCAATATAAAAAAAGTCATATTTATTAGACTTTGCAGGAAGCAAAGCAAAGAAAAGAATGTTTTAATTTATGTCCTTGTGTTTCAAGTAGATAACATGTTTCATTTTAGTTCAGAATGTTTAAAGACGTTATAACTTCTAAATAGTTTCATAAACTAAAATAATATCAATATGACAAAGCTATTTATTTTGATTCATTTATTATTAGCTGAAAGAGGCCCATAGTTTCATTACCTTGGAATCCCCAAAAAATAATAATTAGGCCCTGGATAGAAGAAGACACATAGAAGAAGAATTAGTTTTTTTTTTTTGTTTTTTTTGTTATACGGAGTAGTTGATCATGTTAAATAACGATTTCTTTTTTACTGGTTATGACAAAAAATGAACAATAAATATTTGGATACATTCTTAAATGATTCAACAGCAAAAACAGAAAAAGTATAAATGTTAGCAAGGAAGAAAGAAGAAAAACTAAGAATAAAAAGCAAAAACGATAGAACGGAAATGAATGATGAGACACCTGGTTTCAGACAATACATAGCATCTAAACGTGCACAAAGTCATGAAAGTTGAAAGGTATGTATAGATCAAGCAGGGTAACGTTTTATAAGCATGGATTCGCATGATCTATTACATATCACAAGGCGGACCGCGCTACGAAAACGATTTGAGATAATTTTTTTATAGTTGATACCACGGTTATTTTTCACCACACAAAACCATATGTATATATACGTTAGAAATGGTGTAATGGTTAGCAAACAGTTACAACTGAATAGTGAGTTCGATCCTTACTGGGTGCTCCATACTTTCGGTCTTGTGCCACATCTAAGTTACGTTTAGAAAAATCAATGTCTTAGAGATGAAGGAAAGTTTTATTTTATTTTTTAAATTTCTTTTTTTTTTCTTTTTTTTTTTTTTGGTGGGAAGAAAAAATTTACTATAATTAAAATGACCACTGATGGTAGTATGATTAGCACCTGTCACCATGTGTGATTTATTTCTAATTTATTCATTTGAAATTTAAAAAAAAAAAAATTACATCCAGAGAAAAAAAATATTACGTATGTTTCCTGTTTGAAAAGCAAAAGATGTTTACACGTATGACCTTCCTTAGTGAAAATCACCAATGGTTTAAAATAATGAAAATGTTATTTTCACTGAAAGTTTACAAAATTCAAGAAACGTTGTCATTGTTTGAATATGTGGTTATGTATGAGAGAGTCTGCGAGTGAATAAGTGATAACGAAATAAAACAAAACGTTATTTTCCCTATGAAATTAAACGTGTTATTCAGAAACACCGAATGGGCTGCATTGCCGTCCGTGGGCCGTAGTTTGCCAATTGCTGAGATAGATCATAAAACAATACCAGGGAGGATAATATTAAAAGCAAAATTATGGCACGGATTATTCATGAAAACAGAACAAGTCTCGATATTACGGATACTAATAAATAGTTAATATTAAATACAAGCAGATTTCAAATACTAAATTTTATCGACACTTTTTCTGGTATTTCCATTTTTTTTAATGGGATCAAGTAAGGAGTAGCTTAATGGATTTCGTTACATATATTATACAACGCATTCCTGTGTCATTCTATATTCGAATCTCTCTCTCTCTCTCTCTCTCTCTCTATATATATATATATATATATATATATATATATATATATATATATATATATATATATATATACCATTTCATACGTTGCAGCGGAAATAGGTATTTTATATTACGCTTAGTAATGTCTTTATTATTGTATCTATTAAACACTTATAATTTTATCACGATCACGGGTCAATAATCCATTATAATCATAAGGACATCACATGTATTGGGCAGCGGGTGAGATTTGGAGGAGATAAATCTGGTGGAACCCATCCAGCTTAACGATATTTTTGAAATCAGAGTTGTTCTGTTACTATACTGTTTGCCCTACCAAAGCTATTCTGTTTTACATATTATTTGTGAAGGTTTGTCCTTTTCCTAGCTTGGTTGATAGTCTAGACTGAGGATAAAACAAAATCATTAACAAAGTTTTGAATTTAGAGTTTTTACACAAAAAGGTTTATCAAAAGGGCTTGTATAATTAGCTATGATTTTCATCCTCAGTAAGTTAAGCTTAATAAATAACTACAAGTCATCGCCAGGTGGTAATTGCTAACCAGCTAGTCTTTTTGACCATTATTTTGATCCTTACTAGGTGCCCATATATTTGGTTTTGTGCCAAGTTAAGCTTTAAAAATAACTAAGGTTCCGCATATGGTAATGCTTTACCATTACTACTGATTACTGAGGCCGATCTTCACTATGTGCCCATACTTTTGGCCTTGTGCCAAGCTGCCATTCAACAAGCGACTTTTGTTTATTTTCCCTTAAGGTTTATTTTATGAATTCAAAATGTTTAAATATATGTTGCTGGCTTAGTTCAAATGTTCAATGTTATTCGATAACTTTACATTCAGAACACATTTATTAATAATTTATATTTTCACAACCAATATTTTTTCTGTATATAATTTCATTATATAATGTCATTTTATTTCACATATATAATTTGATGCGATTATCGAGTTTCAATATTTGAAGGATGCTACTGTATATAAGTTCATGTACTTTAATATATTAATGACCTTACCGGTGGGGCATCAGTACTAAACTCTATGCTGATGATACAGGTATTTACGCCTGTTAGTCAAATCGGTCTGATGTGATCAAATTGACACCTAATCTCAAAAATGATATATGTTCTGTTGTTAACTAGGGCAAGGAATGGTTTGTTAATTTTGACGCCTCCAAAACAAAACTGCTCTTTTTCAATCATCTACCTTCTATAAGCATGACTATTACTACCCCCCAGTTAAGTAATTTTTTGCATTTTCAATGGCTAATGTTTTCCACTGACAATAAATGGAAAGAGTATACTGAATCTATTGCTAGGTCTGCTGCTAGGATAGCTGGTTCTCTATGTCGTACGAGACAATTTTTCTCACCCTGTCTTACATATTTATAATCTCCTATTTGTCAATGCTTACAATATTGCTGCCGCATATAGCCTGGTGCTCCTGCTATATTTTCTTGATAAAATCCAAAGAAGAAACTGCAATGTCATTGATCCTGATCTGGCATCTCGGCCTCAGTCACTTTCCCACCGCCGTAATTCAACTTTGCTGTACCTTTTTCTATGTATACTTTTGTCCTGAAGGAACATGGTAATGGTAATAATGAAATTATTTATAAATTTAAACGCAGTACAAGACTGACGGAAAGGTCTCATCATTTTACAGTTGAAATGCCTAGATGTTATCTTAAATTCTATGTTAACAGTTTATTCTTTTGCACTTCTTGCTTGTGTAATTCTCTTCCAGCTTCTTGCTTTCCAGTCATCTTTAAATTTAATTTAAATGCAATGTCAATTGTTATCTTCCTGTTCTTTTATTGTTCTCCCTCCTTAATAATATTTTTTCTTGTTCTCATATTCTTTTATATCCAATAAGCTTCTGTGTCATAGTTGTATTGTTATCTTTCTTGGGATGAAATAATGAAAAGCAATTTCGTTTCATACACGGTGCAATGAATAAATTGTCGTTTAAATTACGCAGAAATGAAAATAATACTGATATCTCATTTTAACAGATATATTCGCCAAAGTTATAGAAAAATATCTTAAAATAATAAAGATAAAATTTATTCAATAGAATCGCTATTGGCTTCAACCACAGCCTCCAGACAACTTCGGAATCTCCTGCAATTCTTCTGGGCGGTCTCCTTGTTTAAGTTGGTGAATGCTGCCATAATCATTGCCTTCAGTTCATACAAGGAGTTCTGTTGGTCTCTGGGTCAGTTACGCCCCTCAAATAATAAACGAGGTGGTTACAGTCTAAGTAGTTAGAAAGCCAGATGTAAGGGATGATGTGACCGCAGAAATTGTCTGACGGCCATGATTAGGTTCCCTTGCTTACATGGAATGGCACGGAGTCCTGTTGTCAGATCTTCCAGCAGAACCCTCTTAAACCAGGGCAGCTCTACCACCTCAAAGCACTTGATGTAGGCGTCTGTGTTGAGCCTGATGCCCTCACCAACAAATTCAGGAGTTCTTACAAAGTGAGTCTCTCGGAACTGCTGTACCCTCGTCATCGCCATTACACTAATCCAACTCTTTCCGAAGCCTCTGTGCTGTCCTCAGATTGAAACCCAAATACTCTTATATTTGTATTGGAGTTTCCGGTGCGAATGCCAAGCAGTAGAGCATTTTCAAATTTCTGGCGGGGTGAATTGCGTCATGGTGCTCTTTTTCTCATAGACATTTCCCAGATGATCCTACAAACAACGCGCATGCGAGAAATTAAAAATATAAAATGACAACAATTTACCCATCACACCATATATTAGGTTGGTGCAAAAATAATGACGTAATAATGTCGTTTTTTGACGTTATACGTCAAAAAACGACATTATCACGTCATTATTTTTGCACCAACCTAATATATATAACGTTTTATGCTTTATTTCAGTTCATTTTCTACATTGGTATGTCTTGTCCATTGCAATTTTTAATTATCTATTAATATTTCAATATTCATTTATTTTCTGTTTCACATATTTTTCTTTCAAATATCATTTTTCTATTTAATTAAGTATCAATTTCTTGTAAGCCCCATCGGCTAATTTCAGTTGCAGTACACACAGTATTGTTCTCTATTTTATAGTAAGTCATTTAGCACGCTGTCGGAACAATGTCTGAAAGAAGATGCAGTAATATTTTCAGCTTTTAAGAATGATGAAGTGCCAGTTCATGCAAAAGGCTGTACATATAAACAGGCAAGAACTAACTGACAAAAAACAAATTAAACAATACAATAATAAACAAAAAAAAAAGCTAAATACAACTAAAAACACATAATCACGATAGTTTCTTTTATATATAATTGTACGTATCTACAATCAATTTATGTAGCCGTCTCTTAAAAAGGAAATAACATCATGTATCTAAGTTTAATAATCAATGTTTGGCCAATGAGAAGTGACAAATCCATTCACGAGTTTTTTTGCTTAAAATTCTTGATATAATAAGTGTGCTCCACATTTTATCCATATAAAGTAACGCTGAACAATATTGAATCATATTTCAACCACACATAAATACAACAATAAGGACAACTGCTACGACAATAAAAATAAAGCCGATCAATGGTGAATTCTTACGTAATTGTCTCTAATGTCTTCATGAAGATAATCGATGCCTGGAAATAACAAAGAGAAATATTATATTTTTGTTCGATATATCAAACGTGCAGATACGGGTTAAAGGTATTTTAAGGAATAAAAAAGATCGATAAAAATCAAATTTTCAATATAGCAAGTATTTAAAAGAAAAACATTTAACGATAGATTCACGGTGTCAGCGGTAATTGGTACTTTTTTGAAAATTAATAAAATACAAATGTGAATACATTAGATTAATCTTTTAAAAATTCTGAGGTATGAATACATTGTTTTATATTTTTGGTAAAGTGAACTTCCCGTTTCATATTTTTGGTAAAGTGAACTTCCCGTTTTATATTTTTGGTAAAGTGAACTTCCCGTTTTATATTTTTGGTAAAGTGAACTTCCCGTTTTATATTTGTGTTAAAGTGAACTTCCCGTTTTATATTTGTGTTAAAGTGGACTTCTCGTTTTATATTTTTGGTAAAGTGGACTTCTTGTTTGATATTTTTGTTAAAGTGGACTTCTTTTATATTTTAAGAACTCCGGCGACCTCTCCGACCCTTCCAACTACCTTTCTATCAGTCTCCTTCCCCTCTTCGGCAAAGTCTTTTAAGCCCTAATCAATATCGAGGTGGTAAACTACCTCACATCCCATAATCTGCTCTCAGACAAGCAATATGGTTCCGCTTTGCCGGATCTACAGCTGATGTGCTTACGGCCATCACTGAAACTGTCTACGGAGCTCTTCAAAATAACGGGGAAGCCCGTGCCGTGGCACTAGACATCTCCAAATCATTTGATAAGGTTTGGCATGCCAGCCTTCTTCGCAAGCTCCTGGGTTATGGCATTACGGGTCGATTATATAACCTAATGCAATCATTCCTGTCAAACCGTGAATTGAAGGTCGTTCTCAATGGATTCTCCTCCAGTTCCTCTTCCACGAACGCAGGTGTTCCTCAAGGCTCCATCCTAGGCCCCACTCTATTTCTTATCTACATAAATGACCTTCCTGACGCAATAACTTCCCAAGTTGGCATCTACGCAGATGACACCACAATTTATTCCTGCCTCAAAAACAAATCTAGTCTCGCTGACGAAACTCGCCTGGCCGTGCGTCTCGAAAAGGACCTCCAATCGATTGTGAACTGGGGCATGAATTGGCTGGTCAACTTCAACGCTTCTAAGACAAAACGGCTCTCTATTAATCACCACAGAGATCCTTTCCTTCCCTCCATTAGAATGTCTGACGCTCAACTTCTCGAGAGCAACTCTCTGCGGCTTCTCGGTCTCACGTTGACTGCTGACCTGAGATGGAATAAATACATTGAATCAATTGCCTCGTCCACTGCAAGGAAAGTTGGCTCCCTGAGCCGCTCCAGGAAGTTTTTCTCCCCGGAGTCGATCCTCCAGATCTACAAATCAACAATTCGCCCTTGCATGGAGTATTGCTGCCATATATGGTCTGGTGCCTCTTCTGTTTGCCTCGGGGTTCTTGATAGGCTCCCGAGGCGGATATGCAATTTAGTTGGCCCTGCTCTGTCGTCTCGTCTACAGTCACTTTCTCACAGACGCGCCGTCGCCTCCCTCTGTTCTACAAATACTTCCATGGAAATTGCTCCGAGGAGCTGCATCCGCTGGTTCCCAGACGTCATGAGTTCAAGCGCCATACGAGGCTGGCATCCCGCTCTCACCCCTTCACTGTCGAAACTCCTAAATGTAGCCGTCTCTTCTACTCTAATAGCTTCATGTCTCGCACCTCTCGCCTGTGGAACTCCCTTCCCTATTCCTGTTTCCCTGAGTGCTATAATCTCCAGCTATTCAAGTGTAATGTCAATCGACATCTCCAGTTGCCTTGATCTATCCACTACCCTCATCCTTTCTTCTATCACTCCTATCTGATCTTGCTCTAAATTTTCTGTAACCCCTTGCGTCCTAGTGGCTCCCGCCTTGCTTGGGGTGAAATGCTTAAAAAAAAAAAAAGAAAAAAAAAGTTGACTTATTGTTTTATATTTTTGTTAAAGTGGACTTCTGTTTTATATTTTTGCTAAAGTGGACTTGTTTCATATTTTTGGAAAAGTGGACTTCTTGTTTTATATTTCAAAATATTCTAACCCGTGAATGGTCTTATTGGCATTACAGTCATGTACAAAGATTTTATGAAACATAATATTTACAAAAATTTTAATCGATGCCGTAGTTTCTTCTTCTTCTTCTATATATCATGTCCCTTCGTGTCGTGTACGATAATGGCCCTTCACAACTTCTTGTTCTTTGTTTGTCTTTTTGCTATCCCCCCCCGATCCATTTTCTACCATCCATTTACACAAGATTCCGATACAAAAATGAATTACTTCTTGCTTAACTTAGCCGAAACTCGTACTACACAATGCAAAGACAAAACATAATAATAATAATAATAATAATAATTTATTCAGACTTAAAGTACTAAATCAATAGAATATGGTATGCGAAAAAGTAGAAATTATATCTATTATAATCGAAGTATGAAGAATATTTGACATTGTTGAAAACATTATATTTACTAGTAAATTTCATATGTTGCAGAAGACCTGTTTGCTAGGAACAGCACGAACAATACTGGATACTTAAGGGTGCATAATGTAGCTTTACATCCAATAAAAGCAAAGCCAGCAAATAATATTCAATAAACCGTGCAAAAATACAAATAAAAACCATTCTCTCAATGTAATATTCTCAACAAAATTCTAAGAAAAACCTTCCTTTATTTTTAGGTCTCAGGTAAAAGACTTGCTAATAAAGGATTATATCAAACAGCAAATCATGCGAAAGGAAAAATAATTGGTTATCGCTGTTCTAATCAGTGCTTTAATCGAAAATGTGTTAACAGTGTTTATCCATTAAGATTGCACTGGAAAATTTGATCAGTACAGTAATTAAAAGCTAATTCAGAATACGGTTGAAAAAAATAAAAAAATAATAATTAACTACTCTAATTCTAGACAATCTCTCAGGTATTTGAGTAAAAAATATAGTGTTTTTGTGTGTGTTTATTTTTATTTTTTTATTTTATTTATTTTATTTTATTTTTTTTTTTTGTTTCTCTTTCTGAATGCTACGACTATGTAGCAACCTTTGGAACAATATGCAAAAAAAAAAAAAAAGACGAAAGTAGTTAAAAAAAAACGAGAAATTTTCAACTGAATTATAATTTCTATTACGGATGTAATTAAAAACATTCCTGATTCAAAGTTCGAAATCGTCGTAATCAATGTTAGATTGTTTGCATATATATCCCGCAATACTGTGTCAACGATTTTTCTATCTGGTTTCGCTTAACAATTAGAAGAATTTCTCCGAGAAATCACAACAATCGACGAATATGTTGCTTTTAATGATGTAAATTTAAAAAATGCTGGCAGCCATATCACATTAAAACACCAATTTTTGTCCGATCACCGTTTGAGCAACGTTGAGCCTGGTCACTACTCAGATGGGTAATCGCTGGAGAATACCAGACAATATAAGCTACGCGACAGGCCTAGCAAGCATGCAATGGATACAATCTTGCTACTTAGAATAACAGAAGACATTGATATATGGAATTGCTTCTGAACAGATAGGTCACAATACCTACCTGGAGTTCGATGAATGAGTAGACACTAATGAAGATAAATTGAATTAATTAATAGAAATTCATTACGGTAAAATTCTTCTTCTTTATGCGCCGTGCCATGGCTTTCCACAACTTCCTGTTCCTTGTAGCTCTTAATAAACCTCTTTTTTCTGTGATTTCTTCTAAAAACTGTTCCGTCATCTCAATCTCACTAAATATGTTATGGGTTGTTTTTACTGTCCTTCTGTCTGACCCGTGAGTATCAGATTTTCCAAGCCCTCCTTCCTTATTATATGCCCCAGAAACCTTAACTGTTTCTTCCTTATCTTAAGTATTAGTTTCCTTTTTGTCTTTATTTTCTCAAAATCTTCGTTGTTACTCACACGGGTGGTATACGGTATCCTCAGCATCCTTCTGTAAAACCACAATACTGTTGTTTCAAGTCTCCTCTTCAACTTTGTAGTCCAGCTCTCACTGCCATAGAGGAGGACAGATATCACGTAGCAGTTTAGTTATCATTTCCTTGTTTCTAAGGAAATTTTATTTTTTAATACTCTGCTTAGCTTTTGGAATACTTCCTTGGCTATCCCAAGTCGCCTTTTGTCGTTCTCTGTTTAAAAAAATTCCAGATATTTAAATTTCCGCACTTGTTTTATTTTGATATCTCCGATTTGCAGTTCGAACTTTGAGATCAATATTTTGCTAACAGCCACGCATTCTGTCTTCTTGTATTTGATATTTAATACTTTCTTCTCGTTTTTCATCACTACCTACTGTAGGAGATTTTTTTTTTTTTGTTTTTTTTTTGTTTTCTTTCCGTGTCTACTATCAATATTGTGTCATCTGCATATCTTATGCTGTTAAGATTGTGGCCGCCAATTCTTTGGTAAGACGTGAAATAATAATAACAATTCCTTCAATGTAGAATGTCAAGAACTTTATAAAACTATATATGATATACCAATTGAACATATTCACTGAGAAAGTCAAGAAAAATTACCGAGAAAAATTACCGAGAAAAATTATCGAGAAAAATTACCGAAAAACTATCGAGATTTACCGAGAATTTTCACCAAAAAAAAGTCAAGAAGAATACGAAACTACAGATGATATACCAACTGAGCATATTCACCGAGAAAGAAATCACACAAAGGGAATTCTGTAAAATTTTAAAAATCAATATATTGAAACCCGGCTTTCATCGATTTATTTATTTAACGATTTATCATCCCTTTTTCGATTATTTAAGGCTGAAATATATTTCGGCTATTAGGGGGTCGCTTAGAGTACCCGGTGTTCTCAAGCAGTCCCCCATCTAAATACTATACAGGCTTGACACTGCTAAACTTTGATGATCGAGCGACAACCAGTGTGTTCAGATAATGAACGTAGTAGTCAAAATTTATCACAGTGTGGAAATAATTCCTCGTCCATCCTGTACAATATAATAAAAAAGGTGGATGAAGAAAATTATCGAACTATTTTTATTAAGAAATAAAATGCTATTTTTCAACAGATTTCTAATCGTGAATGTTTTTATTACTTTTTAATATCATGTATTAAAATTTTACAATTTTAATTCTTTGAATTTAAAGTTCAAGATTAATTTATTTTCAAAAGATTTAAATTAACATAAATTTGCATAGGGCTATACTTTTTAATGGTAATGGTAATAATATCTGCTTCCTTATTTATTATTATAAAACATTCAGACTTCATTCACTACTCAGTGAATGAAGTCTGAATGTTTTATCATCCCTTTTTCGATTTTTCTACATTCGGTTGAAATGTATAAAATCTTTCTCTTAAAGCAATTTTTCAGGAAAATCTGTTTCTCAAATCCAGTAATTGCTATCGCTCTTTCCAGTTATGATAAGGGATATCTTCATAACCTTTTGCTTGAAATAACGTGGAACGTTAATATCTAAATTGTGCCATTAAATTCTCATCGAATTATAAGTGCTATCCATTTTAGTCGTTGCTGCTATTGAAAGTCCTCAAGTAATGTGGTTTCTATTATTTGGTATTTATTTCTTTGTGATTCCGGAGCGCCAGTTAACAAGGTTTTCACTAAAAGTTAATTTATCTATTGATTGTTATTGCGATTCTTATTACACGGTGGAATAATGGATTACGGCTCAGATTGAGGAATCGGAGTAACCGAGTTCGAATTCCAGTCGAATTCATTACATTCCCCCTCATAGTAAATAGTAGAACGGACTGGGTTCTACAGCCTTTGGTTTCAACCGGTCTAGGAGAAGGAAAACTTTGAATCCAAACAAGCCTGAAGATGATTGGGCTCCGTCATGCTATCTTTCCCAAGGCACACCACTTCTGCTATGACTCTAATGAGTTATGGAACTCGTGACCGTGACAGCTGAATGTTTGCATATTTCTGACGGGGCTATTTAAGAACATAACACGAACTTGTAGGCTAATGTTTTCATTGTGTAGTAATTGGCGGTGTTGGGCGAAACTAACCTTAGCGCAGCCTATTCTATGTCCAATTTCCTTATCTCCTATACTAAATTTGTTATAGTTTCTTTTCTCATACTTCCCGCCTGTGGAACTCCATTCCGGCTCCATGCTTTCCAGACAACATTAATCTGCAAAATGTTAAATGCAATGTCAATCGTTATATATAGTCCTCCTTATTACTCTTCCTTTGTTCTCACTCCTTACCAATGTTCCTGTTTATCGTTATATTATTATTGTGGCCAAGTAAATGGTTAAAGAAATAACAAAACAAGTCTTTCAGATATATCATATATTAAACAGTAAGTACAATAGAAGAGTATTACATGACTATTGAGTGACTGTCGGTTTTCCCAGCGTTCAATCTATTCGACTGTTCCCTCAAGGCCTTCTCTCGCGCTAATCTTATAGTAGGCGGAAGAGTCCAACATAGACTCTTTAGGGGGAAGACACCACAACAATTATAATTCTTATTATAGTATAATTCTTATAATTCGATGAGAATTTAATGGTACAATCTAGCTCGTAATTCTTCCACACACAGTAACGCCTTGCGTCTCAGTGGCTATAATGTTTTGCTTGGAGTGAACTCGATTAAAAAAAAAAGGAAAAAAAAGAAAGAAAGAAAGAGAGCTGATTCATACGCCAAGATATTTGAAGTGTTTAGTATTTACTAATTACACATCTGAATTTTCATAATGGAACCAGAGTTGGTGCTATCACTGCTTTCATCACAGTTCCATATCATAATTTCTGTTTTGGAAAGATTTATCTGTTTCCTGAAAAAATTGGTGGAGGATGTCATGTTTTTGTTGAAGATCATTCTTATCTATTTCTTCATTCCAAACCGAACGTGGTCTGCCACGTACTCTCAAAACCTGAAGAAATCTCTCACACTTTAATGGCAACAATAGGCTTGTTTAGTTTGAATTAATGCGCCTCGGTTTTAGTAGTAAATTTAATTACTTGTTTTTCTTGTTCAGTCGTTTATTTTTACATGATTAATTTCCAACTCTCGTTTATAATTACCTGAAAGAAAAATAAACAAATAAAAAAATATTATTAAATTTTCAGACCGCTTGGGGTCTTTAGGTCAACTCCTATATGTAAAATAAATACTTCAGAATATTCACTAAAAAGTCTTAAGAAGTTATATAAGAACAGATTTTTACATTACTTGAAATACCATGGAAAACAGCTTTTAATGACCGTAGTTTACTAGAATCATTTAAAACTTTAAAAAAATATTGTTTTGCGTATAGTTAATTTTAGAAATATAAGATTATAATATTATCATTGGAGATTCCAAGCCAAAACAAAAACTTTTCCAGATTTTTATAAAATTACCTTCATAATATAAAACTCTCTTTTGTTATTTTCTAATTGATTTCAAAATGTTACTGTATCTAGTAAAAAAAAAACAGTTATTACAGAAAATACATTTTAAAGAAACATTTTTCTATTTTGATAACTAATCTGAAAAAAAAGATTTCTCCCTATATAAATGTTTATCTAGAGAGTTTGAATTAAACTTGCCAAAAAATACGTAAAAAATGAAAGAGATGCTGCAAAGCTATCAAGGAATGCTGCAAAATTCTTAGTTCGGCTAGCAAAGGATTGGCCCAGAACCATGTATGCTATAAAGTGTGGCCATGAAACATATATGATATTCCGTATATTTAGCATTTCACAACTTTTAAGTTTCTTTAAATCTTTCAAAACATTCATATTTGACTATTGAAGTATTACTCTACGGCTGTTATCACATCTGAATCAATCGAAACATCCCTCCCTTAAAATTAGCTTTGAGGTTAGTAAACGGTAAATAATCAGATACAGCAAGATCTCTAAATTGAAGAGTCTACAACAGTGTTTCTCAACCGTTATTTCCCTGAACTCTAGGGTTTCGTAAGAAGTCGCTAAGGGTAACTCTTACTGCAATGCTCCATCTTGATAATTGTCAGATATTGCTGCCATATATCGGTTGGTTCTGCCCAAAACTCACTGTCCAGTTTCCATAGAGTTAAAAAAGCTCTTACGCGGCCTCGTAGGTAATGAATTACTCTCCATCCTCTATCCCATAGACAAGATGTCGCGAGCCTTTCGCTACTGTATCGATATTACTGTGGCAGATGCCCGCATGAGTTATCTTCTTTGACGGACCTTCACAGCTAGAATCCATTATACTGTGTTCACAGTGGCAAAACATCCTTCTTCGCTTAGATAAAAAGCAACTTCCACTCACTTTATGGAAAAAAAACTCCGAAGGGAATATTTCTCTGACAACTGCAATTCTTTAATTCCAGTGTCAAATGATATCTATCCTATACATCATTATAATATATATTTATTACCCCTTCCTTTCCCTCCCTTACAATCTCACTCAGTAAATCTCAGAAGTCTTCTTCAGAAGTCCTTATGACTTGTATTGAGTGAGCTATCAGTAAAAATAAAATGCCTTCTTTAGAAGGCAAAAATTATTATTCTGTATTAAGCTTTTGGTTCTTCCTGCTTACTTTTTGGTATTGGACTTCTTCAGCCGCCAAGACTACTATTTCATAGACTATTGTTTGCTTTCCGGAGTATAGTGGCGTAAAAATTGTCATCAATGGCAAGTCGTTCCGCAAAATTATAACTAAATTATGAAAATGTTTCAAAATAAACATAGAACTGACTACACGAGACAATAAGAAAACTATAATAGTTGCCGACGCGTTTCGTCCGATGTTGAAGGCGAAAGAAAATGAATTTATTAAACAAAGTAACTAATAATAAAACAAAATGTCCTTAGCAACTGGAAGAATTTAGACAACGCTATTTTCATACTGTTAACTGAAATTACCTCAATTACTGTCACGTGTGGAGATATTGTTTTTATTGCTGTGTTGACGTATTCAACCTTTTTTTTAAATTTCTTGATACAGTTGTGTACGTTTGCTTGAGAGAGCAGTAATTCTGTTAAGAAAGGTGCAATAGTGAAAAAGCCTTGGCTTAGATTAATATTTGGGTATCAATATTTTACATTTATAAATAATGTCTTTTTCTACAGGTTAACACTGAGAAATTTTTCATATATATATATATATATATATATATATATATATATATAATTGGTAACAAAAGCCATTGGTTTATACCAACGACATCCCATTCTTCATACTTCTCCAATTCACTTTCGCGTGGTCATGTGTGACGTCATGAGATACGGTGCGATTTTCACTTCTAGCGTCTTATATGCATGTGTTTATCGTTGCTAAGAAATCATCTATGTAAACAATGACCGACTATCATCACTGTCTTGTCCGTATATTGCTTAATATTGACATCTTTGATAATGGCTTATGTAAGCCGAAAGGTGAAATTGTATTAAAAAATATGGATCAATATTGTGAATTTCTTTCTTCGTTCAATGATAATGTTATTAAACTCTTTCTTTTCATAACGTCTGATAAAGACGTTATGAAAAGAATTTACATAAAATAAATAGACAACACTTGTCTATATTATTTAATGAAACGTGTATGAATATATATATATATATATATACATATCATTTCATCCCAATCAAAGCTACTAAGTTTCAATGGACTGAGAAAACTTTACACAAATAATAAGATTCAAAGCGGTAGACGATTGACATATGTTTCAGTGTGTTGAATGTATATATATATATATATATATATATATATATATATGTTTGTGTATATATAAGTAATATGTGCGTTTATGTATAAACATATATATATATATATATATATATATATATATATTCATAAATGCACATATATTTATACATTATTTAAAATTTAGCATATTTATGTGGGAGGAGTACTCGATATATAGGTTCTATCTCTTCCAGAGACAAAGCCTATGTCGATATAAAGAGTTGAGATGGAAATCGACGAATGAAATACCCACGCCTTAAGCAAATCATCAGGCCATGCAGCAATATTGATTAGATAGATAGATAGATAGATAGATAGATAGATAGATAGATAGATAGATAGATAGATAGATAGAAATGTAAAAAGAAGACCGAAGACAGCCGCGCTTAAAAGGTATAGACAACAAAAAAAGTGTACAATACAATATTCAAAATCGAATATGTAGAGCTAAAATATTTAAGAAAAGGCTAAGATGGCAACCAACCTAGCAACCCGGGTTTTGATCTTAAGGTCTCCTCAGGCAAGTGGAAGGACCTCACTCTCACTCTCTCTCTTTCCCACTCTCTCTTTCTCTCTCTCTCTCTCTCTCTCTCTCTCTCTCTATATATATATATATATATATATATATATATATATTTGTTAGTATCATTATATTTTGTATTGTCAGTAGATCTGTCATATTAACAACGCCTATATGCGTATCCGTGTGTCCACGTAGATATTAACATTCATGCCTTATAGTATAATACAAATTTGAAGAAATATAATAAGTTATCATATCCCATAAATAAAATAATACCATTTCTAGACATTTATGAAATGACTGCCATCCCTAGATCTTTGGGTAGAGATCTTGGTAATGCTGAGGAGTATAGTAAAAAATGGTACATCTGAAATAATAAGCCAGATCAGACTATAAATAGAGTACTGCTGCCATATACGTGCAGGAAATGCCCAGTCTTCAAATTCCAGTATCGATGGAGCTCCAAACGTCTCCGCATCCCTGTGGGTGATGAATCATTTTCCACCCTACAACCCCTTTCTCATCAACGAATTCTGTTGTTACTTTATCTTTATTTCTATGAAAACTTTTCAGAAGAACTACATTCCTTAGTTCCACCAGTTCTAACCTTCACGGCTAAGACCCCACCCACGCTACGCGCATTGTAGCGAACCACCGTCATTCATTTTATATTCCATTAGTGAGATGGAAGTTCCACTCGAGCACTTTCTTCCTAGGAAGCGCTGTTTTGTTGAACCGACATCCAAGAGAAATGCTTCTCCGATCACATCATTTTACCTGTTACAGTCTAGTTAACCGTTATCTTCTTCACATATCCGCATAAATCCTACCTCTTACTCTGTAACCCTCTATCTTAAGTGGCTCTTAGGTTTTGAATGGGTGAATATCATTGCAAAAAAATACATACTCTAAGTGAATCTCAAGAGGCATTTTCTTGTACATAAGTAAGAAAAATTAATTGAGAATTAAAAAATTATCTTTCAATAGCTTTTTAATCAAACTTGACGGCTGCTTAAATAGATAGAATTCATATATGTATACGAAGGTACATCGGTAAGTCAGCGGTTTAAACATGAAAATAATAATGCTACAGGTAAAAATAATAATGCTACAGGTAAAAATAGCCGCTTCCATGCCGGAAACATTCACCATTAATTGACCGAATATTCAATAATACTTTCGGTTGAAATTAATAAAATCTTTTTTATTAAAATCATGAAATTAAACTTTTCAAGTCCATTGACAGTTATTGCTCTTTCTAGTACTGATAAATGTTTCCTTCCAAACATTTTGTTTTTAGTCCTGTGGCAAGTTAACAGCTTGATAAATATCGTTGGTTTCTCTTCTAGTTAGATGACCCATTTTGCTGTTAAAATAGTTCAAGCGATGCGATTTTTGTTATTTGGTAAAGATTTTTGTGAATTTTAGCATCATTCTATGGGATCTGATGAAAAATTGTCTTTAAGATTCATAGGAAAAATTCGTTTTAACCCATTTTTAATCACTGAAAAAGTTCGTAAACTTACGTCAGTTTAAACAGTTTTGGATAAGCTGGACGCCATATATGACATCTATATGAAGTTTCAATACAGTGGTTTCTTGTTGTCTTCGTTATGGTTTGGACTTTCTTTCTCCTAAACTGGTTGCTACCCATAGTTAACGAGCGCAGACTACCCTTTGAATTCATCCAGAATATGTTTTTTTTCCAAGGGCGGTGGCGGCGGCGGCGGCGGCGGCGGCGGCGGCGGCGGCTTCTTCTTCCTCTTCTTCTTCTACTACTACTACTACTACTACTCATCCTCCACCTTCTTCTTCTTCTTCTTCTTCTTCTTCTTCTTCTTCTTCTTCTTATCCTTCTTATTCTTCTTATTCTTCTCCTCCTCCTACTTCTTCTTCTACTACTACTCCTCCTCCACCTTCTTCTTCTTCTACTCCTCCTCCTTCTCCTCCTCCTCTACCTTCTTCTTCTTCTTCTTCTTCTTCTTCTTCCATATATTTCCTAATTTATCTTTCTTTTAAATTCTTATTTCAAGTTCAATTTTTCTTCTATCATATATTTTTTTAATTTTTATTTTTAGACTTTCTTTCATTCTTTCTTTTTCAGATTTAATTTTTCTGTTATTTATTTATCTTTTATTCTTCTTTTAATATTCTTCTTTCATTACTATTAGTACTACTAATAATAATGCTTTTGTTTACGTGTCCTTTCAGGACCTGTCTGATAATGGCTCACCACAAAATTCTATCCTTAATTGTTTTAAGCAATATTAGCTCCATCAACACCTCTACCGGTCTATGTCCTGCCATTCATTTACATGTGTAAATATATGCATACATTAACATTTACTGATTATTGAATCACGTCATATTCATAGGGTTTTTGTTTTGCATACAATCTTTAGATTTTAAGAAGAAAGGCCGCTGAAGAAATCTGATATACATAAAGCTTTGAGTCTGGATGTGTTTTTACACTAAATCTCACCCAATACAAGACATGATAGCCAATAAGGTAGAAGACTATTGTTAATATGTTTATTATAAATGAGGTACGTGATATGAATGTAACAGGAGATAGTAAAAAGGGGAAATTATGAGGATAAGGATGATCGATAATGATTTACCATAGACTTAAAAAAAAAAAAGAAATGTTCACGTGGAAGTATGTTCCACAAAATATGAATTGAGAAAACGTAGTCTCATTGGAACTCTTGGAACTCTTTCTTTACATTTTGGATATGGAGGAATTAGGTGGAGGCTGAGGAGATAATGAAACGTTTACTTGATGTAAGTGTATAAACTGATTTCATTAAAGAATGGAATTCGACTGAACAGTTGCCATGGAAGTAACGGCAGAGGAGCATCAGGCTTGTAACGTTTTGCTTATTTAGGAAAGTGGCTGTAGGATGGAATATAGATCTTCCCCGACAAGACGGTGTAAAAGATTATGAACTTTATCAAGTCTGGAAAGTTTGCGTAAGACAGACGGAGTAAAATATGTTTTTATTCTGCTGAGATTAAAAGCTTAGGGTGGCTACTAAATTAGGTTGAGAGGTAAGTATTGATTTATTGATGAAATATGCCCGCATGTGAACGAGTCTGTGGCAGCGAATTAGCCAATGATCGAATCGAAGAAGTGAATTTTCAATCGGGGAAATAAACAAATGATTATTTACCAGCCTAATCATTAAACAGAAAGTTTGAGAGAAACAAGAAAATAAATAATATAGTGCTAACACACATACACATACGCGTGCGAGCATACAAACACAGACGCACACACACAGATTATATATATATATATATATATATATATATATATATATATAGATAGATAGATAGATAGATAGATAGATAGATAGATAGATATCAGTTAAAAATTTTTATATATCAAGAAGAATATTTGGGGAAAATGTATGAGATTTTACAAAAAGAATACATCAAATGCGTTGGTTGTCCCGCACCCCCACTTTAACAAGACTGACCACAATTTTGACGAAAGTGTCTAGAGAGTGCCTTGATTGCAAAGTCATCCACAGTAAATTTACGTCCTGGCTCTTATATTTCCCCATTCCTGTCACCTAATATAATGACACAGGTAAATGAAACAAAAAGAGAATCATTCTAAATGAAATCGTCTTAAAAAATGTAAAAATTCTCAGCATCCCTCGTTGGTGCCTATGCCCAGTCGCACCAACGTAATAAATATCTTTTTGGAATGAGACATGGTTCTTCTTCCTCTTTTTCATCATCATCATCATCATCATCATCATCATCATCATCATCATCATCATCATCATCATCATCATCTTTTTCATCATCATCATCATCATCATCATCATCATCATCATCATCATCATCATCATCATCATCATCATCTTTTTCATCATCATCATCATCATCATCATCTTTTTCTTCATCATCATCATCATCATCATCATCATCTTTTTCTTCATCATCATCATCATCTTTTTCTTCATCATCATCATCATCTTCTTCTTCTTCATCATCATCATCATCATCATCATCATCATCTTTTTCTTCATCATCATCATCATCATCATCATCATCATCATCATCATCATC
This sequence comes from Acanthosepion lycidas, assembly GCA_963932145.1. NCBI lineage: Eukaryota > Metazoa > Mollusca > Cephalopoda > Sepiida > Sepiidae > Acanthosepion > Acanthosepion lycidas. The sequence continues at coordinate 24,652,165 of OZ010616.1, forward strand.
ATCTTCTTCTTCTCATAAAACTTTCTCATGTCTCACATTCATGGTATTCTTGGCATTTTTCTGTTGAACCAAATATATATGGTCTGAAAACTTCTTTTCATCTGTGAGTAGATTGTCCAGCATCCACTGCCCTGTAGGATGATTAATAATACATAACAATCCACACTTTTTGCTTTGTTTTTAATTAAATTTTCCTGTTTCTTATTTTTGTTTAATTTTGGAAGGCATATTTCGCCATTCTAATGAGCCTTCGTATTTCTGCGCCGTATTTTAAGTCATCTGTTGAAAAGTTATTTAAATTTGTGTACTTGACTC
>OZ010616.1:24657479-24682479 GCA_963932145.1 Acanthosepion lycidas
AAGTGACATAGCGTGAATCGTAGTACTAGTTATTTGGTTACACTAAACTTGATGGACGTAAATAGACTAACCTCTGTTCCCTATAGTGATGCGATGTATTTATGAATTTATAACTAATTTTAGTAGTGTGTATGTATTGACATATCTGTCTGTAGTTTAACTTCGTATTCAAAAAAGACATAATTGAGGTACCTCGGCGTGTCATAATGGTTAGAAAGCTTGTCTCGCTAGAACTGTCATGATTGAGTAGTGAGTTTGATCCTCACTGCGTGCTCCTTACTTTCGGAGTTATGCCATATCTAAACAAAATTAACACGCATATAGTCTTACCAGTGTAAGTTTATTGGTAGTTGTGAAAGGCATCATATGGGTGCGCGTATATTTTGTGTGTGCATGCAAGGATTTTTTTTTTTAATTCCTGACTATTGCGCACGTAACATGAAATGCGAAAGGGACTTTTGTGAGACTTTGCTGCACCTCCGCCATCGACCACCCCCTCGACTACGTCACGTGCTTTTGAACGTGACGTTTCACGCTGACGTCATCGACCGGAATCGAACGAACGATTACTGTACTTTGCTGTCACTACCGAGAAATCGATACCTTCACACATTGAAAGTGAATTAAGATATACTGCAGTTGAGTTATTGATTTTAATACAGGATCAATGTGTTCTTCGTTGGCCGTTCTTTCCTTTACTCTTTCTCTCGGTTTGTCTCTAATTCTTTTTTTCTTTTTTTATCTCTCCCCCTATTTTTATTATTTTCTATTTTTAGTTATTCGTTTTTATTTTTTTTTATTTTTTACTTCATCCGACTCATTTCTTGGTATCACCCTTCCAATCCCTCCCCTCTATCTCTTTCTCATTTCTCTTTATCACTAATATTAGGTGCAAAAATAATGTCGTTTTCTCACATAGTAACATATGTGAGAAAACGACATTATTTTTGCACCAACCTAATATTACTACAACGCCTAACATTACTTAGTAATTATTCTCTTATTTTCCTTCTTTCTTTTTTTTTTGTTATCCTTCTTGTAGACACGTTTATTTTTCTTTCTTTCTTTCTTTCTTTCTTCTCATTTTCATTTTTTCATCTAATCTTCGAAAAGTCACTTCGCTTTCAAATCGTGTCCACAATGACTTCTTTCAGATGTATGACTTATCAAAGCCTAACTTGTGCACGAAAATGGTATACGCATGCGCATGCAACATAAAATATTAGTGCATTTTCAGTATTAGCTATCTCTTTCTTTTCGCTCTTTACATTCAAAGATTTCCCTGCTTTCACACTGGAAATCTTAGATTATATAAATATATAATTTCGTTGCATTCTTTTATGTATAGGAAAACCAATAAACAATGTACGCATTGAAATATACCGTATAAAAATGAGTTACTTGTAAATTAACATATGTTCAGTGGTAAATTCTTATATTACTGAGAGATCTTTAATGAGATATTCTTCGATATTATTGTACCACTTCATTAATGCAATACTACTCAAAAAGATTATTCAATATTAAGGAGAATACATGTTTAAAAGCATGATGAAATAGTTTCATTTATTATTTAAATTTGCACACATATGGTCAATTTTTATTAATCTAACGTTAATGTTATACTTACAATAGATTTTCTGCAATTATCATAACAGATATATAGATAACGAAAAGGCTGATATATATATATATATATATATATATATATATATATATATATATATATATATATATATATAGAGAGAGAGAGAGAGAGAGAGATAGATAGATAGATAGATAGATAGATAGATAGATGTCAACATCACACAAAATGTATAGCATGCGATGTATAAATTGTCGTTTAAAATATACAAAAATGAAAATGATACGGACATCTCATTTTAACAGATATATTTACCGAAGTTACAAAAAAAATATCTTGAAATACTAAAGAGGAAATTTATTCAATAAAATCTCCATTGGATTCGACCACGGCCTCCAGACGACTTCTGGATGGTCTCCTTGTTTAAGCAGGTGAATGCGGTCATAATCTTGTTTTCAGTTTATCTTTGTTATTACAAGGATTTATGTTGGTCCCTTGCTTAACTGCATCCCACACATAATAATCAAGGGATATCCAGTCTGGGGAGTTAGGTCGCTGTATCTAAGAGGTGATGTCGCAAAAATTGTCTGAGAGTCATGAATGGGTTCTCCTGCTTGAGTGGGGCATAGCGTCGTGTCCTGTTGACCGAGATAGGGTCTTCTAGCAACCACCTTCTTAAGACAGGGCCAGTGGCGTAGCTAAGATGGGGCGAGGTGGGCGGATCGCCCCGGGTGCCAGCACAGGAGGGGTGACACAATGTCACCCGCAATAAAATTTTCCAATCAGACTAAGGTGCCAAAAATAGTCTGAAAACAGTGGTGGAGACACAGGATTTCGCAGACGGGCATATGACCACCCAGAAATAATTTATGACCCCCCAGTTTTGTCCCCCTGTCAGAATTTTTCTAATAACTTGTCGGGAAATTTGTGAGTAGGAAAAATAGCAATGTTTTCAGCTTTTGATTTGAACTGATTATTTTGTGGTATTGGATTTTGCCTTGGATCATACATGTAAACAGTAACGTACCGGTCAGTAGAGTAAAGTAGAGGTAGAGCATGTATAAAAATTTAGCTACAGCTAACCATTCAGCATAGGGTGAATCGGGGTCATTGGGGTGACATTTGAGCGGACCGCCCAGGGTGATGTTTACTCTAGCTACGCCACTGGACAGGGCAGAACTATCTCCTCAAGGCACTTAATGTAGGTCTCCGTGTTGAGTCTGAGATCCTCAACCAAGTAATTCAGGAGTTCTTTTCTTTTCTTATCAGAATGATCAGAGTGATTTTACCGAACTGCCGCACCTTCGTAATCACCATTAAACAAACACAGATACACACACATGCATATATATATATATATATATATATATATATATATATATATATATATATATCAGTTGTGATATGATGTCAAACAGGCCCGATAATATATTTGGGACATTCTCATAAAATATCCTATTCTGAAGAGTTTTGTTCAGCTATGAGACCTTTTTCTACTTTCAACTTTTGTCTCTGTGGTTTGTTTTTCTTCTGAACATGTACGATCATGGCTCTCTACAATTTTTTATCTCTTGTAGCTCTTAGCATCTTTTGTCCTTTTCCAATAATAATAATAATAATAATAATAATAATAATAATAAAAGAAAGCAAAGGCAAATGCAACCAACCAGATGGCAAGATAAACCTCTTCATAGTCAATATTCTGCCTTTACCAAACAAGCTGATGTAGACAAATTACGTATCCATCAGTAGTTACGTAGTTCAGCGTTAAAAGCTGAAACCGAGAGTTTTATTCTTTCTGCACAGGATCTGCTTTGCTAACTAGAAATTATAAAGCACAAATAATGAAATCTTGATTTAGTCCAAAATTTATATTCTGTGATAAATTTCCAGGAACAACTGACCATCTTGTATCAGGTTGCGCGGTATTGGCACCCTCTGAATATAAAACCCGGCACGACAGAGTGGGTCAATATCTACACTGAAAAATCTGCAACTTCTAAGGGAAAGAAACTGCAAGAAATTGGTATGAACCCAGGCCATGGTTACGGAGATAGGACATGTAACAGTATTGTGGGACTTTACAATACACACAGACAGAACAATCAATGCTAATCACCCTGACATCTTGATTAGAGACCGCAAAGCTAAAATATGTGTCCTTATTGACATGGCAGTCCTTGCAGACTGCAATGCATCTTTGAAGATCTTTAAAAAAAATCCATCAAAATACGAGGATCTTGAAACCGAAATCTCAAAAATGTAGCACATGACGACATTAACAATTCCATCTGTAGTTGGAGCCTTGATTAGAAAAGATTCCAATAGACTCATTGAAGGAATCCCTGGTAGCCCATACTTTAAAGAAATACAAAAAAATTGTTCTCGCGAGTACAGCCCGCACCTTACGAAGGGCTTTATCTTTATAAAACATACGCGATTTTTTTTTCAAAACTGCTCAGTGGAAAAAGTCAGGATGTCATTTCTGACCTTAGCTCTCTAGTCGGGACCCTGAAAAGAATGAATATACACTAGAAACCAAAAGAAACAAAGCAATAATACTAATACTAATATTACTAATAATAATTCTATGATGCATCCAGTTGGTATACTCTAAGACTGGGTATCATGATGGGTATATTGGACTTTGAATATTTGCACCCCAGCATCACTTTGTTGGCATGATGCTCTCTCACTCAATAATAATAATAATAATAATAATAATAATAATAATGAAAGAGAAAATGTGTAGTAACTAATAATAACCAAATCATGAAGCATAAATCACTAAAAAAGGCAATATGAAAATAATGACTAGATTTAACATCCATACAAGATGGCACACTTGGAAAAGTTCCAAAAGCACAAGAGACAACACTAGAAAAATAGTAAATTAGAGGAATAATTACATGTTTTGTGGTTGTCGTACTCGTGACTATTTCCCAGCATTCTTCTGCCTAGCAGATCCACCCTTGGGTGATAACTGACATCATTTATAGTGCAAAGGTGGCAGCAATGCTCGCAACATGTGTGAAGGAAAGTTATGGTATCTGTAAGCTGCATGTAGGAGCTTTAATATGGCCATCATCACTGGACGAAACGACCAAGAGTCGGAGATAATGCATACGTCTGCACAGATGCATTTTTAAGTAAAGCATTACGGTAAAACATTGTTTAAGTATTCTGTTCTCGTCTCATCGGTACTAAATTTAATTACAGATAAAAAAAAATTAATACCTAATTCATGTGAAGTAATCGTCTTTCATACTGAGTGAAATTAATGCTAATATTCTTATAAGAATAATTACAATAACTTTGACCGGAATAAATAAATAACATAGATTTTATCATATATAATGCAAACATGAAATTATATAAAAAAAAAAAAAACATTACGCAGAAATACATTTTTCTTTTGCATACAATATCTATCGTTCTAAGCGACCATAAAGAAAACTCAAGTCATTTAACTTCTTGAAATTGACATAAAATCAATCGATCATTTTTATATAACGAATTAAATAATGCTAAAAGAAAACTGAAGCACATTAAAATCATTATTAACAGCAATCATTCCTAATCTGATACAGGACAATATCATAACATCAAAACGCAACTATTTCATATTTGTATTTTCTATATATTTATATTTCTACGTCTATTACATATTGAGAACCAAACAAACAACTAAAAATCCTTTCCTGTTACTATGTATCACGCCTACTATTATTTTTGTCGCTTAATCATTTTTTTATTTTATATTTTGGCCAGTTCCTTGATCTATAATGACCTTTGTTCATATCTGAGTTATTTCTTGCATCACTTTTATTGATGTATGTGCATTTCTAAGTTTATTTTCAAGCAACTTCAGTTTCCATGTTTCGCATCTGTATATCATAGTTAGCAATATATATTTATTATGTTTTAAGCATATTTATAAGGTGTTTTTAATTATTTCTCTCCTTTTGTTATATACGGTTTTATTTCCTTTTCATGATTTGCCTATTTCATATATATTTTATTTAATGTTATAATCTCTCTTAAGCAGATGTATTTCCAGACTTCTTCCAGCTCTTCAACTCTTTTATAATGTTTTCATGAATGTTATCGCCTTTCCTAATTAGACATATTCCTGAACCTTTTCTAGTTCTTCATTTCATTTTTATGATTTTTTTTCCAGAATGTTATTATTTATCCTAACTTGATGCTTTCTTGGAGATATTCTCGTTCTTCAGCTGTTTTTATAATATTTTCCAGAATGTTATTACATATGTAGATATATTCTTGAACTTCTTCCAGTTATTCACTACTTACTCTTATATTTTTCATAACGTTACATCATTACTTTTTGTTTTATTCCTGTTAATTTATCCTATGTTTAGGTCATTCAGCAATTTTATAACTCATCTGATGATTCTGACTTTACCGAAAATGTATAAAATATTATTATCCCATTGTTGATCCTTTTCTAGAAGATCCTTTCAAGGCCGGCTGCAAATAGCTATGATTAAATTGACTGCTCTCATACCGTTTTCGAGTTTTTTTAACATAGTGAAATCTAAATGGCTTCATCATGTGGGTGAATAAAAATAAACAAAATAAGGCTTCATATTTTTATTTTTGGCTATAACAGAATCAGCCTAGCTTCTTCAGTATGTCTACTTTATGCGCATTTTGTTTTCATCAGACTTATAAAGCTGAATAATATCATTTGTTACTCTGCAGAACAATAACCGCTGCGATTTACCTCCTCTTGTATTGTATTTCGGCGGCTTTGTTATTTCTCTTAACACTGCTATTACATGTTTTGAGAAAGCGCATGCGCGAATCAGTTTTATCTGGGGAGGCGTGAGTTTAAGTGCGTTTTTAAAAGAAAGACGATTGAGTGAGAATGACTGACATACGAAACGTTTTATAGTTCCGTTTAAATTTATAGCTCGAATCCTATCGACATAAAAATAAACTTGCAATATTTCTGTCCTCGAAAGCCTTCGTAGAGAGAGTGAGTTTCACTGGCTTTATAACAGCCTTTTTTTATGAGAATTGGTTCTTTCTATACAAATATGAACAACATAAAAATATTATGGATGAATTAGCTACTAACAACATGCTGAAATCACTTCTTTGTTCCTAACTCATAAAAAAGAATTAATAATCAGTATCCAGCTCAGTGGTGGACCAAAGCGGGAACACTAGGGGCTCCGGGCGACAGTTTATGGGAGCCGCATTTTGCGGGTGAAAAAAAAAAAAAAAAAAAAAAGATGCGATCATTCATTTTTAAAAAATCAACAAAAAAGAAATCTAATTTTTTGTGTCTTTAATTCAATTTTCTTTTTTTCACATTCATTGCTTTTTGTCTGGAAGATCACAAACACATGACATGCCCTCCTGTTGGCGACCTCAGCTTTTAATAAGCTTGGGCGATTATGAGAGATGCAGTTACTTTGATCTGGCCCTGCTGTGAGTGACCTCTTGCTGAGACTACAAGACCACACCAGGACATTCCAAGAGACATCCCCACTATATTGTATATTTTGTACAACCAATATATATATATTACCTCCCTTTTTTGTATTACGATTATCGATCTAAATAATTTTTTGGATCGTTTTTAAATTATAAATATAAACTGTCAGAAGATTTTTTTCATTTATTTCAAAATCAGTTGTGAAAATGTTGAGATTTTAATGAAATTTTTCGTATTTTATTCATTAATAAATTAATTTAAAATGAATAGCTTCTTTGATTTAAAAAACCTTGAAAATATTTTTATCACTTAACAAGGGCGGGAGGGGGGGGGGGGCGGAGGTTCAACGTTTGGTCATTTGAATTAAAAAATTCCAGTCGCTAATTTTTATATTTTTAGAAAGATGGAAAACGAGAAGACCAGATATTAAAAAAAAAAAAAAAGAATTAAACTTACCATGCGAACACCCTGAAAAAATTATTTAAAAATTTTTAATTTGTTTTTTAAAAAAATCTAAAAAGAATTTTATATGGTGTTTTTTTTTTTTTTCTCTCTAGTGGAGTTTTAAAAATTTTGGGCTGATCCAAAAACAAATTCCTCTGATACAATTTAATTATATTTTATTCACTTAAAAATTTTACAGTGAATTTTGAAAAACTTCGACCTCTCCTGCCCAAGATAAAATATTTGTAATTGAATAAAATTTATTTAATCTATCTAAAAATGTATGATTAAAACTTCCCAATATAGGATAGCATATTTTCCAAGATTTTAATTTTTTTTTAAATTTACGAACGATTTTTCATTCAGACGAAAGTTTCTTGAATAAACAAAGAAAAGTTTTCTTTGAAGTCTTAATATTTTTAAGATTATAATTATGGAGAAATAAAATTGGTCTTTAATTGCTACTTCCCAAACCAGAGATCTTTTGGGCGGAAAATTAAAAATAAAATATCGCATTTTTTCAAATGTTTTTGTTAGATTATAATCTATATTTTTCTCTTATTGTTCATGAAATTTGAAAATATTTGTATTATTATTATGTTTAATTGATAATTTGATTAACAGAAATTTCCGATTTTTCTTGTTGCATATCACGGGATACTGATTAGATTTAAGAACAAAATCATTGAATCAAAATAAGGATTATAGTTGATTTTGATAGCAAATGATAACACACATGGGTTTTAAGAGATATTTGGGTTTTATTGCCCCAATGATAGTTTACCCATGATATATTTTATGAGTCTGTCGGCCCAATCCTGGAGCAGACCACTATATAGACTCAGAGCACCTACACACAGCCTTAGACTGACCAGTTATCCTGTTAAAAACCTGTTAACTTAAAAAACGTAAGTTTAATTTTTTATTTTAATAATTGGAACATTTTTTTTTAACAAAACAGCCTTCATTTAAATTTAAAAATTAGGAAGAGGCTATTTTGCCCCTCTCTGCGCAATAACAACAGCCTTGTTATTTCTTTTTTCGACATAACTGCTATGACGTCATGAAAGAAGTCTAAACTATTTATTCAGAAAAAAAAACAACAGTTTATTTATTTGGTTAGCTTCAAGATGCACAATCCCAAAATTTTCAGCTTATTTTTTAAGGAATATTCTCTTCATAGTAGCAAAAGAAGCCAGCCTTTTGCGCTAAGTTGATCTACTTTTTTCAGGAGATTCTGAAATAATGTTTGATTTCTTTTCAATTCATTGTTTAAATTTTTCATTTCATTGTTAAAAAAAGTTCATTGGTATATATTTATTGAAAATTTCTAAAATTAATTTATTAATAAAAGAAAATTGTTTAAGAATTCAGATGAAAAACATCAAGTTTATTTTCCTGAGCATTGGGAAGTCAGCTTATGATATCAAGAAGATGATTTAGGATCGACTTGAGAAAGAAAAACTTGATTTAAAAAATGTAATGGGGTAGGATTTTGACAATGTGGCTAATATGGCTGGAGTTCATTGTGGTGTTCAACATCTACAAAACATGAGGAAGCTAAATTTGTGCCATGTTCTAATCAGTCTAAATTTATGCGGTGTTCATGCCTCAGCTGTGAATGCAAGTGCCATTACATTTTTCGGCGAGAGACTATATATTTTCCTCCTCTTATAATAACCAGTAGGAAGTTTTATCTTCGCATGTGAAGGTCATTATGAAGCGTTTGGTAACTACCCGTTGGAGTACATGTTACAAAGCTATTCGTGCAGTGAAAACATGATTTCAAGAAGTGATTTAGGCACTCGATTCATTAACCTCAGCTTCAGAAAATCTTCAAACGAGAGGGGATTCACAAATTTTCCTTTCAATTGGAAACTTAATGTCACATTTTACTGGGAAGAAAAAATTCTGGGGTAAATAAAGGAACTTCAAGAACCTGGTATTGGTTTGGATTTGTGTGTAACCCACATGAAAGCGACCAAATTTTTCTATAACCGAAGCTGGGGAGGGCTGGTTAATCAACAAAGTACGAGGAAATGTAAAATCCAGTTGAAAAACAGATTAGAAGAAAGATCTGCCCGGGAAAAAGAAAGATGATGTATGTCAAACAGTTGTGCAGGAAGTAAAGAGAAAATCTTTGCGAATGTTATGATCGACTTGTAATTTAACTGGAAGCATGATTTGACTCCATGTCTCATCTGCAAATTGTCTAGGCTGAATTATCGCCTCAAAAAATCCTGGAAGATACTGAAGGTGAGTTGGGGCGAAAATCTAAAATTCTCGGTAGCGAATACGGTGCTGACTTAGGCTGCCTTTGGAAGTTCTTCGCCTTTAGGATTTTTTAGCGGCAGCTTTCAGAGTGGAACGTGATATGACCACGATGACCAAATCATCGGCTATCGAATGGCTGAGATGGATTTATTGATGACAAGTTTAATAGACACTGCCAAATATTGTGATTTCTCTGCGACATTTTTGATGCTCAGTTTCTGTTGCTACTGCAGAGAGAAACTTCTCAAAACTGAACCTCATTTTAAAAGTCACTTGAGATCAAGTATGTCGCAAGATCGCTTATCCAATTTGTCCCTCATTTCAAGTGAACATGAAACTGGAGAAGAGACTGACCTAGTTATTAGTAACTTTACTTCTGCAAAAGCTCGAAAGATTAAAATATTTTCATTTTTTTTGAACGTGTTGTTTTTCAAGTACACTAATCACTGCCATTAAGGGTATTTCATTTATATTTTTTTCTCAAAACAAAAAAAAAAGTGGGATACCATACCATTATGAATACGGGCGTCGGGCGGTACTTTGCCTCGGTACGCCCCTGATCAAGCTTAGTATGGGGAAATTGCAATTATTAAACAGCTTGTGAAAGTACATTGCCAAAAGTTAAAGATCCAGTTAACACCTTTGTCTTGGTAATAAAATTTATTTACTAGTAGTCATTGCGTGTAGCGCACTAAAAATATTTCATGACATTTATGATCAATAACCTTAAGGCTTATCCTAATATCGGTAAGAAAAGTCTTTTACCAAACAATTCTATTTATCTAACGAGTTAAGGTGACCTCCCTTAACATTGATATTTGTATTAATTATTAGTATTACACTACACTAGTAGTACTGTACGCAGTTGTAAGTAAAAGACGATATGTTACTTACAGGCACAATAGCAATTTTTAGTCGGACTTTTCGTTATCGTCCGGTCATTTTAGGAGTGTGAAGCTTGAAAAAAAAATTTCGTACATCGGTAAGTAAAAGGTTGTATTTCTTAATATTTTGTATTGTGACCCCCCTCTCCCAAAAGAAAAGAAAAATAAAGTGAAGTAAATGGGTTTTAGTTCAAGAGTTATCTCCCCCTTATCTTAAATATCGGAATGGTCAAGAAAATTTAGTTTATTAACGTAACGAAATTTAACGCTCCTTTTAAAAATCACCGTTTAAGAATATCTGGCTTCAAAGACTTCTTACAAAATATTGGGAATAATTCATTAATATTTTGTTTTTAAAGCCAATTAAATAGTAATAACTATTGTGATTTATATTCTTAATAAAAGTGGTCTATATATATTTCTTTTTAATAAAGTGCTATATTGCAACTAATATTGTTCGCAGTTTTTGTTTTTTTTTTGGGGGATAAAAATTAAAAAGGTTATCATTCAATATTTCTACTAAATGAATAAAACACAAAAAAAAAGAAAGAAAGAAACAAGTAAAAAACGATTTCGGGTTAAATTTACTTAAAACTAAACAGTGTAAAAAAAAAATTGCTAAAAAAGGATTTTTAAAATTGTTGAAGATTCATTCATAAAAAATAAAATATATCGTGATCATTGAGTTGAGAATTATTTATACTTTATTTCAGTATCCACATCTTGTTTCGACCGCTCTATGTCTTTCTTCAGGTGTTTGTCCTGATATTAGGAATTTTAAACTGAAGCTTTTTTTTATTCAATCCACGGATGTGTAGACTGTTCATATTCTGCTCTATGACAACAATTCTACACCGCGAATAAAGGATTAGATCCGAAATTCCGAAAAGTTAAGATAACTGAAGAAGGTCAGAGAGTACAATAGCTTCAGTACTGACTCAGATTTCCTAAAAAAAAAAACAAAAAAAAACAACCCCTCAAACAAACGAAAAACACATTTTATTTTTAAATAATTTTTAAATGTCTTTAAAATTAAATTTTGTTTTTATTTGAAAGCTAATCCATATTAAAAAAAATCATATGTAAATAAAAGTTTTAGGCATTTTTAAAACAATTTTTTAATCAATATCCGAAGCAAAAACTCATTTTCCCATTTATTTCTCCATATTTTTTCTATATTCTTGAATTTTATTTCAATTATATAATTTTTAATCCATAGTTTCTTAGATATGAAGGTTTTGAAATATTGTTATTTTTAAAAATAATACGTAAAACTCTGTTAATTCTCAAGTCTAAATCTCTGAATAAGACAATTTGGTAAAGTTCTTAGAGTCCATTTAAAAACGAAACTGAAAACAAATTGCTTTGATTAAATATTACTGTCACATCTGGTTTGGTACTTCTTTTCTAGAGGTTCTTGACAAATCCAAAGAAGAATTTGCAATGTTATTCATCCTAACCTGGCATCTTGTCTTCAGTTACTTTCTCAACGCCATAATATTGCTTTTCTGTGCCGTTTTTTTTATAAATATTTTCGTGGTAATGGTTCTGATGAACTTTTCTTTTTGGTACCTCAACTTTATGAATTAAAGCATAGTACTAGATTGACAGTTAGGTCTCAACATTTTACAGTTAAAATTGCTAGATGTAACTATTTCTGTTTTATGCTAAGAGTTTTTCTCTCGCATTTTTCACTTGTGGGACTGACTGTCTTTTGGCCTTTTTCTTTTAAAATTTAGATGCAATGTCAGTTGTCATCTTCTGTCTCTTTAATTTCTCTTCTTTTCTTGTCCTCTATCTGTAATAATGATTTTTCTCACATTCTTTCACACTCAGTAACCCCCTTGTGTCTTAGTGGCTTTATCATCTTGCTTTGGGTAAAATGATTTAAAAAAAGATTTTCTATTTTTTATTGTCTGTTATTTGGATTTCTGCTTTTTTTTTTCAGATTATGAACTTAAATATTTATCACAGTTTTATTTATTAGTAAATTTTATTAAAAATATTTCTTGCTATGAATCATCAAAACAGTATATCCATTAATAAACATGTGGTGAGACTAAGCATGTGACTAATTTTATGACTTATCACAAAGACTTAACATAGAATTTAAAGATTCATCTTAAGAGTCAGTATATGACTCATTGTATGAAAAAGCATGGATTCTTTTCAAATATAGCATAAAAATTATTTGTAGGTAGCATTCTAAAGACTTGGAGATTGAATCAGAAGGAATTAAAACATGACATTAAAAGTTAGACAGAAACACACAAACATATGGTAATAAATAAAATTAAATGTTCAGTTATCTTTTTTTTTACTCTGAGTTTTGCAGGGATTACATTTACTTTTCAGGAGGCTTGATTGTAAAATTGAATTCACAAAATATTCTATGTAAAAATTTAGTGGGTAAAATACCATATAAATTCAACTCTTAAAAAAAAAAGAAAATTGCACCTTCTTGTAGAGCAGTGGTTCTTAACCTTTTTTTATTCTATGCACCTTTTTCATCATAAGTCAGAATTTTGCTTTTCAAGATCGTCAGACTTAAAAGGTGCATTCCGAATAATATGCATATATTATTGAACATCTTCATTCTTTTCCGTATTAGTACATATACATTTACAATTTACATGGGTTATTTTTTTATAGAGGAGTTTTAAAAGTTTAATTGCAATAGAAAATGTTGATTGATTTTAAAACTTACACTAGAAAGTTATTCTTTTTAATTCATAACTAATTATTAAATAAACTGAAGCCTACTTCAATAAAAATAAAGTTTAATAAAATGCCAGGATATTGTAATTCAATAAACAAAATTCTATCAATAAAAAACAAGAAAAAATAAAAAATCCAGTCCCCCCAGAATGAATAATAACAAGTAGTTGTAAGGCGTTAATGGTTGATATGAAACATATGAATAGTCAAATGTGCCCTTTTGTCATCTTTAAACTATTTCATTTTTAAGAACACAATTTTCCCTAATGTTTAAGTTGGACTGATCTAATAGTTATTGATTCCATTAGTATTATATTTCTTTTACTTCAAGGCTATCTATATGACATTACATTTACAATGTGTTTTAACTAATCTGCAGCCAGCATCTTCAGTTATACCCTGATAAAATTTGCTTCTGGTCCAATAGTGCATGAGATAGAAAATCTTCTTATGAAATTTAAATGATCATAACCTGGCTGCTAATTGAGTTACCAAATAAAATTTGGTACCATTTTTAATGCTTTTTCAAGCTCTTTATGTCTGTATTAGAGGTTTCTAGACACATTGAAAATAGAATTTTAGTTTGGGATGCTTACTATGATGGAAAACGTGATATAGGTTCGATAATTGTCAAGAGGCACAATTCTTCTTTAATAGGATTTCTTCATATAAAAATATAAAAATCACCTTTTTTTTCTTTCTCTTTTTGCTATTGCTGTTCACTGATACTAAGTAAGGCCAAACAAAAAACTGTCAACAAGTTTCGAATTGACTTGTAATAACCAGTTTTGCAAAATATATGATTAAATAAGCTTGTCAGAAATGAAAAATGAAAATATCCCAGGCTTCATGAATTCAAGCGTCCTACGAGGCTGGCATCCCGCTCACACCGTATCACTGTTGAAACTATTAAATGTAGCCGTCTTTTCTACTCCAATAACTTCATATCTGGCACCCCTCGCCTGTGGAACTCCCTTCCCTTTTCCTGTTTCCCTGATAGCTATAATCTCCAACTATTCAAATGTAATGTTAATAGACATCTCCAGTTGCCTTGATCTATCCACTATCCTTCTCTTCATCCTTTTCTCTATCACTCCTATCTAGTCTTGCTCCAAATCCTCTGTAACCCCTTGCATGCTAGTGGCTTCCAGCCTTGATTGGGGTGAAATGCTTAAAACAAATTTAATCTAAGAAATTCAGACATCTCAAGAATAATATTGTTTTATCAAGTGTTTATCAATGTTTAAATGGGTTAATTAATTAATAATTAATTAATCGATAAAGACTCTAATGTTTATTTTATTTTATTTTATTTTTATTTTTTATTTTTTTTGTATTATGATTTATAAAGTAGTTTATATTCTATTCCTAAATTATAAAAATATACAATGGTATTTCTGCTGTTCTTATATTGTAAGTTCTATGTAATTTACGTAAAACGGATATATATATATATATATATATATATATATATATATATATATATAAAAATTACTTGTTATCAAATGTAACATTTAGCAACATTCTGTGGTGTGCAAAGTGATGCTAAGTAAGGCCAAACAAGAAACTGTCAATAAGTTTGGAATAGACTTGCAATAAACCAATATTTAGCCAGAGAAAAATTCATGTTGGTTTTTCTAGAGAGCATTTAAAAATATAAAAATATAAAAATCACCTTTATCTTTCTGCTATTGAGTGATACTAAGTAAGGCCAAGATAGATAGATAGATAGATAGATAGATATGAACACATGGACATAGATAGATAGATATGAACACATGGACATAGATAGATAGATAGATATGAACACATGGACATAGATAGATAGATAGATCAGGCAGTAAAATAATTTTATTCACTTTAACAAGGCAAAATCGTTCTAATCATACATTTTTTAATAACGTCTATAATTTTATCCAGTTATTTTTTTATTCTTTTTACATTTTTAATGTAAAATTTTTATTGTTGTTTTTTAGTGTTGTTTTTTTAGTATTGTTTTTTTAGTATTGTTTTTATTTTTGCTTTGAAAGTTGTCTATATTGTGTTTTTGTTGTTTTATTATTGCTTGTATTGTTGTTTTTTATTATTTATTATTATTTATTATTATTTTTTTTAATATTTTGTTGTTTTATTATTGTTTTTATTGTTGTTTTTCTATTGTTGTTTTTTATTAATTTATAATGAAAGTTTATTTTGTTATGAAACGCTTTAAAATAAGTTGTGAATATAAATGTATACTTTGCCTTATATAGTATACTTGGTGTACAATTAAAATTAATATTAATAATGCATCGATAATGTTGGTACCGTTTTCATAGAATTTAGAGTGAGAGTTGCAGAGTGACTCTTTTTTTAACATTGTTATCAATATATGCACACACGTGCGTGCATCACACACACTGACACACCAACACCCACACATGTACACACTCGCGTGCGCGCACATATAAATATATAGGGAAGCCATAACTGAAAAATATGTTCGACGCAGAACAAGTCTGGATAATAATAATAGCATTAAAATACATTTGGAAGGTTTCGGATATGCGCATGTGTGTATATACATATATATATATATATATATATATATAATGTATGTATGTGAATGTGTGTTCGTGTGTGTTCGTTCGTGTCTGTGTAGATGCGTATTTGCGTTACATGTGTCACATTTGAGGATTTTTTTCCTATTTCAAGCAGTCTTTGTATAGCCAGAAAAATCTGTAAGTCCGTAACATGATAACGAAAAAAGACATTCATTTTACACAAATTATATTTGCTTTCTAGTGTAGTTTCTTTCCTGGCCAATTAATGGTGCTAAATTTTAATAATTCAGATTGAAAAAATTACGTGTCAGACTATTGATGTACTCTTGTAAGTAATAACCACAGCAGGAACGCACCGAGACATGAATGCGATTTTAATTTTTTTTAATTTATTAATTTTTTTTCTTTCGTGCACGTACATCATGAATAACCAAAAATAAAAATAAAAAACAAAAAAAAACAGGATAAAAGACAAATATTAGTGGATAATACCAAAATACTATATAGTACCCAATGCAAGGAAAACTCAAAATCCTAGACATATTGATTTACAAAATAAATAACTCACATTATATAAAATATATTTTACCACAGGAAACGGTATCTTGAAGTATGTATGAAAAATTTAATATGCTTAAGTATACAAGTTTGCACACAGACACACAGATATATATATATATATATATATATATATATATATATATATATATTATAAAAGTTTATACATATATATATAGATAGATAGATAGATATGGTATAAAATGACAATTGGAAAAAAATCTTAGATTTTGCCGACGTGTTTCGTCTTCCGACATTTTCAAAGCAAAAATGAAATCGAAATGTTTTTGTTGTTATAGTTACATTTAAAAAATCCAAATTTAAAAAGATAGTCTCTTCTGTCTTGTCCACAGAATTGATCTGGGAATTTAACTATATTGTCGAGATGGAAAAAAAAATTCCTTACTATAAACGTAATTTACATTAACCAGAAAAAAAGGCTTAGACAGAAGCGTCTATGTTTTTAAATTTGGATTTTTTAAATGTAACTATAACAACAAGAACATTTCGATTTCATTTTTGCCTTGAAAATGTCGGAAGACGAAACACGTCGGCAAAATCTAAGATTTTTTTCCAATTGTCATTTTATACCAATCTGTCTTGTTTACAGAGTTGATTTTGGAATTTAACTATATATATATATAATCAGTTTGTCTGACGATCGCAAAAGCGTGAAACCCAGGGTCACAAACTCACATCAATCTAATCAAATATATATATATATATATATATATATATATATATATATATATATATATATATATTATTCAGTTATTAGTGTAGTTATCTATAGGGAACTCTTACTGCTAAAATCCTGCTCACCTTGACAGACGCTACATTCCATAATTCTATGTTTATCAATACAATAGGTATTATTATTATACAACTTAATGAATTTTATAAAATAAATTCTTCCTGCTTAACATACACTCATATATACCTACATATATATATATATATATATACATATACATATATATATATTAATGAATGAACAATTAGAATATACATTAAAATATATATATATAATATATTTTAACTATTCATTCGTAATTTGCTTGATGTGCTTGTACACTTTGTTTCATTTATTTATTTAATCTTTATTGTAATATTTTTAGTCCCATGTTATTTTCAGCAATCATAAAACTTAATTTTTAATCATTATATTTTACAGTAATTGTCAAAACCACAGCTTTATAACTACATTAACTATTATATAAATTAATTATACTAGTTAATTATTCCCAACGAACACACACGCAGGTCTGCTCGTCCAGTATACATTACACGAAAGAATCGCCAGTGGTCAAGCTGGTATTTTCCATAAAGAGGTTTATTCAAAATGGCTGCCGAAAGACGAAGCAAGCTACAAGAATAGTAGGAGTTGTAGAACGTGGATGATATGCAAATTATGTCCCACAGCGGCGCCGGTTTTCGATCGAGGGATATCCCCGTCACGCCACAACATTATACACTTTTCACCATATCTCTGGGTAATCCCGGGGCTACGTAGCATTATTCATTGTACATTTGGTTTTATATCGATCGATAATGCGATGCCATGTGACGTCATCCAAACCGAAACCTATTTTAGAATACAAGAATAGGCGTTACACACTAGTGACGTGAATAGTAAACGAAAACATTCCTGGGATTAAGGTGAAATAGATTTAATACCAGATTAAATGCCCCTACGGTTGAATTTAAAGACACACATCATCATCATCATCATCATTATTATTATTTAGACCAGATTTTAATTGCAGATTATTGATTTCTTTATTTTTTCAAACCTCTTCTTCCGCTTTCTTTTTCTACTGCTGCTGTTTCGATCTTCCTCTTTCTTCACCTCTTTCAACTTCTTCCTCTTTCTTCTTCTTCCTCTTTCTTCTTCTTTTTCCTTTCTTCTTCTTTTTACTCCTCCTCTTTTTTCTCCTTCTTCTTCTGTCTCATATTCTTCTGTTGCTTCTTCTTTCCCTCTTTCTTATTTTTTCTTTCGTCTTCTTTCTTTCTTCATATTTCCTCCTCCTTCTTCCTTTTCTTCTTCTTCTTGTAAAGTGATGTTGCTGAAGTGTTTTTTCCCCAATAGTCTGATATCTTTATTGATGGTTGGCATTTTTATTTCGGCTATTTTGTAACAAGTATCTGTTCAACTATTTTCCAATCAGTTATAAGGATCATTAAGATTTTTAAGCTGCTCAAAATTATGCTGTTTAACTATAAAAATTAACATTTATAAATATCCTTATTCTATTAGATCATTTAAAATACAAACTATTTTCAAACATCAAATGAGTTTTCAAAAACAATAAAAAAACAACCACAATAATAATAATAATAATAATAATAATAATAATAATAATAATAATAATAATACACAGATAGAACACTCAAAGCTAATTATCTAGATATATTGATCAGAGACCACGCAAACAAAATGTGCTATCTTATTGATATGGTAGTTCCGGCAGACTGTAATTTTCACGAGCAAAAAAAAAATGTTTCAACATGGAAAAGTAAGATCAAGGGGAAATATAAAATTAAAGCAGTAAATAAAATTGCGCCAATCAAGGAAATACTTAAACAGAAACTACAATTAAAGGTACAGAATACAAGACAATATGGAAAGCATTGTAGGTTCTATCAACAAAATAAGATATCCCAAACAGACTTCAAGAAATTTTACAGGGAAATTGGAAAAGTAGTTATAGAAGTCAAAAAACCACCATCTATTGAAGAACTGACAACTCTGAGCGACGGAGAAGCCCACACCCTAGGTGAGAAGCGCCTTACTCGCTGCTCAAAGGGCACTGAGACAGGCAAGATCTTGCAAATTTATATATGGTCGTACCTTGTCGTGGCAGAGGGCTTACTTGTCTCAGGAATCCCAAGAACGAAGCCCTCTGGAGTTCCAACTCCCGTAGTGCTACCCATGGCGGTAATGTCGAAGCGAAAGGATCAGACTGAAGGCAGAGACTTTCACAGACCAAATCATCCGACAGCCCGATGCAACCAGGTTATTACAATAACATTATAAAGCACTTTGGGGATACAAGTAGCAGTAAAAAAAATATTTCAAATTTATTTAAATAAAGCTAAAAATGAAATGTATAAAAATGAGAGAAAGTTATTTAGTATATCAAAGTTCATTTTAGAATATCATATTGTAAATTCTGTTTTTGTTACTTTCGTTGTACAGCGCTTATGTACAAGATTTAATGCACATTTCCATTTTTGGTGCATATTGCTTTTTATAGTTGCACACAAATTGTTTTTATACCTACTAACATATATCAGATCTAGTCTGTAACGGTACAATGTAACTCCATACAACCTGAATAATGGTTTAACGGTCAGCGACTAAACTGGTTTCCCAGTCACATTGACGATGAGGCTGGTGCTTAGAAATCCATCAGGAATAAAATCAACACCTAACCAAAGACGGAGGAGTTATTCTTAGAGCCAATGACCGGCTAGCCAGAAACGGCATATAATTAAATATATCAAGTGCGGACTGGCAACTCTTGACTATAAGTCCTGACCTTTTTATGGTTGATATATATATATATATATATATGTAAGCAAATATATGGATATAGATCCGACAGTATGAAGAAATATATATATATATATATATATATATATATATATATATATATATATATATACATATATTATAATAATAATAATAAACGGAATAAATGGTGAAGATGGTATGAAGCCAAAAATGCTCTAAGTCAGTTGGATACTGACAGAAAAAAACAGTTATGGCAAGCAGTACATGTAATAAATTGCTCGATATCATAAATAGAGCAATAACAATACAAATATAAAATTTGTCATTTAGATGATCAGTTTTTGCTTAGCTGTTTGGTGTTAAGGGTCTTCGAAATATTCTTCGAGATGACTCTGGAGTTTCGTAAACGGACCCTCCAGTAATCACTCCGTTCATATCCCCTGACGAGTGGACGGACCTATTGCTGAAGAGTCGGTCTACGAAGTAGAGTCAAAATGGCTAAGCTTGGATGCTTAAGGTATCACCAATCAGCTAAGTGACAAATTATATATTTATATTAATTATAATTTATTAAATAAATGCGTGTGTGTGTGTGTGTGTGTGTGTGTGTGTGTGTGTGTGTGTGTGTGTGTGTGTGTGTGTGTGTGTGTGTGTGTGTGTGTAAAGAAAGCTGTTTGCTACTTTGTATTCAGTGTCTATTTTTTTTTTTTTTTTTTTTACAAAAATGAGTTGGAAATTTTTGCACACTGTAATGACTTTCTACCATCTCTTTCGTTACTAATACTAAAATCTTTTGTTGCCGATAATTCACTAAAATAAAGAGAATATATGGAAAAACACAAGAATTTTTTAAAAAATCACATTCGCAATATAATTCTGGCGAACGCAAAAGATTAAGTGAGAATCGTAACACTTTTTTTTTAAAGCTCTGTAAACTATTAAGATACATGTGATGCGCAGAGATAACACTATTATTTTATACTTTGCTATTCAGACCAGTATGCTCATGTTTTTGTTACTTATTTTGCACCTGGCTTTGTCCATTGTAACCTCTGACCTTCAGATTTCGGAATGAGAACAATCTATCTCTGTGTTCTGAATAAAAGATTCATTCTTATATGCTTTACTATTCGGATTAACATGTTCATCTCGTTATACTAACAATATTTTTATGTTTTACTATTCGGACTAACATATTCATCTTAGTTGTTATACTAACAATATTTCAACCGTTGTTCCTTCTGGACTTCTTCAGAGGTCTATATTTCTACACGGTAACTTACAACGGACATAATAGGCACACAAAGAAATTGGGTCTATAAAACTGTCACACGGATGAAAAAGGCATACTATTCTCAATTCGTCATGACTTTTGTGTGTGGTTAGTCTCTTTAAGGCAACTCAGTATAATCACGCTGAGTCAGTCGGTGTCAGGCAGTTATGTACCATGCGTGATACACGCTTAGGCGATTATGTATCTTTCGATACATGACTGACGAGGCAGATTTTTTTCCCACAGTAGATTGCCATTCCTTTCTGCGGTAGACTAGTTGCCATCCAACCCGGTCTGTCCTGCTATTTACCCATAGCTAGGGGAGAAGAAGATTCATACCTTTCCCAAGGGTATTAGCATGTAAGTGAATGCAACGGATTTGCCTAGAATTCGAACTCAGCTCTCTGATTCCTCAATCCGAGCCGATATCCATTACTCCACCTGTAGGAATGCTAACATTCTAATCATCCTATCACCATATTTATGATGATTATTATATGTTCATAAATGTAAAATGTAACAAAACCTACAAGAAATTGTTACCTTTTTGTTATTTCTGTATAGAGATGACAAATAAGTGTAACCTTACTTTTAGAATAAAGCATGTTCAAAGTAGGACATGTTATCACATAATTATAAGTCTTCGGAATGTACTAGCGTGACCTAATATCATAATACTAATAGCAGAGTTATTATATTAATGACGAAACCATTTTGTTTCAATCATCACCAATTTTTTTTAATTCGCATTTTTGGCCCAGAAAGGTATCTTAGGAGTTTATTTATTCCTTATGTTTAATTTCAGTAGTTACCATTGTCATTTTTATAGAAACTAGAACACCAAATATATATAAGTGTGTATAAAACATCAAAAAGTAATATTGATTAGAAATATTACAAAAAATACTTTTCAAAATAGTCATTATTTTTCTACTCGTGAAAAGTAAAATTACGACAGAAAGTGTCTTCTTACGGCTAATAATAAAAACTTTAAAGGCTAAGTGTTGTAAAATATACCTCTACAAATCGCGGCCATTTATATTTTTGATTTCACGCATGTGCGTTGTTTGTTTTTTATTTTTGTCGACTGCACAGCATAGTAGGGTCAGTTGGGTACTGTATTTGAGAAAAAAACCACCATGATGCAATTCACTCCGTCAGAAATTTGGAAACGGTATGCTGTAATGCTTGGAATTCGCGCCGGAATCTCAAATATGAACAGTTCAGATTGTTTGGGTGTCAATCTGAGGACAGTGCACAGGATACGAGAAGATTTGGATGAGTCTAAAGGTGATTACGAACGTACGGCAGCTCGGAAAATTCACTCTGATCGCTCTGATAAGAACAGAACTCATGAATGTGTTGATCAGATCCTCAGACGCATACATCAAGTGCCTTGAGGATGTAGTGATGCCCTCGGTCAAGAGGGTGGCTACTGGAAGATCCTAAAACTCTGCACCATGCCACAAAAACAGGAGAACCCAGTCATGGATGTCAAACATTTTCTGTGGCCACATCACCACTTTCTTCTGGCCACTTAACTCTCCAGACTGAACCCCCTTCATTATTATGTGTGGGGTGCAGTTGAGAGAGAGACAACAAAAACTCTTTGTAATAACAAAGATGAACTGAAGGCAAGGATTTTAGTAGCATTCACCAACTTAAGACTGACCAGAAGAAATACAGGAGATTCCGAAGTTGTCTGTAGGCCCTGGATTAAGTCAATGGCGATTTTATTGAATAAATTTACTCTTTAGTATTTCAAGATATGTTTGTGTAATTTTGGTAAATATATCTGTTAAAATGAGTTATCATTTTTTATTTTCATTTTTGCATAATTTAGGCGACAATTTATCCATCGCACCTTTTATTTACGCACACCTTGTATAAACATTTCTTTCAGAATTATACACCATCGATTTATTGAACTTTTAATTCATATTTACATCCAACTTGTACAAACTATTATTTCATCATTCTACACCATCTATTAATTGCACCTTTTATTCATATTTACATCCAACTTGTATAAACTTTTATTTGACCATTCCACCCATCAGTTTTTTGCAGGTTTTATTCATATTTACATCAAACTTATATACACCCTTATTTCAGAAATTAACGCAAGCAACGATAGCTGACTTGACTAATAAAAGAAGAAATACATGTGAACTAAATTGCCAGATTTATTCCTAAAACATCAAAAATAAATTTACTTTAAAAATTTGGCAGTCAGAAGTTTGATATAAGTAATATAAAATTTAATGCCTCAAACGGAATATGTCATCTTTTGCAAGATGTTGAGAAGTAATTTTGTAGAAACATAAATTCATTTTGTACCCAGTTGTAATATATTTTACTTATTTATTTAGACATTGAGAAGTTTTATTTTGTGAATATGTAATCTTTCATGTTTTCCACGGGGTTATCTTGACTTTATATATTACTAGTAGTAGTAGTAGTTGTAATAGTGGAATATAAGACTTTAAAATCGGATCTATTTTCTTCAAATTAGACAAGAAGTGATTAATAGTATATTTCAAACAAAAATCAATGGATTTTAACTCTGTGAATGCTATAAATAAAAAACAAAAAACAAAAATAGAAATTAAAAACATTTTGATATTATTATGGTGAATTGTAAAGCAAAGAAATACTGAATATAAAGAAACTATAATTATTTTTTTTAATATATCCACATTTACTTACCGTCGTCCATGATAGCTGTGGTGATGTTTTTTCCGGTGTATCCTTTCGACCACGCCATGTTGACGTTTAAATCTAAGCCCTTAATGCCACCAGACTGGCCAGTATTTTTCTGGAAAAGTATTGTATAGAGAAAAATAACAGTATCAAAAGAGCACAAATTTGAATATTAACAAGAATATACAACAGTTTGTAAGTGTTTCTAATAAATAAATACAATGCCAATCGCTATCTGTGGTCCTCCTGATTACTCTTTTCTCTTCCAGCGCATTATTAATGTTTCTGTTCCTAATTCTTCTCCAACTAGTAACACCTTGTGCCTTAGTGTATTCACTGCCTTGCATGGGGTAAAACCGAATATATATATATATATATATATATATATATATGTATATATGTATGTATATGTATGTATGTATGTATGTATGTATATATATATATGTATATGTATGTATATATATATATATATATATATGTATATGTACATACATATACATATATATATATATACATAATATATAATATATTATAATTATATAATATATATATATATAATTGATCTGGGAATTTAACTATATTGTTGACATGGAAAAAAAAATCTCTTACTATAAAGGTAATTTACATTAACCAGAAAAAAAAGGCTTAGACAGAAGCGTCTATCTTTTTAAATTTGGATTTTTTTAATGTAACAATAACAACAAGAAATTTCGATTTCATTTTTGCCTTGAAAAAGTCGGAAGACGAAACGCGTCGGCAAAATCTAAGATCTTTTTTCCAATTGTTGTTTTATACCAATCTGTTTTGTCCACAGAATTGATCTGGAAATTTAACTAATATATATATATATATATATATATATATATATATATATATATATATATATATATATATATATATGCACAATTTGTTCGTTGTCAGTTCCCCCGAAAAGTGTGGCTGGTTGTACACAAGCTGTCACCACTATAAATTTTGTTCTGGCTAGATGTAACCGTAAATTCTATGCTAACAGTTTCTTTTCTTGCACGTCTCAC
>OZ010616.1:24687479-24694979 GCA_963932145.1 Acanthosepion lycidas
TTTTTATTAATGGTATCATTTATTTGCAAGTTGAGCGAACGAAAATATAAACAAACATAATGGTTATGATTAAACATTGAGATAAACACTGCAAATGTAGGAACGCTTAACTTAAAACTTTAAATATGAATTTTTAAATTTCTGGCGTTTGTTGATTCTAGACATACTCCATAGCCGAATTAATTCAGATTCTTATCGATTTTGCTTTTGTTTTTATCCTTGTTATATTTAAACATCACACATTTTGATAGCACTTGTTTCATTAAGAAAGGTGATATGCTGTATGAACTGGGAATACTCGGAAATTAATTCATTTCCTATACATTTTTGCCTTAAATTACTTTTTCTTATAATTAAAAATGCATTCTTTAAGTAGATTTATTACAAAGAACAATTAGCACAATTAGTGTATTATCTGGGAAAATATTCCTTCTGTAGCCATTATTTTATCATTAATTATTTTATTCAAATTCCTAGACGTTTCACCTATGTATTTCTTGCAACATTTATCACAGTCTACAGCAACGTTTCTCAACATTTTAGCTTATGGAACCCTTGAAATAGTTTTCATATCTCAGGGAACACGTGCATAAAACTATTATATACCATTATTAATACCTCTCTTATTATTTATTATAATAACCAAGGATTTTCCAACAATATGCCGTACGTGTATAGAAAAATTACAAATATAAATTTGAACAAAAATTACTCAGAAATATATTAGCCTATTTAACACTGTTTCTCGTGGAACTCCTAGCTAACTCTTGCAGAACCCTAGGGTTCTATGGATACAACAGTCGAGAAAACTGATCTGCAGAGTAAACTCCTGTTTTAAATTGTTATTACCTTGTATTTTTGTAATTAAATCTTTTTATGACGTCCTCAATTCCAGCCTATTCTTTAAGAAAGAAACTGTCCATGAAGAGATCAAAAGATATAAACATAACCAGACATTGGCTGAAACTGAGGACGTCATAAAATGGTACATGGTAAATAAAGGGAATTCAGGGACTAGTTTTATTACCAGGATATTATCATAAGAGCGAAGGTTGGGTTTTGAAACTGTAGGGTTTCTCAATATGTACAAAAACATCTTTTGCACAAAAATACTAGCTGATTATGAAGAATTTTCTTTTCTTGAACATGGCGGTTTCCTTCATGTATATGTAAGAGCCAACGGGCAAACACTTGATCATCAACAAGAACTCCTATATATTTCTTAAAGTACAGATTTTGGAATTCAAATGGATCATTCAGATAATTTTGTCTTTGTAATCAAAATTTATCAAACAGTAGATTTCACTATTCCCATAAACTCGATAAGGATATTAAAAGAGAATGGGTAGATGAATAACTATCTAGATACAAGTAAAGAATTGGCGGTGGGGAGAAGGTAAAAACAGTTGAATATGAAGAAGAATGTTGTGTCCATTATTATTTATATATTTTGAATAATACTGGAAAAACTTGTATAGAAGTATTAGACATCCAAGAAGGAATTGAAACCATCCAGATAATAGTAATACTGAAATTATCAAGAGTACTGGGAATGGACTTGATGTCACGTGATCTATAATAAAAGATGCAAGTTATTTCTTTTATATTACATGTCTCGTATGTCCTATCAGGAAAAAAATCTGAACATACTATGCAGAAATTGGAATGCGTCAGATATGACCATGCATCCTCCATACTATCAAATGCAGTACATAATTTATCAATTTGAATGCAATAATTCCAGGTTGCAATGAGTAAATGGTGGCCATTTTATATTTTTATTTCGCGCATGCGCGTTTTTTTGTTTTGTTTTTTATTTATTTATTTTTATTTTTATTTTTTTGACGGCTGCACAGTATAGTAGGGTTAACTGGGTACCATCTGTGAGAAAAAGATCACCCTGATGCAATTCACTCAGTCAGAAATTTGTAAATACCATGCTATACTGCTTGGCATTCGCGTCGGAAGCTCCAGTATGAACACTTCAGACTGTTTGGGTGTCACTCTGAGTTGGATGAGTCTAATGTTGATTACGAAGGTACGGCAGATCTGAAAACTCACTCTGATCGTTTTGATTAGAGAAGTACTCCCGAATGAGAGCCTTAGGCTCAACACGGAGATCTATGTCAAGTGCCCTGAGGAGGTAATGCCGCCCTGGGTCAAGAGAATGGCTGCTGGAAGACCCCATGCCACACAAACAGGAGAACCCAATCATATCGGTCAGATAATTTCTGCGACCGCATCACCCCTTACATCTGGCCACCTAACCTCCCCAGACTTGATTATTGTGGGAGGAGGCAGTTCAGCGAGAGACCAACAAAACTCCTTATAACACCAAAGATGAACTGAAGAAAAGGATTATGGCAGCACTTACCAACTTAAACAAGGAGACCGTCCAGAAGAGTTGAAGGAGATTCTAATGTCATCTGAAGGTCATGGTTGAAGCCAATGGTGATTTTATTGAATAAATCTACACTTCAGATTTTTTGAGTAATTTTGGCAAATATATGTATTAAAATGAGATGTCACCTCATAAAAATGTTACCTCTGGGTTAGCTGGCTGTTCTATTATTGTTCAAGTCCTTGGAGTAAAGATAATGACCATCAATTTGGGGGACACGTAAAATAAAATCGGGTGATCATTTTCAAAAATAACACTGCATTATATGATAACTTAAAAAAAGATAGATAGATAGATAAATAATGAACAGAAAGATAGATAGATAGATAGATAATGAACAGAATGAGATAGATAGATAGATAGATAGATAGATAATGAACAGAATGAGATAGATAGATAGATAGATAATGAACAGAATGAGATAGATAGATAGATAGATAGATAGATAGATAGATAATGAACAGAATGAGATAGATAGATAGATAGATAGATAATGAACAGAATGAGATAGATAGATAGATAGATAGATAATGAACAGAATGAGATAGATAGTTAGATAGATAGATAATGAACAGAATGAGATAGATAGATAGATAGATAGATAGATAATGAACAGAATGAGATAGATAGATAGATAGATAATGAACAGAATGAGATAGATAGATAGATAGATAATGAACAGAATGAGATAGATAGATAGATAGATAGATAATGAACAGAATGAGATAGATAGATAGATAGATAATGAACAGAATGAGATAGATAGATAGATAGATAGATAGATAGATAATGAACAGAATGAGATAGATAGATAGATAGATAATGAACAGAATGAGATAGATAGATAGATAGATAGATATATAGATAGATAGATAATGAACAGAATGAGATAGATAGATAGATAGATAATGAACAGAATGAGATAGATAGATAGATAGATAATGAACAGAATGAGAGATAGATAGATAGATAGATAGATAGATAATGAACAGAATGAGAGATAGATAGATAGATAGATAGATAGATAGATAATGAACAGAATGAGATAGATAGATAGATAGATAATGAACAGAATGAGATAGATAGATAGATAGATAGATAGATAATGAACAGAATGAGATAGATAGATAGATAGATAGATAGATAATGAACAGAATGAGATAGATAGATAGATAGATAGATAGATAGATAATGAACAGAATGAGATAGATAGATAGATAGATAGATAGATAGATAATGAACAGAATGAGATAGATAGATAGATAGATAGATAGATAATGAACAGAATGAGATAGATAGATAGATAGATAGATAGATAATGAACAGAATTAGATAGATAATGATCAGAATTAGATAGATAGATAATGAACAGAATGAGATAGATAGATATATAGATAATGAACAGAATGA
Organism: Acanthosepion lycidas; assembly: GCA_963932145.1. NCBI lineage: Eukaryota > Metazoa > Mollusca > Cephalopoda > Sepiida > Sepiidae > Acanthosepion > Acanthosepion lycidas. The sequence continues at coordinate 24,691,291 of OZ010616.1, forward strand.
GATAGATAGATAATGAACAGAATGAGATAGATAGATAGATAGATAGATAATGAACAGAATGAGATAGATAGATACATAGATAATGAACAGAATGAGATAGATAGATAGATAGATAGATAGATATATAGATAATGAACAGAATGAGATAGATAGATAGATAGATAGATAGATAATGAACAGAATGAGATAGATAGATAGATAGATAATGAACAGAATTAGGTAGATAATGAACAGAATTAGATAGATAGACAGATAGATAGATAATGAACAGAATTAGATAGATAGATAGATGGATAGATAGATAATGAACAGAATGAGATAGATAGATAGATAGGTAATGAACAGAATGAGATACATAGATAGATAGATAGATATATATATAGATAGATAGATAGATAATGAACAGAATGAGATAGATAGATAGATAGATAGATAATGAACAGAATGAGATAGATAGATAGATAGATAGATAATGAACAGAATGAGATAGATAGATAGATAGATAGATAATGAACAGAATGAGATAGATAGATAGATAGATAGATATATAGATAGATAGATAATGAACAGAATGAGATAGATAGATAGATAGATAATGAACAGAATGAGAGATAGATAGATAGATAGATAGATAGATAATGAACAGAATGAGATAGATAGATAGATAGATAGATAATGAACAGAATGAGATAGATAGATAGATAGATAGATAGATAATGAACAGAATGAGATAGATAGATAGATAGATAGATAGATAATGAACAGAATTAGATAGATAATGAACAGAATTAGATAGATAGATAGATAATGATCAGAATTAGATAGATAGATAGATAGATAATGAACAGAATTAGATAGATAGATAGATAGATAGATAATGATCAGAATTAGATAGATAGATAGATAGATAATGAACAGAATTAGATAGATAGATAGATAGATAGATAATGATCAGAATTAGATAGATAGATAGATAGATAGATAATGAACAGAATGAGATAGATAGATAGATATATAGATAATGAACAGAATGAGATAGATAGATAGATAGATAGATAGATAATGAACAGAATGAGATAGATAGATACATAGATAATGAACAGAATGAGATAGATAGATAGATAGATAGATATATAGATAATGAACAGAATGAGATAGATAGATAGATATATAGATAATGAACAGAATGAGATAGATAGATAGATAGATAGATAATGAACAGAATGAGATAGATAGATAGATAGATAATGAACAGAATGAGATAGATAGATAGATAGATAGATAGATAGATAGATAATGAACAGAATTAGGTAGATAATGAACAGAATTAGATAGATAGACAGATAGATAGATAATGAACAGAATTAGATAGATAGATAGATAGATAGATAGATAATGAACAGAATGAGATAGATAGATACATAGATAATGAACAGAATGAGATAGATAGATAGATAGATATATAGATAATGAACAGAATGAGATAGATAGATAGATAGATAGATATATAGATAATGAACAGAATGAGATAGATAGATACATAGATAGATAATGAACAGAATGAGATAGATAGATAGATAGATAATGAACAGAATGAGATAGATAGATAGATAGATAATGAACAGAATTAGGTAGATAATGAACAGAATTAGATAGACAGATAGATAGATAATGAACAGAATTAGATAGATAGATAGATGGATAGATAGATAATGAACAGAATGAGATAGATAGATAGATAGATAATGAACAGAATGAGATAGATAGATAGATAGATAATGAACAGAATTAGGTAGATAATGAACAGAATTAGATAGACAGATAGATAGATAATGAACAGAATTAGATAGATAGATAGATGGATAGATAGATAATGAACAGAATGAGATAGATAGATAGATAGGTAATGAACAGAATGAGATACATAGATAGATATATATATATATAGATAGATAGATAGATAATGAACAGAATGAGATAGATAGATAGATAGATAGATAATGAACAGAATGAGATAGATAGATAGATAGATAGATAATGAACAGAATGAGATAGATAGATAGATAGATAGATAATGAACAGAATGAGATAGATAGATAGATAGATAGATAATGAACAGAATGAGATAGATAGATAGATAGATAGATAATGAACAGAATGAGATAGATAGATAGATAGATAGATAGATATATAGATAGATAGATAATGAACAGAATGAGATAGATAGATAGATAGATAATGAACAGAATGAGAGATAGATAGATAGATAGATAGATAATGAACAGAATGAGATAGATAGATAGATAGATAGATAGATAATGAACAGAATGAGATAGATAGATAGATAGATAGATAGATAGATAGATAGATAATGAACAGAATGAGATAGATAGATAGATAGATAGATAATGAACAGAATGAGATAGATAGATAGATAGATAGATAGATAGATAATGAACAGAATGAGATAGATAGATAGATAGATAGATAGATAATGAACAGAATTAGATAGATAGATAGATAATGAACAGAATGAGATAGTTAGATAGATAGATAGATAATGAACAGAATGAGATAGATAGATAGATAGATATATAGATAATGAACAGAATGAGATAGATAGATAGATAGATAGATAATGAACAGAATGAGATAGATAGATAGATAGATAATGAACAGAATGAGATAGATAGATAGATAGATAGATAATGAACAGAATGAGATAGATAGATAGATAGATAGATAGATAATGAACAGAATTAGATAGATAGACAGATAGATAGATAATGAACAGAATTAGATAGATAGATAGATAGATACATAGATAGATAGATAAAGAATACATGGATGGATAGATAGATAAAGAAATGGGTAGTTGATAGCATGTTTATAGCAATGGAAATATTTTTTGTTGAGTGATTGTTGATTGAACTTGAACACACAACTTTTGAAAGTTGTTTATTTAGGTATCTTCATACGGCGGCGTCGTCAAGGTGAACGGCTTTTTAAATTAAACGTGAAAGAAAAACCGGTGTAGATAAGTCAAATATAGTAAATGTAAATATGAAATATGTATATATATATATATATATATATATATATATATATATATATATATATATATATATATATACTACAGTTCAATCTATCTATTTCACTCTGTTTATATCTATCTATCTTATTCTGTTTCTATCTATCTATCTATCTCAAACTGCTCGTAACTATCTCAGTGCGTTCGTATCTCTTTGTCTAGTTCAGTGTTCTTTATCTATCTATCTATCTATCTATCTCAAAATTCGGGATCTCTCACTTTTTCTTTCCATATATATATATGTGTGTGTGTGTTTGTGTGAATAGGTCTTATATGAAATATCCTCGTATAGTGTGTCAGATGAAATATATGAAGATAAATTGGGCGTTTAAATGTTTTTATATAATATTCTTTTGTGAACGTTTCGTTCAATGAAAACATTATAGAACAAGTGAAACGAAAAATAAATACATAGACGAAGAATTTCATTTATTTGCCCCTACGTGGGATAAAAATATGATATAAATGTATGTTCTATATGAATGCCTACACACGTCCGTGTGGGTAAAGTTAAACACTTAAATATTACAGAGATGGGATGATTGCGATCAACAAACATCCCCTTATAATGGAATTGATAGATACTTTTTCATGTTGA
>OZ010616.1:24699979-24789979 GCA_963932145.1 Acanthosepion lycidas
ATAACTGCTTGTTGTTTAGTCTGTTTTATTAGTATCAATATTTTTTAGTCTGTTTTATTAGTATCAATATTTTTTAGTCTGTTTTATTAGTATCAATATTGTTTCCTGGATTTTCTCTGGTATTTATAACCAATCAACATATTTGGCAAAAACAATACAGAACGTTTATATATCTCTAAAACTTTCATAATCTGCCAAGAGAAAATTGTCAACATTACTTGTCTTGTATAAAATCGCGGAGATTTCATTCGTCATTTGAATTCAAACCCTCTCTCACACACTCTCACACACACAAAGACAGATAGACAGGGCGAAAGAGAAAGTGAGCGAGTACGATAAATAGACTAACAGCACTTTTGTCGATTCGTCACGTTTTCCTGAATTGTGCATATTCTCGGTGAAAGGTCCAAAGTCACGTAGACGAGAATCTCGTTTCTAATAGTTTAGCATGATGCTATCACACTTCAGGTTTTATTGGCACCTAATAAGCAGCGTTCTTTGGCGTATTGCTTTGTTAATCGTGAAGAAAGCAAAGTAACCAGATCGTCGTCAGACATCTTCAAATTTGTAACGATAAGACCTGTACTAACGTTATTTCGGGATTTTCAAACTCGCCGTCGTTGGTTCGCGAAACAATTTCGTGCCAAGGGTTCTTCACAATGTATTCATCAACTAATGAAAACATCTTTTCTTTAAAATCTGGTATATCGTCTGCTCTATGAATGTGAAAGTTTAAGGGATTATGTAATGAAAGGTCACTCATATAGCCATAAAAGATCTTTCAACTAACTTATCACATTTTCAATAATATTAATGCCAGTTTTGATTAAAATATTTCATTTAATTGATTTGACTGGTAAGTTTGAGAAACAGGTTTAAGGGAAGAAGTTACATTGACTATAACCGATAGTTTCGAAGAAGTAAAACTGGCACCTGCATCGAAAATGACTTTCAGTCAGTTGTTAACTGGGGCAAGAATTTTTTTAGTCAAGATCGTCCCAAGCAAGGCAGTAAAGTCACTAAGACACAAGGGGTTACTGGGTGTGAAAGAATTAGGAACAGAAACATTACTAATGAGCGAGAGTACAAAGAGTAATCAGGAGAACAGTAGATAGCGATTGATTGATTGCAGATTAAAGTTGAATGGAGGGCGTGGATTCGTAAGAGAGTGTGAGAAAAGAAACTGTTAGCATAGAACTTACGGCTTCATCTAGACAGCTCAACTGAAAACTGATAAGATTTCGTCGGAAGTCTAGTACTGCGCTTAATTTTTTTTTAAAAAAAGTCTAGGTACCATAGTGAAGAACTCATCCAAACAATTACCATGAAAGAATTTACAGAAAAGTCACTGAGAGGAAAACTTATGGCTGTGCAAAAAAAAAAACTGTCGCCTAGACGCCGGAGCAGGACCAATAATATTGCTGATTCCTCCTTGGATTTTAACAAGGAGCATGTAAATCTTAACACCTCTAAAACGAGACTGCTGTCTTTTAATCAACAGAGAGAAGCATTTTTGCATGTCTGAGGTTAACCTCTAGGAACGTAAATCTTTGCGCCTTCTCGATCTCATGTCCTTCTCTGACATGAAGTACCCCAAGGCGCACTGAAATAGGGAAAAAGGCCATCCAGGAATTAAACAAAGTATTAAGAAAAATTAAAATGTCATTAGAATTAAACAAAATTGTACTAAACTCTTTGAGTCCTGCTTTCCTGAAGAATTTTAAACCTTCTGCCTGAGCTCCTGAGTCAAAATTCGTAATATTTCACGGTAGATATAAAAATAGTTACGAGTGTTTACGCACTGTTCAATCGATGGCTGTGCATTAAGTCATTTTTCTCTACGACTGTTCAACCGGTGGTCAGGTCTCAAAGGTTTAATTATTGTCTAATATTTATCCTACGCTATTGCAAAGAATGCTGGAAAATTTCATGATACATGAATATCAAACACAGAACAATTACCATGAATGTATTACCATGAAAGTGAGTGAAGCCGAGATGCAAAGTCAAAACTGTACCAAAGAGGAAAGCTCATCAGAACAATTACCATGAAAGTATTTATAGAAAAGGCATAGAGAAGCTACATTAGAGTGATGGGCAAGTGAGTGAAGCCGAGATGCCAGGTCAAGACTCTACCAAAGAGGAAAGCTCATCAGAACAATTACCATGAAAGTATTTATAGAAAAAGGCATAGAGAAGCAACATTACAGTGATGGGCAAGTGAGTGAAGCCGAGATGCCAGGTCAAGACTCTACCAAAGAGGAAAGCTCATCAGAACAATTACCATGAAAGTATTTATAGAAAAGGCACAGAGAAGCTACATTACGATGATGGGAAAGTGAGTGAAGCTGAGATGCCAGGTCAAGACTGTACCAAAGAGGAAAGCTCATCAGAACAATTACCATGAAAGTATTTATAGAAAAGAGACAAGAAAAGCTGCATTTCAGCGATGGGAAATTGAGTGAAGCTGAGATGCTAGGTCAAGACTGTAGCAAAGAGGAAAGCTCCTCAGAACAATTACCATGAAAGTATTTATAGAAAAGGCACAGGGAAGCTACATTACGGTGATGGGAAAGTGACTGAAGCCGAGATGCCAGGTCAAGACTGTACCAAAGAGGAAAGCTCATCAGAACAGTTACCATGAAAGTATTTATAGAAAGGTAATCATGTAATTTACGTTGTTTATATTCGGACTAATGCCTTCATTTTGTTGTTAGTATTACAAAGTTTAGGCCTTCTTCAAACAGAAGTTATCGGTAATGTTGTTGCTATGGTAGATTACTGTTGCTATTTCAACACTTTCTGGTATGCTTCTTCGTATGAAATAATTTATTTATATGAAATAACGGTTATCACAGAATTCAAATCAGTAGAATTTTCGAGAAAGTCGTGACTCTATCTCTTTTCCCTTCACCCTATGGGTTAAATAATCAGATACATTTCGCTGTCTATCTTTGAATAGCAGACAGTCTAGGAGGAGAATGTCACGGAGATCAAAATCGTGAAGAAGGCAAACTATTCCACTACATTTTCATAGTAGTCAACGCAACTGATATATACTAAACAATCAAATCTCTGAAGATCTGTGACCGTCTACATCCTAAAGAGTTATGATATTATAAATAAAATTATCCTCTCAAATTAGTTTGCGCTTGTGCCTTGTAAAATTTTATTCGTCATCTTCCCCATATGTTAAATAGTAGTATAGACTTGGCTGTCTATCAGTAGGTTGCCTCTCAGTGATAGAAAGAATACGACGGGTGACGACTCCACTATTCAATAAGTTATAGGAATTCATAGGTAATAAATAAAAAAAAATATGTAGAAAGCTCCAATCATAATATATATATATATGTGTGTGTGTGTGCGCGCGCATACACACACGCACACACACACACACACACATATATATATATAGAGAGAGAGGGGGAAAGAGAGAGAGAAAGATAGATAAAAAAACAACCATGAAATATATAAAACAAATATATTTCTAAACCGAGTTCCAAAGAACGAGATTAAATTACTTTTTTAAAAAGACAAATTTTCTTTTCTATTTTTCTTTTCTTTTCTTTTTGTATAGACGCAAAAAGGATTCACTTTCTGTATAATAAAGATCATCAAAGATGTTAGTGGGTTATTTTTTTTCCTTCGTTAGAGATAATTTCTCTGCGTTAAATACCCAAGATCGACTGCAGGCTTCCTAATGAAATTGCTCATTTTTCTGGAACAGAGAATGTAATTCCTTCCAGAAAAAGGGTGAGGTAGTTTGATGGGTTTATTTGTTGTTTGCTTGTTTGTTTGTTCTTTAAATGTCATCTCATAGGAACATTTTGCATTTCATTAAGAATGGACACTTTGTTAATCAGGATTATAATTTTCGGTGTTAATTACCGGTTTATAAAAGACGTTCGGATGGTGTAATGAATATAACTGGGGATGAGAAATCGGAGAGCTGAGTTCAAATCCCAATCGTTTTCACTGAATTCACTACTGCGCAAATGCTCATGAGAAACCTATAACTCCATCCGCTTCCTCTTTAGCTATGGGTTAAATAGTATGACTTATATATGGAAAATTGTTGTGAACGCCAAAGAATTTGTAATGCAATATTCAATACCAAATATAAAAAAAGAATTATTCTAACAATCCAAAAATAAATAAAATGTGTTCCTGCTTTAAATAGTCCACAAGGATAAAAAAAAATTAATCAGTTCCGACTCATGTTTCTTGAATAACGGTATTAATTATTCATACAGAGCGAATGAACATGCGCTCTTACTATAGATAGATAGATAGATAGATAGATAGATAGATAGATAGATATGAACAGAATGAGATAGATAGATAGATAGATACATAGATAGATAGATAGATAGATAGATAGATAGATAGATAGATAGATATGAATAGAATGAGATAGATAGATAGATATATAGATAGATAGATAGATAGATAGATAGATATGAACAGAATGAGATAGATAGATAGATAGATAGATATGAACAGAATTAGATAGATAGATAGATAGATAGATATGAACAGAATGAGATAGATAGATAGATAGATAGATATGAACAGAATGAGATAGATAGATAGATAGATAGATATGAACAGAATGAGATAGATAGATAGATATGAACAGAATGAGATAGATAGATAGATAGATAGATATGAACAGAATGAGATAGATAGATAGATAGATAGATAGATATGAACAGAATGAGATAGATAGATAGATAGATAGATATGAACAGAATGAGATAGATAGATAGATAGATAGATAGATAGATAGATATGAACAGAATGAGATAGATAGATAGATAGATAGATAGATATGAACAGAATGAGATAGATAGATAGATAGATATGAACAGAATGAGATAGATAGATAGATAGATAGATATGAACAGAATGAGATAGATAGATAGATAGATAGATATGAACAGAATGAGATAGATAGATAGATAGATAGATATGAACAGAATGAGATAGATAGATAGATAGATATTTAGATAGATATGAACAGAATGAGAATGATAGATAGATAGATATGAACAGAATGAGATAGATAGATAGATAGATAGATATGAACAGAATGAGATAGATAGATAGATAGATAGATAGATATGAACAGAATGAGATAGATAGATAGATAGATAGATAGATAGATATGAACAGAATGAGATAGATAGATAGATAGATATGAACAGAATGAGATAGATAGATAGATAGATAGATAGATAGATATGAACAGAATGAGATAGATAGATAGATAGATAGATAGATATGAACAGAATGAGATAGATAGATAGATAGATATGAACAGAATGAGATAGATAGATAGATAGATATGAACAGAATGAGATAGATAGATAGATAGATAGATATGAACAGAATGAGATAGATAGATAGATATGAACAGAATGAGATAGATAGATAGATATGAACAGAATGAGATAGATAGATATATAGATAGATATGAACAGAATGAGATAGATAGATAGATATGAACAGAATGAGATAGATAGATAGATAGATAGATAGATAGATAGATATGAACAGAATGAGATAGATAGATATGAACAGAATGAGATAGATAGATAGATAGATATGAACAGAATGAGATAGATAGATAGATAGATATGAACAGAATGAGATAGATAGATAGATATGAACAGAATGTGATAGATAGATATGAACAGAATGTGATAGATAGATATGAACAGAATGAGATAGATAGATAGATAGATATGAACAGAATGAGATACATAGATATATAGATAGATAGATATGAACAGAATGAGATACATAGATATATAGATAGATAGATATGAACAGAATGAGATACATAGATATATAGATAGATAGATATGAACAGAATGAGATAGATAGATAGATAGATAGATAGATAGATATGAACAGAATGAGATAGATAGATAGATAGATAGATAGATATGAACAGAATGAGATAGATAGATAGATAGATAGATAGATATGAACAGAATGAGATAGATAGATAGATAGATATGAACAGAATGTGATAGATAGATATGAACAGAATGAGATAGATAGATAGATAGATAGATAGATATATAGATAGATAGATATGAACAGAATGAGATACATAGATAGATAGATAGATATGAACAGAATGAGATAGATAGATAGATAGATAGATATGAACAGAATGAGATACATAGATATATAGATAGATAGATATGAACAGAATGAGATAGATAGATAGATAGATATGAACAGAATGAGATAGATAGATATGAACAGAATGAGATAGATAGATAGATAGATAGATATGAACAGAATAAGATAGATAGATAGATAGATAGATAGATATGAACAGAATAAGATAGATAGATAGATAGATAGATAGATAGATAGATAGATATGAACAGAATAAGATAGATAGATAGATAGATATGAACAGAATGAGATAGATAGATAGATATGAACAGAATGAGATAGATAGATAGATAGATAGATATGAACAGAATGATATAGATAGATAGATAGATAGATAGATAGATAGATATGAACAGAATGATATAGATAGATAGATATGAACAGAATGATATAGATAGATAGATAGATATGAACAGAATTAGATAGATAGATAGATAGATAGATAGATAGATAGATAGATAGATATGAACAGAATGAGATAGATAGATAGATAGATAGATATGAACAGAATGAGATAGATAGATAGATAGATAGATATGAACAGAATGATATAGATGGATAGATAGATAGATAGATATGAACAGAATTAGATAGATAGATAGATAGATAGATAGATATGAACAGAATGAGATAGATAGATAGGTAGATAGATAGATAGACAGTGATATGAAGAGATAAATGAAACTTCCTACTGATAAATTCAATTACTTTTTAACTTTGCACATTTCTTTTTATTTAACTTGTATTTTATACCACAAATTCTAGAAAACATTGAGGTTTAGAAAATAAACAGAGACAGCACTAAAATGTATTCCATCTCCTTCCAAGAAAGAAAGCACATATTTTATCATTTTCTCCGAAAATTTAGTAATGGAATTTAGATAAAACGTGTGAATTTAGCCGTTAATAATCTAAAATATAAAGAACAAATATATGTAGGCTAGGTTAAATCACTTGCTTTAACTTTACTTTTGACCATGTAAGTGCAACTCTGTTTTACTCGTTTTCAGCATTAAAGTGTCCACAATTTTTATTTATTATTAGGTTGGTGCAAAAATGATGACGTAATAATGTCGTTTTTTGACGTATTTTTTAACGTCAAAAAACGACATTATTACGTCATTATTTTTGCACCAACCTAATACTAGTAGCATGACCCCGCATTGCCCGTGCTTGATTCAAGAATCATACGACTCATACAGCAATCGCTATCACTTAAAATACTTTTGCCCTTCCTTACCTTTAAAGGGGTGCACTTTGCCGTGCTTATGTTGCTACATGCCTTACTTCTTGCCTATCTCACACTGCGAATTTTTTCTAAGCTCTATACTAAACATTAAATCTGTCACAAAAAAAGAACTAAACAAAACGAACACAAAACGATCAGCTTTAAAAAAAAAGGACTCGTAACTGGAAAAACCGAATGAAAAAAGAATGTTAACAACAAATACTTTTTCACACCTAACCCAGTTCTGCGGAATCAGAATCAATGTTGAGTTTAAGCAAGCGAATGAGCCAATTTGAGTAAAGGGCCATGCAGATTTAAATTTTTCCCACTTGTGACGAATCCATCTATCGATTTTTTTGCATGCTAGCATGCTAGTTAACATTCGTGTCAGTCAGCTGTTGGCTCTCACGCTGGCCAATAGAATCTTCCTGCCTATTCGTGGCAGTCAGCTATAGGCTCTCACTCTGGCCAATAGAAAATGGCCGCAAACTACATGAAAACTACCGTAGAAGCATAAAAAAAATCGATTATTTTCACTATCGATGGGAGTTTGGAAATGCAAATTCGGTCTTAGCCTTCCCGCTAACTTGGAGCGTGTGCATGTAGATTTTGGTGCAAATCCGTCGAAAATTGCGGCCGTGCATTTATTACACACACACACACACACACACACACACACACACATCATGCCTTTTATAGATAGAGATTTATAGATTATTTTACGCAAGGAAAAAATCTAGCCTATAATTGTTATATACATATTTGCCGTCATTCCAAGGCATATGTAGCCTGAAATGAACCAAACACGTTAAATCCATTACTTCTTTTGAGTGTGGTCATTTAATAACAGTACGTGTTGTTGTCTGTGACATTGGTACTTTGTTGCTATCCATGTTGCAATTTCTTGAAAAGCTTTTCAAAGAATACAAGTTGGAACAGATGTATGGAACTTACCTGTATGGATGACAAAAGATCTTTTTCTAGAATACATCTACATATAAAGCACTGAACAAAAAGTAAAACAGTTGTCATCCTAATTGGCAACCCTCTGTCTCACCTTAGTTTTACATGGAATTAGTGTAACTTGAAATTTGTGAAACTAATGTGAAGAAAGCTAAACATCTTGTGATAATGAAGAAAAAAACGTTGAATCTGTTAGTCTACAGCGTATAACCAATTAGTAGCATCATATGTTGCTCTCAGTATTTTTATTTCCACCGGTGCTAGTTTTTCAAAGAACGTTTATCAAAGAAAACTTGACATAGAATAGGCATCAGGTGGCTTTATTGATGAAGTTAACCCACCTGCATGACTGATAAACGAATTCTTTCTAAAAGTCATCAAACATTTTGAGAAGTATGGTCATTACACAAAGATATATTCTCATTCTACCTGACAAACACAAAGTCAGTTCTGATCATATTTAACAACAATGCATCTCACCTTGGTATTAAATTTCTTTGATAGGAAAAAGAACAAATTAAAAAAAAAAAGTTTATCAAGCTAACTTGTTTTATTGAATAAAAGTGAAACATGTCAGATTGAAAAATGTTTCCTATTAGATCTTTATCCTGATATTGCCCTGACGAGTAAACGGAGTAATGTGATTGCTGGTGGGCCCGTCTACGAAAATCTAGAGTCAGGATACTGAAGTTAACATCAATCAGACAAACTTTATATTTGTATTAATTCCATCTCACTTATTTAAACCGTTACTTAACTCCTCTCTTTAAAACTTCTCTCTGTTAAATTTTAATCCCCACCTTCAACTTAAAGCCTTTCCTCTTCTTTCTCCTATCACACCTCTCTCTAGAGCTTTCATACATTTATCTCTCACACTTGTTTCCCACTCCCACACATACACTCTCACTATTATATATATATATATATATATATATATATATATATATATATATATATATATATATATATATACCAGGAGTTATATTTTCCGATTACTTTTTGAATTTCCAATGTAATAAATTATAACTATGGAATATTAGTCTTTGAGACATTTATATTATATTCTTGCTCAGTCCTGGACATTGATCTCTAGCTAGATACTATCGACTTGGAAATATATATATATATATATATATATATATAACGTCATCCACAGACAGACTGTTTCGCAGCTCATCAGTGTGGCTAGACATCCGGTTGCCTCTAGCTCGGATCGAAATATATATATATATATATATATATATTTATATATATTATCAATATATATATATATATTATCAATATATATATAATGGACTCTCTCCCGTCGGTTTCGACGTATAAGGATCTGCCAGCTTATTGATTCAGTTATGAAAGTTTATGCGATAATCTTAAGTCGCATTTAAGACCCGCTAGTGATTTACAAAGGAGGCCACATATGGGGCAGGTGTGAGAATTGTGAGATGAGATCACTGTTAGATTGGCTGACCTTTTAGATCTTGCTCAATATATATATATTATCAATATATATATATATATATATAGAGATAGATAGGTAGATAGGTAGATAGATAGATAGATAGAAGGTGTTTATTTAACTGATTCCAGAAGAATATGGGTTGAAATATTTGAACGTTCAGTTAATTTCGATTATGAGAACAATCCCTGTAATTTGTAAGTTTCTTTCATAAGACGATGTTGGTTTCGTCTTTATTTATACTTATGAATAATTGTTATTAGTGTTTCATTTTCGCTTTCTATCTCCCTCACTCACACACACTATCTCTCAGTCACTCACTCTCTATCTCTGTCTCTCTCTCTCTCTCTCACACACACACACACATGCTCTTTCTCTCTCTCTCTCTCTCATACTCTCTTTTTTCCCTTAGAGAACACGTGCATACGCGAATGCTCCTGGGTATGCTTCTTCTATTGAGTTAATATAATTATTGAATCAACTTCTTACTAAAATGTGATTTTCATGTTGAAGTCAAAACATGACATTTTTTTTAATGAACTGCAAATACATGTCTGCTGTTCCAATCTCGAGCAAAACACTGACGGAAAATAAAATTCTTTGAAGGCCAATGCCATTTTGGTATTTAGGGATATTGTGTACATGCTAGGTGAATGTAGATAATTTGATAAAAATTTCAATGTCTTGGCCATCTTGTAAAATGGTGACACAAACAACTGTCTAGCGTCTGAGGATCAGTAAAGAATCTGAATCATGCAATGATGGTGTCCAGTATGAAATAGTCAGAGACTCAAACGTGTTTCCTTTGTTTCAATTAAATTTGTTTGAGGGAGTTTAGATTAGGGTTCTTTGAGAAACTGAATTCTCGTTTCAGTACAATTTGGACGTAATGCGTCATTGATTGGCAAGAGTGGTTAAACGAACATTATTATGCGCATAGACCAGGTTCTGGATGATCTCATCGTATATATGCTTCCGTTGTTAGCAATGTTAGACTAATAGGTTAGCAGTGTTAGAATATACAATGCCTGTAAAATATATCAGGGCAAATGTGGCTCCTGGAATTTCAGCATCAAACATTTAGAATAATTTACTTCCAGAACTACAACAGGTACGCAGTGCCTCTAGTCAAAGTTCCACTTACGAAGCAACACTGTTACGAATGTCACAAGTAGTGTTGCGAAATAATAATCTGATGAATTGAATATTGATTTGTTATATTCAATGATAAGAAATATTTGGCCTTCATGCAAACAATGACCGTTTGTGTGTAAAACTGGGAAGTAGCATCTTTCAAAGTGTATTAACACACAACTTAAGTCCAATTGTTTGGATCATAGTATGGTGTGTAAATTACTGCGTAATATTACAAATCTTATTCGCTTAAGAGAAAGGGACGTTGAACAGTGTCATATACGTCCCGAATATTGTTATATATATAATATCATTACTATTCCTACAATGGGAGATAGGATTTGCTGCTCAACAGGATAATGCGAGTTCACATCATACTCGTATTACGTAGGCTGCTTTACAAAATATACAAAAAACATCCCTGGCTGACATGCCATATACACTGGCGTATCATGCGATATTCGAAAACATAATTTTGAAGTTAATTTTAAGAGGGTTGCATCATATATGAGATATAAAAATTAACGTATGTACTTCTGGCCCAGGCTATGCTGTTGACCAAACTATATATCCATTTACTGCAGTCAAATTAGATTCAAAATTAGGTCTTCAGAAGTCGCATGATACGCGAGTATATACGGTAATCGCAAAAGTTGTCTTTCTGTTGAAGTTTTATTGGATAAGATGGGACAACGCCTAGCTCATTTAGCTTGCCCATCTACAATTATTGCTTCTTTGCATCAACAAGTGCAAGCGGCTGTATCGTAGGGTGAATTCATAATAGTAATACGAATATTATTAATGCAAACCTTATTTTTGAACTTGCGTAATATATATGTATATTGCAATCATTTTTTACAATGATCTTCACCGAGTACAAGTACCAAAAGCTTCTCGCAGTAGACGATCACAGAGTAAGAAGCTCAGTTTATGGGCATATGTGGGGAAGATAACGATTGACCTAAACTTAAGGTTGTAATGACCAGAAAAGGATCCTCTTGGGAGTCGGTTCCACAAGAGGCTACTTGAGTTGAACATACATCGCACCAGTTGAATACGAAGGGAATGAGGGTAGTTCGCTACAATGTGGGTGGCACGGGGGATCTTGAAGCCGTGAAGGTTAGAACTGATGGAGCTAAGGAATGTAGTTCCGGTAGCGATAGAACAATGAGAGGTTTGGTACGTCACGTCTGTGAGAAAGGAGTTATAAGGCGGAAAATATTTCATCAAACACAATGACGTGGAAATGCTTTTACAGCAAACTCGTAAGCTTAATCTTGAATAGATTGAAATAAATATTGAAGATATTGAATTTTTATTTTTTATGAGTATATATATATATATATATATATATATATATATATATATGAAAGAGCTTATAGTTGTTCCAACAAGAGAAAAATGTATATTTTAAGAGAAGAGAAAAACCGCATACGTATTTGGCTGTTATGTGGATTTTTTTAAATATATATTATACTTTATTTGCCATATTTTTGACGCGCGTGTTTCTAGTCTCGCGACCTTCATCAGGCAAAGAGTCGTTATTTCCAAATATTATTAAATTTCCTTATGTATTCCGATGTTTAATCATTGTCTTTTGTGTGTAGTAGTAACCCAATTTTTTCCTGTACATGTAGCGAAAGTATTCTTTTGCTTAAGGGCTTAGGATTGGTCAGAGAAAGGGCGAAGAAAGGAGATCTGTCTCTCTCTCTCTCTCCCTCTCTCTCTCTCTCTGTCTCTCTCTGTCTGTCTGTCTCTCTCTCTCTCTCTCTCCATATATATATATATATATATATATATATATATATATAAGTCAGTTCATCACAAGCAAGGAAACAAAGCCACTAATGCTGTGGGGGTACTGAATGTGAAAAATTAAAAGAAATATATTATTAAAGAGCTAGAACAATATAAAAGAACGATTTCATAACAGAAAAGAAAACGATTGACATTGCATAAAAAGTTTTGAAGATCAAACTTGACTGGAAACTAGAAGCTGGAAGTGCGTTCTACAAGCGAGAAAATAAACTGTTAGCATAGAACTTACAGTTATATTTAACCATTTCAACTTTGGAATGATAGGGACCTAGCTGCCACTCTAGTACCGCATTTGGATTCATAAAGTCCAGTTACCATAGAGAAGATTTCAGTAGAATATCTATCATGAAAGAATTTATAGAAAAACACAGGGAAGCTGCGTTATGGCGGTGAGAAATTGACTGAAGCTGAGATGCCAGGTTAGGATTCTTCTTTGGATTTTATCAAGAATCTCTAAATATATAGCAGGAGAACGAGGTCATATATGAATTATTAATATTCTAAGTATGGACGACTGATAGACTTGTAAATTTGTAAAATATATTCTTACGTGAAAAATTGTCTGGCACGACACAGAGAACCAACTTTTCTAACTGCAAACTTAATTGATTATAAATAATCTTTCCACTTCATGTCAGCGGAAAATATTATTTCGAGAAAGCGTCACGAATCTCTCTCCAAGAGGTTAGCATAAGCCATGCAAATGTAGGGCAGATTAATGTAGAGAGCAGTTTTATTTTCGAGGCATTCACATTAACAAGCCATTCCTTGACCGAGTTAACACCAGATTTTAGGTAATTTTTTAAATTAGCTGCGAATTTGACTTCATCGAACCGATCAGACTTACTATTAAGAATAAATAGTCGTGTCATTACTATAGATACCGAGTTGAGACTTAATGGCATCAATAAGATCGTTGATGAAAATTAGGAACGACGTAGGTCAAAGTATATATATATATATATATATATATATATATATATATATATCATCTTTCAACTTCGTGTCTACGCTGATGACACGACAATTTACTTCTGCCTCTATAGTATGGCTTATCTGTCTGACAAGGTCAAAATGGCTGCCGATGTCCAAAACGACTTCAAGTCCGTCGTTAATTGGAGCAAAAGATGGCTCGTTAATTTTAACACCGCCAAAATTAAACTTCTCTCCATTAATCATCTGAAAGATCCCTCTCTGCCTTCCACCAGCATGGCTGGTGCTATCCTCCAAGAAAGTGACTCATTGCACCGTCTCAAGTTAACGTTCTCAGTTGACATGAAATGGAAAGACTATATTGAATCTATTGCTGGGTCAGCTGTTAAGAAAGTTGGTTTACTATTTCGAAAAGGACAATTTCTTCTCTAGAATCTACCTTACATATCTATGTCTATTATTCGTCCATATTTAGCATAATCCTGACACCTATGGTCCCGTGCCCCTACTATTTAACTTGAGATCCAAAGAAGAATCAGCAATATTAGAATATTATTGTTCCTGATCTGGCGGTACAGTTGCAGTCAATTTCCCACAGTTATAATCTTGCATCTCTATGTGTTTTCTATAAATACTTTCATATTAATTGTTTGGATGAGCTCTTCGCTATGGTACCTAGTTGTTTTTTTTTTGTTTTTTGTTTTTTTCTGTTTTAATTTAAGTACAGTAGTAGACTGGCGACAAGATTTCATCAATTTACAGTTGAGCTGGCTAGATGAATCCGTAAGTTCTATACTAACAGTTTAGTTTCTCGTATTTCTCGCTTGTGGAACTCCCTTCTGGCTCCGTGCTTTCCAGCCAATTTTAAATGCAATGTCAATCGCAATCTACTGTTCTCCTGATTAGTCTTCACTCTTTCTGCTCATCGTTATTGTTTCTAATTCTTCCACACACTGCAACCTCTTTGTGTCTTTGTGGCATTACTGTCTTGCTTGGGGTGATATCAATTAAAAAATATATATATATATAGAGAGAGAGAGATATGAACAGTCTGAAATAGATAGATTAGACAAAGAGTGTTGCTACCAGTTTGGCCACGGAGGTCATTATAAGAAATAATGTCAAATAAAAAATACCTTCAAATACGGACATATTGACAGATGTGTTTTGGTAGTTCATGATGTGCTGGTCGATGTGCGCATGGATAGCACTGAGTTTCGATAGATGACAGGTCGATCTACGCCTGAGTGCGGTGCATGTGTACCCAATGTAATATATTTAATTTTTTGATTATTAGTGTCGGAGATGCAATATCCTAGTGGGTATGAGAATTCAAAGACGACATTATTTTTATATAAGGTGAGGGGCGATGTTGTTGGCAATAATTAAGTTAGATGTTTTTAACTTTTTGTAGTAGATATTTGTTAGGATCGTTGAGTGAACATTTGCCGGGGAATTATATTTTTAATTGCTTTTTCATTCTCTTTGTAATTAGGCCGCATCTGATTCTGATAGAATAAGTTAATGGTGTATTTATTTTTATTTAGATTTTGTTAATACCTCTTCCGTTATTTTTGTTTATTTTCGTTAAGATTTTATTTGTTTGTCGACGACGAGGAAATTATTGTTGACTCGAGTTTGTTTAATGTTGCTAATTTCCTTATAGAATTATATTTCCGAAGTAAAGATTAATTTTGCTCGGTATACATATATTTTTTTTTATACAGCTATTTTGTATCTGTGAGGACATTGACTTTTGAGAGTTTCTCCAATGGTTTTTATTTTGGTAGAATTTTTGGTAGGCGGTAGAATTATGGTTATTGGCATCGACTAATACATCAAGGAAATGAATTTTATTGTTATGTTGAATTCGTAAGTCTAGGACAAATATTTGGAAAGGTTTCTTTTTTTATTTGTTCTAAGCTATTTGCTACTATGACTACGTCATCGTTATAGCCTGCGTATATCGGGTAGGGGGCTTAGTGGAATTATTGAAGACTTTGTTTTCCACATAGCACAAGTAGAAATTAGACACTGACGGCCAAGGATCGAATCCATCAGCACGCCGTCAGTTTGTGCATAGATGTTGGTATGGTGGTCGTAAAATGTTACTTGTGTCGTGCCGGATAGATTTTAAGGATATTTCTGGGAATGAATAATTTCGACATGTTAATGCCTCTATGATATTGGTATAAATCCCATATAATTAATCATGAGCTTCGCAAATATGAAACCTAAATTTTAGTATAATTTGAGATATGGTTACTTACTTCAGGGTGACTTCTGAGAGATCTGGTGTGTGAAATGCTTCTCCGTTTTCTTGCATGCGGGACCGCATTATGCTTGAAGTGAAATTCAGTATTTGAATTTAGGATCTGAAATAAAAGACAAAAGCATTTTGATAAAAAAAAATAAAACATATATTAAACATAGTAAATCGTATGTGTTCGCGCGTCCGCGAAGTTAGAGAAATAGAACCGAGCGTTAAATTGCCTGCATAATTAATCCAGACGCGCGCATGCGCACAGTCCAAAACACTAACCAATGGTAGGTGATGTATTAGTTTCGCCCACAAGCCTAAACGCCAACACCCGAAGAGGTGTGTATGCATTGATGCTTCTCCTGCAATTTAATATTTATTATCTCCCAGGAGAGTGAATAATTGCAAACGGAACTCGCTGACCCAGCATTGGCTAGTTGTTCATCAACTTTCCGGATTTAAAACCGTACGACATAAGAGAAATCAAACCCAAGCAGAAACACCCGGAAACGCTGTAATTTTTTTTAGATGACAGAAGTAATCACTTTAAAAGCAAAAGTTGAGAAAGTTCCACAATACTATGTTTAGATAAAAAATATATGAAGAGACTTAGATAGATAGATAGATAGATAGATAGATAGTGGTTATTCACTTATGCTGATCGAGTAGAGCCCTAAGGAGATTTGACAGCGATCAACTAACAAATTTAAATATAGAATGGCCCTGTATCATAATATATAATCAAGGAGAGGCTTAATTAATTGTTTAATGTGTAGTTGTATTAAAAGAGGAAAATAATTAATTAAGAATGTTAATTAGTTTCCAAATTTTACATATTGAGAATCCTTATTAAATCAAACCTGAATATTAACCTCGAAGCAGCTTAGTAATAAACCTATATCGAATTTTAGCCACAAATTACCCAAAAACTACCATATCATGCGAATATGAAGACAATTTATGAATTACTTACTAGGCCGAAATAGAAAATGGTATTTGAAATCGTAGAGACTAAAATGTTTAGATAAAAATCTATTCCTCAGATTGGTTTGGTTTCTTATTAATAATAATTTCGAAGAACGGGCTTTCCGGATAAAAAAAAAACAAAAAAAAAACGCAATTGGCTGCGTAATTTGTGGCAGTTGGTCTTGTTAGAAGAACGGTTTTCAAGAAGTAGGTTATCTAAACTCGGTCAAGTGGCTAACTGGCTATATGCTTTCCAGAACAAAAGCGATCATTAGAGATTGTAACTTAATGATCAAATTGTACCAATACATTATTTTGACAGGCTGCTAAGCTGAATTCCATACATATCGACGTGCGTGCGTGCGTGCGTGCGTGCGTGCGTGCGTGCGTGCGTGCGCTTTAGCGAATTTTGACGTGGCCGCTAGGCAGAAGAAACACATACGAGAAAGATTCACGAGAAATATACGAAGAGAAAAGATCACGACAGAAAAGGTACGACCACAGCACCAGATTCCTCCGCCTACAACATTTGGAAAAATGATAGAGCAAACTAAGAAAATACATACATCTATTTTCCTATTATCATCCTAGTTGTGAAAAACCAGTTCAGAGTTCAAATTAATCTCAAACTTTAGAATTGAGGAAAATTAAAATGCTAGTTTGAAACGCCTATATAAACAACATAAAATACGTTTTGTTAAACTCTTATCATGAAATTCATGTCTTTTTTGGCATTATTCCAAGGCTTCGATCAATCTCGGATATATGTCAACTTTTAGTTTCAGTAATGCTTTGTTGGCTGACTGACTGCTGGACCTTGTGACATTTGAACATTCAGCTCGGTAGTTTTTTAAGATCTTGTCTAAGCATGACGTGGGTGAAGGATTCGCTTGTAAACGATGTTATCGAATCAATTAATGGAACGACGAACACGTACCCGGCATAGTGTTACATCAAGAAGGAAAAGATAGATAGATAGATAGATAGTGGATACTTATATCTGAATAGACGCAATATTTATTTATTTATTTTTGTCTACCAGCCTGAATATTCGAAAAATGTTATAAAAGAAAAATATGCGCTCTTTTTAATAAGATTCCTCGAATATTCAGGCTGGTAGACGAAAATAAATACATATACTGTTTAAAAAATAACCTGAGCGTCTACTCAAATATGAATATCCACTAAAATAAAGTTTAAAGTGTTAAATTATGTCGGATTAATAAATAAAAAATTCATTACTTCTTTAGGAACATATATATATATATATATATATATATATATACAGAAAGAGAGAGACAATACCATCCACCTACAGGCCTTTTTCGCTGTATCACAGCCCCTCAGCGCAGCTAAACATTCGATTGCTTCAAGCCGGGATTAAAACCCGACCGATTTGGCATCGGTAGGAATTTCTAACCCTGAGCTATCAGCGTACGACAGAAGAGAAAGGGAATTCTAGTGTATT
This sequence comes from Acanthosepion lycidas, assembly GCA_963932145.1. Lineage (NCBI taxonomy): Eukaryota > Metazoa > Mollusca > Cephalopoda > Sepiida > Sepiidae > Acanthosepion > Acanthosepion lycidas. The sequence goes on from OZ010616.1 coordinate 24,718,404, forward strand.
ATATTTACGATTGTAAACAAATGCCAGAGATAGATAGATAGATAGATAGATAGATAGATAGATAGATAGATAGATAGATAGATAGATAGATAGATAGATAGATAGATAGATAAGTTGAAAATGACAACGTATTGATTGGAGCAGAATAAACTGTTCTGATATTTAGTGAACTGCCCAGTGAGAACTAAACTACCTATAGTCGCGAATTAGTTCACGGGAATATCTTGTGGAATCTTCCACAACAAACCAGCCTTACCTCTATTTAGAAAATGCACTCTTCCTATCTGGTAAGTAACATCCTATTTTCATACAAAATATCAACGAGAAACTATTGGTCAATCACAGTACATTCAACTTGCTGATTGGTCAGTTTCAACCAATCAGATCGCTCTCACGTGCAGAGTCAATTTAGACGCCAAGTCAATTCTGATCCTACCACGTGATACAGACAGATATATAAACCCAACACGTGTAGATTGTGGTGGTGGGGGGGTATTACTAACCCTATTTTTGTTTTGTTTTATGTAAATATTATATCATATTGTAAATAAACATTTGTTTTTTTTTTAATTGTTGTTTTCCCCCCCACCCACCACCACCACAGACTTTGAAATGTACATATGGGGACTAGTTAAGATTTCATAGAGAACTTGAGGTATTATGGTGGACGCAGTAAGAAAGGTAGGAGTGAATGTGTTGTTTTGGTGATGGGATTATTGTTGGTATGTTTGGGCCTGTGACTAGCTAAGCTTAGAATTAAGACAGAAGAAGACCGTCCTTCCCCAACCCCCTTTTAGGCCTCGTGCCACATTTTGTACTTTTGTGCAAATAAATATCGTAGTTTCTTTTCATTCATATCTCTCTCTCTCTCGCGTGCGCGCGCGCGTCTCATTCCTTGCTACCAAATACCAAGATGTAATCTTCAAGAACTCCCGTCTTAGCCATTGTGATCAGACGTTAAAGACCATTACCAACATTCACGCAAGTACGAACTCTGAAGTCTCTTCTGAACTTTTACCAACTTGTACAATACACAATTCCAAACATGCAAAAGAAACGTTATTCTTACTAAATTACAGTTTAATAATTACTTTCACTTTATGAGCTCAAATACAAATATTTACCTAATCATAGGTACACGACTATGTCCTACCTTTTCACTCAGTATTCATGTATGTATACCAAACACTAATAAATTCAATTGTTATGTTTTGAAACAAGATGTCTATGAATCCTTATTTCTCCTTTCTTGTCTAACGTCAAGAGTTTTTGATCTTCATAAATTAAATAATAGGGAAAGAGATCTTATTTGGAGGTGGCCTTGTGCCATCTTTATCTCCAGAGAGAGAAATAAACCAAATATGTTCTGCGCCCCTACAATCTCGTTAGCTACTACGTTTTGGCATTGGTAAATAGGTAGAATAATATATTTACAAGAAATAGTGGTGAGGAAACAGTTATTGCTGAAAGTGGAATCGGCGTACCAAGTTCACGTCTCTGTTTAGTCTGATGTGTCCACTTCGCACTTATGTTGTTAGGAAATGCATCAGACCTTCTTTTCTGTCCCCCAGCTATGGATTAAATAACAGGATAGACTCAGTTGAGAACTACTCTAATAAAATTTAGAACTGTGGAGAAAGGTAATCATTCTACCGTCTTTCTGAAAGATTCATGGCTATTCATCAATAAATAAAAAGAATCCGTGAAGGCCCGTGATCGCCTATACTTTGAAGGCATATGGCATTAAAATATTTATATACAATTATTATATTTTGGTTGTGAACGAAGATTTTTAAAGGGATGAGATATTTAAACAAAATGCAGGTGAACCACCTATTTTCCGGCACCCATGGTTCCAGCGTCGTATTTTTTAGGCACCCATAGTTCCGTGTCGCATTATCTCTTTTGCTGTGCCAACAATCGCCAAGCAATAACAATATACCTCTGACTTTAGAATGAAGTATCGCATCTCTAGAGGAGGTGTTCGCAATCGGTTTGTCCTTGTAGAACCCTTGAAATAATTTTCATGCCTCAAGGAACCACTGCATAAAAATTATTATATACCATTACTAATATCCATCTCTTTTACATATTTATCGTAGGTCACGTGGTAAACATAATATATGGGCATCATGTATAAGTACTGTACTCTAGTGAGTCACTCATTGATACATGAATCCACAAGGTACAAATTCTGTCCACTAACCAATTAAGGTGGTTTCACACTGATGCCATATAGACATCGCTAAATACATTCTCTGTAGTCATTAGAATTTTAAATAATAATATAAAAAGATTGTAAAATTTATTTATTTTAAATAATAATATAAGAGGTTGAAGCCTTTATTACAGTAACCAAGGATTTTCTAACAATACGTGTATCGTAATATTCCGAATATAAAATTAAACAGAAATGACTCAACAATTCATTAACCTATTTATCCCTGTTTCTTGTGGAACCTCTAGAGACCTCTTGTGGAATCCGAGAGTTCCGGGAACGCTAGGTTCCAGGGAATCCTAAGTTTCCGGGAAACACCGGTTGAAAAACATTGCTCTCTAGAACAGTGCGTGTGTGTTGCCAATGCAACAAGTAGTATGTTTGTTATACATGTAGATTAAAGTATGTCTCTCACTTCACTCACTGCAGAGATGCCATCAGCGGTAAACTTGTACATGGGTAGACATTCCACCATGTACATACGACAAATGCTGTTAAAAAAAATAAGAACAATATAGATGTACGAGGGTGGACTGAAATATTCATAAGCTGACCATGAAGGAGTGATGCTATAGTTGTGAAATCTTTCATGTGTTATTTTCCACTCTTCTTATTAATGACTGCTTTGTTGTTTTTTTCCTGATAAACTGACGTCTGATTGTTCAAAGACTATTCATCCTGTTCGTGACAAAAGTAAACACTAGCAGATATGAGGTTACAATGACGTTTCCTTGGTTTCAATGGCTGCTCTGTGCGACTGTGGCTTAAACTGTTTGATCACTCTCCCTATTCTCTTGATTTGACCACATCTGACTATCATCTGTTCCCCAACATGAAAAAAACACCCGGCTGGGAACCAGTACCACAGTGATTATGATGTCATTTTTGCTGTTGTTGACAAGATGAAAGCTTCTTCACCAATCTGATTCAAGAAATGCAACACCGATGAAAGAATCTGCAATTTTATTGGTTCTGACCTGGCATTTCGGCTTCCGTCACTTTCCCACCGCTGTAATATAGCTTCCCTCTACCTTTATTATAAATATTTCATGGTAATTGTTCTAATGAACTTTCAGTTATCGTACCTAGACTTTATGAATTTAAGCACAATACTAGATTGGCAGCATGGTTTCATCATTTTATAGTTGAAATGGCTAGATTTACCGTAAGTTCTACGCTAATAGTTTCCTCTCTAGCATTTCTCGCTTGTGGAACTCTCTTCTGGCTTCTTGTTTTCCAGTCAGCTTTGATCTCCAAAAATTCATCTTAAATCCTTGTCTTTTATTGTACTCTCTCATTAATATTTTCATCTTCTCATGTTTTGTCACACTCTGTAAAATCTTTAATGTTCTCTCTATTTAATAATGTTTTCTTTTTCTCATATTCTCTCAAACTCATTAACCTCTTGCGCTATATTGGCTTTATTGGCTTGTGTGGGGTTAAATGATTAAAGAAGGAAATGTCGACGAACACAATTTTGCTGATTAGTTTTTGTTATACTGTTTTTGTTTTTTTTTGTGTTTTTTTTTTTACTTTAGAAATTTGCTCTGCTTGAAAAATTGCAATGATTGCTTTCATTCTTTATGCCTATGTTCCGTCTATTTTGCTTGTAAGATTGTTTTCTTTTTCGTTGGCTTTTCTATTTCGTTCCTGTAATTATCTCAGCGAGTTTTTCAGACAAGCAATAAATATGTGCAGACGGTCTTTTTTTTTCTTTTTTTTTTTTTCAGGCAGCAGTTTAAATATTCCAACTAGGCATATTAAATAAGCCCAGTTATGCGCAAAACATCACCTATACAAATAGGTGTATGATGATCAAACTTTTCTTTGTTTACACACTCACACATCTATATGTATATGTGGGAGTAAACAAAGGAATATTTGGTATACATACTTCATTGACGAGGTGACGTTGTTTTCGGACATAAGTGAAAGTATTTAAATGCCTACTTTACATAGCAATTTTAAACTATATATAGTATGACGTTTGCATCATAACCTAACTGTCAGGGTTTCAATTCTCGGTAGTGGATGCGCACTGATGAGTCCCAAATATAGGAGGAAACGGCCGTCCAGTGCTTTCTGCATTCTGTTGAGGTTTCTTTCAGACTCGATGAATTACTTAATTATATATATATATATATATATATATATATATATATATATTTACTAATGTTCACCAGTTACAAGGCCCAAAAGCTATTCAAGATAACAGGGTTATTAGCGTAGGAAAGAGAAGCGTTATGAGTATAGGACTGTAGTAGACTTTAGCAGGAAACGGAAACCCAATCCTAAACCGGAAATAAGGGATAAACAACTACTGTTCAAAAGTCTTGGAGGAGTGTGAACCGGGCGATAGGCGGACCTATCCACTCCTGTTTGTGGAGGAGAGAAAAAATTAAATGAAATAAATAGTTAGTGAATAAAATTTCAGATTTCAGACCTCCTTAAACGACCACTAATTTAGGTGACTCCTTTTGTGTGCGCAATATGGCGACATAGAAGTAAAACAAAAATGCTCTAAATTTGGCCAGGCTGTTTACGTTAGCAAAGTTATTTTTTATTGCTATAATTATTAGTGAACTGTGGTCAATATCGGTGTCAGAGTGAATGCAGACATGACTGGAAATCGCTAGATGCATGAAAATAACAGTCACTGTGCAGTGTTGATTTCTCTGCCTCTTCTGTATATGTGTTTCTATGTATTGGTGTGTGGATGCACGCATACATATATATATTTCATAGCGTAACCATACAAAAACTACATTTCTTTATCTCGTTTCCTTTGTGCTTTTCTTTCTTTAAATCTTGATCAATTACACCTGCACAATTGCAATCAGCGCAAATTTCCGCTTTTTTCTCTGTAATTATCTTTGTGTAGATTATCTAAATTAAACCCTAATCAGATGAAGATTATATCTAATGATTGTTGTCACCTTCCAAGAGAAACACGTAAAAGATATTGCTAACTACACAAGTACCATACTTACAGTATCTAGCATCATAATTCTCTTAGTACTCATAATTCTTTCCGTACTCATAATTCTCAGTATTCATAATTCTTTTAGTACTCGTAATTCTTTTAGTACTCATAATTCTTTTAGTACTCATAATTCCCTTAGTATTCATAATTCTTTTAGTACTCATAATTGGCTTAGTACTCATAATTCTCTTAGTATTCATAATTCTTTTAGTACTCATAATTATCTTGGTACTCATAATTCTTTTAATACTCATAATTTTTTTAATACTCGTAATTCTCTTGGTACTCATAATTCTCCTAGTACTCATAATTCTTTTAGTACTCATAATTCTCTTAGTACTCATAATTCTCTTAGTAACCATAATTCTTTTAGTACTCATAATTCTTTTAATACTCATAATTCTCTTAGCACTCATAATTCTCTTAGTACCCATAATTCATTTAGCACTCATAATTCTCTTATACTCATAATTCTCTTAGAAGTCCACAAATGTACGCATAGCGGAATAGTTACTTTCTCGAAAAATAGAATCGTCGATCCGTGTTCGAATTTCAGATTACTCTACATTACTCCGTGCCGATTTACCCGCCCTTAGTTTGACATAAGGCCACAGATATGTGATACTCAGTCAGTATCTAAGTCAACCGTTCTAGAATAATAATAACCAGATTAGCTCATTAACCATTAAACCATCCCGAAGCGACTCAGATAACTTTGGCATAACGGCATAAGTGTTGGGCATATATGAAGTTTGAACTCACTACTCTATGGTTCACTAGACTTGTTCTCAAACATCACCGCACACCAAGGTGACCTTTTTTGTTAAGCGTAACATTGTCACAAAAATAAATATGGAGCATCGATCGAGGATTGAACTCATTACACAATAGTTATGATCAACCAAACTAGTTCATTAATCATTGTGCCACCCATAGGTCTCCTAGAACAGTTTGGCTGAAGGCCTATGAAGTACTCAGGATAGAACTCACTACAATGTATTAATAGTCAACCAGACTAGTTCGGTAATCATTGCTCACACTGAGGTCTACTAGCTTTGTTTGGCACATGACCTTAAATATGGAGCACCCAGTAGTAATGGTTAGTAGTCATCATATTCAATCGCTAAATATTACTCAAAGGCGCTCTCAAAGAAATTTTAGTCTTTTACAAAATATATATTTCAACAACACTGTCTGAGAGTTTATACAAAGTAATCTATTTTATAGCTTAGTCTTTTCTTTCATTGAGTTATCTACGAAATATAGATTAGTATAAGTTTACTTAGCTTTGCAGTGAACATACCGAAAAATTGGAAATTTGGACTGGTACACACTGAGACATAATTATTTTATTTTTATTACTATTTCTATGTTTTATGTATATGCAAATTCTTATCTGAAGAATGTCGAAAAAATATACAAGTTGCTGAGGAAATTTTCAACGACATTGAGTTCCTGTTTTTTAAATTATGTAACAAGATATACATTTCACAGCACTTATTAGTGAAAGTGGAAATAAGTATCGAAATTTTATATATAGTAGATGTTCTTTGCAACACGCTGACATGTATTGAAATCATTACAATATTTAGTATTGTTGAAGTTATCGCTAACATTTTTGTCATGATTTACAAACTCTATGTTTTGTTCAATTTAGCAAACCAATCGATGAAATTTGAATAAGCTGATTTGTTTGGGAAAATACTTTGACAAAAGCCCTACTTTGTAAGCCACCCTTACCTGTTTAAGTTTGTATAATTTTATGTTTATGCAAATTAATTGAAACAACTGCTTTAGTTTCCTTTCTTTCACCATACGGTCAGTTTTTGACCCACTGTAGTGACAGGGTGTAATCGATTGGTGGATGATGAAATTTATTTGGCCTTGAAAAATATTGCGTCATCCGTGATTGCATCACGAGCAGATATTATTTTCTCGACTGTTGATTAGTTGTCCTACGGTGACTGCCTGTGATGGACTTTACCCCAAAGAAGCATACGAAAAACGAAAATTGTAACGCAGCACGAACACAATCACAAGGTTTACCTGTGAACAAATCAAAGTACTATCAACTGTATCGGAAACTCTCGAGATTTAAATACAGTCGAGAATCTGTGGTCAATCTGCGAGGAATGACTTCGTGGAATGGACATATAAAGTACTAACATATATATATATATATATATATATATATATATATATATATATATATATATATATGTATGTATGTATGTGTGTGTGTGTATACACACCACACACACACACATATATATATATATACACACACACACATATATATATATATATATAAATATATATATATTGTAATGAATCATTCATACAAAAATAGTTCAATAAGTAGAGACATTCCTCTACTTATTGAACTATTTACTTCATGCTACGTTGACTGATAAAATCCTACAACAACAAAAACTCTTAAATTGCCACAATAGTAAAAACGCTCTCAAATTTAAAAAAATTCAACCTTAGCGTTGCGACTGCACGCTCCACGAGTTTATATCTTTTATTAATAATACACTTTTAAGAAAAATATTTTGAATTGCATTATATTTTTTCGTCTCGGATGCTACCTGAATTTTACTAAAATGAAAATAGTTTCCATGCCTGATAATGACCGGAGAACTCGTTGAAAGAGTTGCATATTTACGGAATAACTAATACAGTTTATAATTTAAAAAAAAACAAGGATCATAAAATTCAAGTGATTAATGCTTCTTTAAAATTTTGTTAGCGAAGAGATTTCGCCATTTTATATCATTAACTTTACTAATCTACTTTTTGTATGACTGATTCATTGTGATATAAATTAAACTGCACCACACACACACACACACACACATTCACTCATATATATATATATATATATATATATATATATATATATATATATATATATATATATATATTATAAATTAATTGATTTAAAATATGTTTTTTTCGCTACTCAGTTCTAACCATGTTTCAAAAATGGAAGCTAGAAGCCCCTAATTTAATTTTGTAATTAAATTAAAGACATTAGTTCCATTTCATCCTCAAGCGAATTTTGGGGTCACTTTTAAAATTACTGGGTTTTAAAGACACAGCTAAAATCATAATTCATGTTTCCAAGGTTACAGATAAATCCACTTTCATTAGACAAGGGGTGTCTGCGTGTTCATTATGTCTGTATTTTAATGTATCAGTTATTAGCTACATTTTGGTAGCGAGTAGGGATGTATTTTTCAATGAAATCTAACATCTGTTAAAAGCATGTCGTCTGGATTTTTTTTTTTAATTCTATTGTTAACGGCAAAAATTCTTACGGCATTTTTTTCTATTTGTATATTTAAAGATTTTTGGTGGGTGTTTAGGTTAGAATACTTTTTATTTAACTACGATTTGAAATATTTTCACTTTTAAGTTTTAAGTTTTAATATACTGTATTTCTTTTAAGAACAATTAAATGTAATTAGAATCCCTTGCTGTATGTAGAATTATTATCACATCAAGTATAAGTATGTAAATTATTAGGTTACAAATTTTTTGATATTTAAATATTATTTAAGTAAAATTTATGACAATGACGGCAAAATTAGCTACTTAATTTCACTGAATTTATAATATTAATGCTCTGTAAATTTACATTGAGCACTATTTTGTAAAAATAAAAATATCTATAAGAACACCGGATTATATATCTTACTGTTCTTTCTTTCTTATATATATATATATATATATATATATATATATATATATATATATATATATATATGGTGAAAAGGGACACATTTGGGTACCCATATTTTGGTGGTTGGTGTAGCTACAATCGAAAATGATTTCTTTCTTTTCAGAATGATAGGAGCAATAGTGTTGATTTCATATCCTAATTATGAGATCAAATTTATTTCTCCTGCTGTTTCTGCGTCGTTCATCTTTCCCTCAGCACGTAATAACCTTTTTCCGTCCTTGGGTTTAACACCTCTATACCATGACATTTTTCTTGTTCGTGCTGAGAACGTGTCAGTACCCCGTGGTAAAAACAATGAATGTTTGGAGATTATGTAAATAGCAAAGTCTTCCTCACTCTAGGAGATTACGACAAAATCACGTTGAAACACCGAAGTTAAGCAACGTCGAGCCTGGTCAGTACCTAGATGAATGACGACTTGGGAATATCAAGTACTGTAGGCTTCAATACGCGGTTGGGGTAATAAATAATGGCTCGGAATTGTTAATCGAAGAACCTAGTTCTAATTCCCGTTTGGTTCATTATATTCACTTACGTACAGATACACCTCGGAAAGGTATGGATACAGATATTTTACCCCGCTATGGGTTAATTAGTAAGACTTGTATCATTAGATAAAAAAATGTGTAAAATCTAAAAATATTTTCTGGCTTTAAATAACCTGCAAAGGGTTGATAAACCGTAGGAAAGAAAGAAATCAATCAAACCCCACTCAAACTATACATCATACGTTTACATATTTTCCATTGGATTAATTCTCTAGCTAGCTATAACTATTCTTGATCAGTGGTGGATCTACTATGATACTAATGAAACTTAAGCTTCAGGACTTCTAATCCGATAAGTGCTCAACTTTTTTTAAAGAGTAAATTTTTCAACAAAATCAATGTTATTCTTTTTTTTAGTGTTATTAGAATAATGTCATTTTAGTGATAGAATCATAAGCCAAAGGGTTGAAATAACTAATGTTGGTTTTAGAATATACTCCAAACCAATGTTTCAAAATTCCCTTATAATTGGTTAAATTTCAGAATTTACTTGAGGACTTGCAGCTCCCGAATACCCCCGTTGTATGGACTCATTCAGCTTGTAAGAATCTCTTCATAGCCCACATTTTGTTAATTAGCCCTACAAATCTATTGTTACTGGTTGCCATGGAGCTCCCATATCTGTTCAAGTTTTGGGCCCCAAAAATGTAGGTCTGTCATTGTATTCTTATGATAAGTTTGTTACGTGTTTGATTGTCTCAACCTAGTGTTGCTGTTATATTTTTATTGATCTTGGCCTTTATACATTTTGTTCTTATTACGTTGGTAACAAATTAAAATTTATTGAAACAAAACAATTACAGTTGACCACTGATGACAATTCCAGAACAACGTAACAATAAACGATTTTTTTCTAACCTCTGCCAGCCACAATGATGGAGAAAGCATTACCTCGAACCATCGCCAGTGAGAAACGCTGCAAGAGCCACTCCGTTTCGCGAGGCTCATCTCTTAATCGAGACGCAATCGTGCCAATCCTCCAAAGGAACGCAATCAAACGAGGGCCAATAACCCCTGAAGTCTCCACTGCCACAGGAGTAAAAAAAATCTATCAGCAAGAGAAGAATATTTAACTATTTTTTTCATCTCTGCGTCCCGGGCGACGGATTCTGGCTCCACCGCGGAACTAATCAAATTACCGGCCGAAAATGTATCCGCACAGGTCGCATCCCAAATCAACGACTTCCCCATTTTAAAAGGGAAAATGGTAATGCCATTCGGCTGCTTTCCATCACCACGGTCGAGGCCTACGGGTTCGATTTGGGAAGGGAACCCAGCTGCATCCAAACCTCTTTTGATGATGTCGTTAATGGCTGCATGCCGTGGAAAGCGGCCGGCACTACGACAACAGGAGAGAGGATGCAAACCAAACTCCACATCTGCATCTGTCACGCTCACAAATTTTGAGTCTAAGACGGATCCCGACTCCGACTCGAGTGCACTCATCATTACGTTGTTTTGAAACATTATCAGAATATTCTTAAGAGTTTCTTTCTTAAAGTAACCATTTTGTAGCTATATTTATATCGATGTATCTGGTATTTATCTTGATTTGTTTTCTAAAGTATCCAGACAATTGTCTTTCGTCCTGTTCTTGAATTTTGGTTGTCGTATTTTTTTTTTTTTTTTTTGTCTTTTGTACGACCCGAATCACTTCATAGCTGCCGTGACGCAATGCTTATCAGTATTATTTTCTTTGATTTCTGTTGCATACACATTTCCTTCCGGGTCCCAACCAGAGACCTAAAATCACAAATGGTTTCATGACATTTTCTAAGGATCATTTAAAAAAAAAAATGATAAATGATAGAGCTAAAATTAGATACGTTGCCATTTCCTAGGATTTCCATTTTAAGCATATTGTTAGCGCTTGCTTAATATTATTCTTGCTTATATTTTTTTTCGTTCTTGCACAGGTTCATCCTTCATTTCTGTTCTCGTTTGGTCCACTATGAATTGGAATTATGTTCCTTTGGGTTGCTCCGAATATTCTCCCAAAATGTTTGCATTTCTTCTTTTTGACTTCTATAGGTGCTTTTCCAATTTCCCTGTAAAATTCTTGAAGTCAATTTGGAAAATATTATTTTGTCGATAGAACGTACAACGCTTTTCATATCGTCTTCTTCCCTGTACTTTTAATTGCAGTTTCGGTTTAAGTATTTTGTTGATTGGGGCAATTTCATTTACTGCTTGAATTTTATATTCCAGCTTGATTTCTTGCATTTCCGTGTTGAAACATTTTTTTTTCTCATGAAAATTACATATGGTTATTATTATTTTTGCTGTTGTTGTTGTTCTTGTTGATACAATTAATTATTATTACTATTATTATTATTATTATTATTATTGAGTGAGAAAGCAGTACACCGACAAATTGACGCTGGAGTACAAATATACGAAACCCAATGTACCTATCATAACGCCCCGTCTGATAAGGGTATTGGAGTGAGATGCATCACAATCAAATATGCATTATTATTATTATTATTATTTGATATCATCTGATACTCTTATATGTTTCTGATATATTATAGATCCTACACGCAGCTTAGTGACTCACTTTCCTCAGTACATGAGCTGTCCCAAGGATTGCTGTCACCTGCGCACTTCTAATCATATCAGATATCGCCATGGTGTTTTACAAGACAGAGAGATTCCTAGAAATAGTTTTAAATGCGTTAAGCACAAAATAATTATTGTTATTATTAAGAGGGTTATTATTATTATTATTATTATTAATATTATTATTATTATTATTATTATTATTATTATTATTATTATTTTTCTAACGGGATTTGTGCTAAAGTGTTCATAACAGATTAAGTTAGAATTTGAATCCGGCTTGCCGATTCTATTTTATGCACCGATATGTATATATTTATATGTATATACTTATATGTATATATTTATATGTATATACTTAAGTATATACATTATTATATGTATATACTTAAGTACATTTAAGTAACAACCGGATGTTGATGCTTTAATGTTCCAAATCATACTTTTAAAAAATAATTTAATTCATCAAATACCCAGTCTGCATTCATTAAATTAAATAAGATGGTGCTAAGCCAACCACGAACATTCGCTACATCACCATTAGACCAGTATATATTTAAACGAGAGTTGTTTGTAAGCCAATAATAAGCTATGAACAGGAGAAACATTTTATTCTCTGTTGTGCCGATTTTACATTTAAGCATGCTATAAAACATTTTTCTAGGGCTTCTATAATTCAAGCAGTATCTATGTTAAACTTTCAAAACGCAGGCTTCGCAACAAATGCACTTTCCAACACATTATGCGCATGCGCGCTCAGGCTACATGTATCTTAACCCATTTTCAATTACTCGATAACCGAAAACCAACACACGTACAAGCGCACTCTTTTCTACACCAGGTTTACAGCCAAATAGCAAGAATTAATGCCAAGACTGACTTCCTAAATGCTGCAGACTAAATCTTTCATCACGCAGCAAGAATTTCATAAAAATTCAGCAACTGACTCGTGTGCTCACGATCAGAATCATGCAGCAACTTCAATCCGTTCTTACCCTTTTTGACACCCATCTGAACATTTCTGTCCCTCAATAGGCAACTCCCATATCTTTAAATGAGGTCAATAAAAATTAATCAATGCGCCGGTAATCAAATTTCGACTAGAAATTTCACATGACAATTTCTTTAAATTTCTCTTTACCCTAGAATTCTTTGCCTAGAATCAATACTGCTCATATTCCGACAGAATGATAATATAAAGAACAAATAATAAACGTTTATGAATCTAGCATGTTCTATCATGTTCTAGCATGTTTCACTTTTATTAAAGCTACATCAGAGAATGATATATGGAGAAATAGAAGAAAGAAAATCCAGTATTTGTAGTTTTGTGTTGTTAGATTTTCGCTGATTTTAATTCTTGGACTCACCGTCTATCTATGAATTTGGAACGCCATAAATTATCCTAACGTTTGTTTAACAGGTCGAATGGACGTGAAACATGATTGCCCAATGGAAATCAAACAACACAAAAGTAAAAAATACCAGAATTTATTTTTTCTTTTCCTCCGTATCTCATTCTCTGTTGAATCTTTAATAAAAGTGAAATATGTTAGTTTGATAAATGTCTTATATTTGTTTTTTATCGTATCATATATATATATATATGTGTGTGTGTGTGTGTAAAGTTTATTTAGAAGGAGGGGCTGTAGGGAGGGGCTGATTCTAAAGATTTTATAAATAAGCATAGTACGCAACTATTAAGAATGCTACCCATAGGGGAGTGTGTTTATTTCTGTAAATTTTCGATTTATGGTCCTTCCAGTACATCCTTCCAAAAAATATTATATATATAATATATAGCTAGCCACTCGTCTACTCAGGCAGCTATCCAATCCCTATTGCAAATGCTTGCTCAGGCGCATTTGTGTTTGTTCAAAACCTACAGAGCCCTGTGATCTATACTGCAACTATACTGAGCAGACCCTAGTTACAGTTTCTGGGAAAGAACGTGTTATCTCGGGTGATCAAAAAATGAACAATGCCAGCACGCTCAAGTTCTCGGCCACGATGGCTTGTGACTTCGTGCTAGTATGTCTATCCGATTTTACTCACAAGATTGTGTGAACCCGTGCAATGAATCATTCGAATTTAGTTTTTTCATAACTAAAAAAGATATGACAAACTTATGCGTGAAAGTGCGTTACTTTAATATGACGCGTGAAAATGCGATATTAAGAAAAAAAAAACACAGCAATGAAAAATAAATTCTTTGATAATGATTTATGAGTGTCGACAGATATCAAGCTACGTATATACAAGTTTTTACCAGAAACCTGGGAAATTGTTCGAAATAAGGAAAAAAATAAGAAGAAAAATCGGTAACCAAGTACTTTCGTAGGTCTTTAAGTAAACTTGTATAAATAAGTATACAAGCATAGATTTTGATAAAAGGCTTACATTCATATATTATAACATATTCATGATTATTGTTTGACAGTAACAAAACTTACAGATGGTGTTTTCAATTAACATGTCAGCAATACACGTTGTTGAATGAATACTACAAAAAATAGTCTAGTTACGTGACTTAAATATGGCTTTGGTCGTGGATAATATATAAGACAATCAGTAAGTATCCAAACAACATCAGATCTTTCTTTACTGCCTCGTCAGGAGTGGTCAAGCAAAATCAAATTTAGAAAAAAAAATTTTTTTTTCCTTCTTTATTTCGGACGAACAATAAGAAACTTCATTTGTATGACATCTTGTCTCTATTCAAATGCTCAAACAAAATGAAAGTCATTAAGCACAGAAAAATGATTCGTGTTGTATTTCCTCTCTTAACAGCTAGACAGAAAATAATTGGTCGACTCACGCGACTTTTGTTATATATTTGTACATAAATGCGAACAAGCGTATTGATGTATATAGATAGTACTAAATATTTTATAAACATCATATTTTTTAATCCGACATATTGTTATCAAGAATATTGTTATTCTTAGTGGATAACCATATTTGAGTAGACGCTCTGTTTATTTTGAATAGTGTTTACTTAATCTACCTGCCATGAGAAAACTAAGTAAAGAAAATATATTCTCCGGCAGGGTTCGAACCTGTGTCCAACTTAGAGGATGCATGTTTTTATCAAGTTTTCTAGATTGCGCAAGCTAGTAGACAAAATAAATACTACTTAAAATAAACTGAACGTATACTCAAATACGTTTATCCGCTAAAAATAACGTTGGAAGTAATAAAAATAGAGCTAATATCTTATATTCAATATATATTCGATATATGAAAACTTTTATTAATACAAAATAATTCGCGATGCTAAAAAACAGTTTATTTGTATTTGTTTCGTTTCGTCTGGTTTTATTGGTTCAAGGCGTAAACTTAGAAATTATTAGCCTCTTTTTATTATTCTAACCATTGAGCTATTAGTTTAAGGCTCAGGTGTTTAATGTTTGTATTCTATATTATTTTTAAATTTTTTGTATCACTATCACCCCAAACAAGGCAGTAAAACCACTAGCGCGCAATGGCTTAAAGTTTGTAGAGGAATTAGGAACAGAAATATTAGTAATTAATAGAAAGAGATAAGCGCAACCAGGAGAACAGTCGATAGCGGTTGGCATTGCATTTAAATTTTTACTGATTAAAATTGACTGGAAAGCATGGGGATGAGAGGAAGTTCCACAAGTGAGAAGTGCTAGAAATGAAACTCAGCATAACAGTTACGGTTTCATCTACTTTTGTTATATTTAAGAATTTAACAGGAAACGTTATAGTTTGTGATCAGAACAGTGTGTAAATACTTCTGATAGTGATATACAATAGATAGTTATATAAGATGCATCATGTTGCACTATATAAAATGATAGCCCAGGACAAGAGAATATACAGTTTCCGCAATAGCTGATTGTCAGGAATTATTAGACTTAAAACACATCACTTCACAAACAGAGGAGATTGAAACGCCATTAAAAATGGTATGCATAACAAATTCTTTCAACAATAAAAATTAAACTAATAGAAAACCTAATCCTTGTTATGTATATAGTGGTATAAATTATGAAAAAAATCACTTTTATTGATTCTTGATATATACATATATATATATATATATATATGCACACACACATGTATATATATATATATAAGTGTGTGTGTGTGTGTGTGTGTGTGTGTGTGTGTGTGTGTGTGTATATATATATATATATAATTAAGGGATTGGTTTTTAATCCGACATTTTTATTACATCAAATGTTATTATGGTTGATAGTTTATATTTGAAATCGATGTCCTATTTTTATTTGACGTAATACAGCGTAATACACAAGGTTTAATAAATAAAAAATGGGGCGTCTGTTTCAAATATAATTAACAATGATGGTAATAAACGATCTTATTTAAAACTGACAGAGCATCTATTGCTGTTTCAATTTCCGTTCAAATTTGAATTCTCTTATTGAATATGATCTCGTTGGCTTAATTCATATCACCATCTTCTCATGTTATTTTCTCAACTTTCCGCTTCCTTTTTTCTGTGTAACTTTGAATATACTCTTCTCTTTCTTTTGTCTTTCTTTTTTCTCTATTCTCCTCTTATGCTTTCTTTTGTCTTTCTTTTATTTCCTCTTCCTTTTGTTGATTTATTTTCTTTCGCTTTTTCTTCATAAAAAAACCTTTTTACCTTGTATGGAAATTTTTCCTAAAACGGAAAATGAAGTGATATTTCATTAATTCCAATTTTAAATAAGATCATTTATTACCATCATTGTTAATTACCTGAAGAAACGTTTTATTTAAACGTCGAAACAAAATGTACATTTTTGTAGTAATTACTTACATGTTCTAATGTAACAGTGTATGATATATATATATATATATATATGTAACAGTATATGAGATATATATATATATATATATATATATATATATATATATATATATATATATATATGTGTGTGTGTGTGTGTGTGTGTGTGTGTGTGTGTGAAAAGTGTGTGTATATAAATAAATATATATATATGTGTATAATTATTTATATATTATATGCGCGGTACTTATTAGAAAGCGCTCAATATCAGAGATAGAGCTAACATATATGGTTGGATAGATGTGAGCTTGTGACCCTGGGTTTCACGCTTTAGCGATCTTCACAAGCTCACATCTATCCAACCATATATATATATATATATATATATATATATATATATATATATATATATATATATATATATATATATATATATAAAGGCTTGTATCACAGATATCTATCTGCGTGCTTTCCTTTCGACTTAAACACTTCCAATGAAATTATAACGTTAATATTTATGATCTTGACTGATATAATTTATTCTATGTATATTTTCCTAACATATGTCCAACCAGTAGGCAGAATGACAGAATAAAAGATTTATGTTAATATTTTAACAAATAATAATAATAATAATAATCTCCTTTTTAGTGAGGTCATTATGTACAGTGCTCTGGGGCTTACTATAGATTCTTAACGGACTATAACATTCAATATAACAGATATAATAATGATAGCCTTAAAAAAAACACAAGTTCTATTTCATATATACGGCCATTCTGTGTGATATAAAAAAAGCATTGCAGCAAACTCAACATTCAAAATATAAGGACCTGGAAGTAGAAAATACAAGAATTTAAAAACAACCACTATTACAATAATAATGGTAGCATTGATATACATATTAAGAAAATCTTAGGAAAGCTGTCACTATCTGAGATACAAAATTGTGTTCATGAGTCCCGCTTATATATATATACACACACACACACACACACAAAAAAAAAAATGCGCTAAATGTAATATGCTCAATAACATTCTCAGAAAAACCTTCCTTTACTACAGGTCACAGGAAAAAACTTGATAAATGATTGTTTCAAGCAGCAAATTAGAATAGAATTGAAATAATAATAATAATAATAATAATAATAATAATAATAATAATAATAATAATAATTGTGAATGATGGAAATGTTACTATAACTTGAGCATAAAAATGTAAAAGACTACGTAGACGCCTTGTGAAAACATATGACGTCATATTGTATAGGAAAGAAAACAAATTCGATATATATATATATATATATATATATATATATATATATATATATATATATATATATATATATATATATGGCGGTATTAATCAGATGGCCGTGAAAACAAAACAAATGTATTATTCTGACTCTCTTTCCGTTGTGTATCCAAAAAGTTCTCAACTTTCAGTTACCTTTATAGGCGTATTTTCCCGGCCTCCCCATTAAGGTAGGAAGTGACACAATGTATTTTTAACGTGGGTAGAGCTATACCACATATGTACGCATAAATGGGCTAAGGACAAAGATTTTTATCCAAGGTCTCCGCGATCACCATCACGCTGGCATCGATATTACACCTACCGTACCGCTATTACTGCTGTGAGGAAGGTGCTGCCATAGGGTTGAAATCCCCGGGACTAAGCGTCTTCACCCATCTAAAGTGAAGGAGAAACGTTTACTCCACTTCCGGCCAAACGTTAGCTCCTATGCCTGTTAAGTATAGGTATTACGTTCTCTCATCAATTGTGTCCTTTTTCATACGCAGACACATACATGTCGACAAACATACATACAAGACACTGTCTTTCTCATTGCCCCCAAGTAGTTAGCAAATAATGTTTTACACACACATACAAACACGCAGCCATATATATATATATATATATATATATATATATAGAGAGAGAGAGAGAGAGATTGTCATCCACAGACAGACTGTTTCGCTGTATCACAGCTCATCATTGTGCCTAGACGCCAGGTTGCCTCTAGCTTGGATCGAAACCCGAGTGAATTGGGGATTCTACCACTAAGCTGTTGGCGCACGGCAGTGATGAAGGTGAATTAAAGAATTAAAGCGTATTTAATTCTAGATAAACACACAGAACTCAATTCGATTTACCGAAGAGTCTTGCATTATTAGCCGTAATAGTCACTGTTTACAAACCCACACTTCCTTCCTAGAGAAATCAACCTAAATAATTTTTTCAGGAGCATATATATATATATATATATATATATATATATATATATATATATATATATATATACCTACAAGCGTTTCCCCTTTCGAGGGGTGGTTAATTAATTTGAACCTTTTAAAACCTTTATTCTACAATCTACATTCAACGACATCACTTGATAAGACACCAGAGGTGCTAAAACTAAATTCCTATTTTTGTAGAGATTTTATAACATATTTATGTTATAAATTTTAGATAAATAATTATATATATATATATATGTGTGTCTGTGTGTGTGTCTGTGTGTGTGTGTATATATAAAATAAATTGCCAAAACTGTTCCTCCTAATATATTGGAGAAACAAGTAGCAGTTTGGAAAAATGTATTTATGAGCACAAAAGAGACCTCACAAAAAACAACTTAGTTAATGCACTAGTCATACATAGAAATAAATTCAACCATAATTTTGATTTTAAAAATGCTACACTTATAAAAAAAGAAAATAACTCACTCAGAAGGAAAATTCTGGAGAGGGCCGCCATAGATTATTACTCAAATATTAATCTACGCCCAGGTTTTTTCCCTATTTCACCTTTCTTGACAAAATTAATGCTCTCACAAACAAATATACACAACAGATTCATAAAATCAAAGTAAAATGGTTGAATACATCAACACAGTTATAACGACAATATTCTCCACACGTGACAAATACTGGCGTTAACAATATGAAAATAGCGTTTCTCTACATTCCAGTTGCTAGGAACATTCTGTTTTTATTAGTTAATTTGTTCAATTAATTTCATTTTCGTATTTTGCTTTGATAAAGTCCACATTGGATAAAACCCGTCAGCAATTACCAGTTTTCCTGTTGTCATTTTATTCATATATATATATATATATATATATATATATATATATATATATATATATATATATATATCGGTTTATATTTCTGAGATGAGGTATTATGTACACTATTTACATTATTCGGACTATTGTCCTCATCTTTGTCGCTATATTTCAGAAATGTCGAAATGTGCCCTTTATTTCGCTTACTGGGGCGGACTGTTCTAGTTCCACGTGTTATATACAGATATCCTCAAGACACATGGCACAGTGGATAAAGGCGTTAGTTAGATCTAGTGACAGGACCCAAAGAGTATGAATTCAATACCTGATTAAAGCGTTAGAGAACTTGGAGAGGTGAATTAACAGTAGATAACTGAAAACTGACATCCATTAGACATGGCACGTGGAACTAGAACAGTCTACCCCAGCGAACGAAATAAAAGATTCAGTTCGAGATTCCAACTACCTGAAAAAGGTCGGAGCGTACAACGACCGAAATGGTGTGATAAATATGGCAACAAATGAGGATGATAGTCCGAACAATGTAAATAGTGTATTATTCGTTTTGTTTCAATTAATTTGCACAAGGGTTTGTACACACGCACGCACACACACGCACGCACACACACGCGCGCACATGAGATTTGATTATAGTGGTGAAAGTTTCGTGCAGGACCATCCACACATTTGAAGGGACGAATACAGAGACCTGGTGCACTACGTGACACAGGGTCCCCAAACGATTCTCCGCAGGTTTTGAATTCAGAGTTTTCCTTCTCCTAGACCAGTTGCCATCCAAGGCTATAGAACCAAGTCTGTCCTGCTATTTACCGATAGCTGGAGGGAGAAGTGGATTCGCACGTTTCCCAAGGGTATTAGCACGTAAGTGAATGTAATGCATTCGACTGGAATTTGAACTCCATATTATTATGGGTTGACTAATGATGGTTGGGAATAAAAATACAATTCGAATCATTTTTGTATGGATAATACCTCTCGTTTATTCGAAGATAGAATATACCGAAAAAAAGACGTCGAACAAACGATAAGAATTTTTCGTGCTAGTCCGAGACAGACAAGAAAATTTTTTTTTAGTTTTAGGTTTGTTTTTTCTTTTGTTTTTTTTTTTCTTTTGTTTTTTTTTTTTTTTCTTTTGTTTTTTTTTTTAGTGGGCTGGGGGACGGTCTCATTTCTTTTTACATATCTCGACTACTCCTACCAAAGCCAGAAAAGAAAGATTTTAGCTGCATACTGCTATTTTAATACTTACTGATTACCTTATACACTATTCATGCAATTATAACGTGTACTTAAACCGTGTAACTCCTTTATGCATATAGCCTACGTTCATCTTCGTGTGTTGCTAACGTGTCTGCCGCCCATAAGTTTTATATCGGTAAACCCATATTGATGAATGAGCGTATGCGATTTATCAATATTCATGCATATATATATATATATATATATATATATATATGTGTGTGTGTGTGTGTGTGTGTGCGTGTGTGTATATGTGTGTGTGTGCGTGTGTGTGTGTAATATGTATGTATGTATGTAAGTAGGAGTCATGTCAATGTGATAAAATTCGGACATTAGATACCCCACCATTTTACCATCACACTTCTCAAATCGTACGCGGCTTGTCTCCAATTATCTTGATTGCTTTCTTCTCATTGCATTAAGTCTGCCTGATGCTGAGAGACCCACGTACTATTGTGCAAGGTATGGATAGCTATATACGGTCGAACCATCGGGGATGTTGGGGAGAAAACCACCACATTTAATGCAACCTGTTTGGTGTACTGTCCCCGTACAACGTGGGTGCAACCCAAGTAAGTGTGTACGCACTTGTATATTATCCAATAAGGGTAAAATTATGTAAATATAAACTACTTAATAACTAATGGCGTTATAAGTATTCAGTTACAGCAACACATTTTTATATAAAATAATATGAACAATACAAATTTGTAGTAAAGTTATCAACAATACATTTTATCTGTAGTTGAAGGCATACAATGGTGTCCAATTTTTTTTAATTTTGGCATTAAATTACCCATAGAGGTTGATATGAAGTTAAACAAAATCAGCCAACCATCCAGCCATAATTATCTTCCCTACTCTCCCTTATTGGTATATCCTTCAAAAACTCTATAAAAATGGAGTAGTAGATGTCAGGTTACCTCCGAGCAGCCTTTGTAATCCCACTTCTCCTAGTTAGTTTTTTAGTCCCCCAAATCGAGTAGATTTGTCTGTATCTGGGTCTCTGCTTAAACATGCTGTTCCTGACCGAACGAGAAATTGCTGCTTTAATGCTTGGGTAATACCGCATTCAATAATCCTATAACGGTATTTAGTCACCCCCCCCCCCACAAGGGCATCATGTGGCACAAGGCCGATTTAACGTGGGATCTCCGAGCCGGTGGGCTCGGCCAAAAATATGCCCTTTGAACGCGTATAAACGGGTTCAGGGTCAGTTTACCTACCCGAAAGAGACTCCGCCATTCGGCGTAGCCTCGTTCGGGTTCCTCCGCGCCCGAAGGCAGAGAGTTCAACCGATCAGCCAGCCAGCCGGTCGCCCGACTTCGGACTGAACTCAATAATCCTATAACTTGAGCGACTCTTGAGCCTTGTATTAGGGGAACACTAAAAAAAAAATAACCTCTTCAAATCGAGGGACAGTTGTTATCGATCCGCTATATCCTCGTAAACTTCACTTCCTTGTATTAAGTTCATCACACACCTCATTCAGTGGGGTCGTATATTCGGGGAATATGTTTATATATATATATATATATATATATATATATATATTAATCTGTTGTTTAATATAGAAGCTATTGTAAGATTATCTACGCATGAAACACATGAGTGTATGTGAAACCTTCTATGAAATAAAATAGAAAATTCTTTTTTACAGGGATTAACAACGTAACAGTATTATTTTAGTGTTGTTTTTTTTAAATTTTCTGCGACATGTCAAAGTGAAAATGTGTAATGAACACAATGTTAATAAAACTCGACGTCCATCATCATTTTCTTTTATTACAACTATTAGTATCATTTTAAAAGATATTCATAAGAAGATTGAGTTTGAACCATATAATTGAAGACTGTAATATTTTTTATTAATATGGTAATATTACCCTGCCAATCATTTTATAGCATCTCGTTGTAGTGTGTTTATTTCATGTTTCATTCCCTTACGCTTGACAATGACACCGGAAAAAATGTATGACATATAAAGTTACGACAGATTAGGTTTTGCGTCAAACAATCGTAGACGAATTATCAGTTTTTTTTAACTAGCTTCTATTTCATTTTATTTTGTTGTTTTTTATCGTCAAACTCAGTACGCTTTCAAATAATACGGCCGTAAAACATGCAACATGGAACGTAAATAAAGAATATACTTAAAAAGGAATTTGGACACTCCTCTTCTCTGATTAAGACCCTGTTTCATTAACGACTAAGCTACAAAAAGTAACAAACACACATCATTCATATTTAGCTGCAGAACTATATCAAAAGTTGGCTAAGACGAACCAGCCATTTTCTCCATTCCAATGTCGTGTGACTATTTTCATTTGCGTACAATAATTATTTTCACTCTTTGTGAAGGCTACGAGGTACACTGTTTAAAGTCCCAGATTTGATCTCTGATCGAAACTTAAATCATATGTGATCCATACGCGCAACCAAGAGGGAAAAAAGATGAATAAGTCAAAAGTTTCATCCTTCGTGATATGACACTCAATCTTATATTACTATTGTACCTGTGCTGTCAAAAATAACAGCAATTGTTAGAAAGTTTTAATAATGAGATGCAATGAAACAAGTCTTGAAATAATTTACTGAAATTCAATAAAGCAGAGATAAAAGAATTCACAACTAAAATAGAAACTAAATAAAAAACTTATAAAAAGAAGCTAAATAGAATATAAAAATTAATTGCATTTTTATTAAATAAGTATTTGTTATTTTAATCATTAAATTGTTTTTAAAATAGTGGGAGTATTTTGTATGTTAAATGATAAAACCTTTAATTTTTCCCCCAAAATTAATGAAAATTTATTGTATACACACCCTAGTAAAACCAAATGTACTTTATACCCGCTTACCTGTTTGCATTTCTCCTTAAAATTTGGTTTCGATCGGTCAATGCATGGCTTTTTTTAAATGGTGTAACGGACGGACTGACGTAGAATTTTATATATAGATAGATATGAGTAAGGTTAATGCATTTTCCGTAGCGAATGACTTTTGTCACCATTGGATGATTCACATTTATAACGAGATTAAGCCATGCTTGGTAAATGTCTATATATGTGTGAGTGAGTGAGTGAATCAATTATTGAGTGAGTGTATAGATTTGGTTATATAAAAAAATATCATTTCCCTTCAAGAAGTAGATGCTCATAGTTATGTAAGTGTTATTTTTTCGTTACTTATATAATTATTCAGACGCTAAAACTATCAAACTAAAACTAAATTTTATTCTTTCAGACACATATTTATTGGAATTGTCAATGATAGAATACTGATTCCCATAAGATATTATAAATTTCAGATTAAGGCAAATAGCATATATTTACTGATAAACAAAAATATTATTACGAAGATCATATGGCAAGAATAACAACTACGATCTCGTAACACATGCCCGTGTTAAGATTTTTAAGTATATAGCAGATAAGTCGACTTTGGAACCTCATTTTGATATACGGATTTGCTGCAATTATGAAAAAGAAGATATTTGACTGACTTTGATAAGACCGAATTTATATGCTAAGAAAATTAAATCGGACCATTTTTGAAAAGTTACTATGTCAGGTGTTTGCATGAAGCAGTTCTCGAAGCAGAAATAAATCAGCTGCCATCAAGGCGTTGCGCAGTCAAGACATAACGATGCGAGAATTGAATGATGACATTTCTCTTAAAATACGAGCCTACAGAAGGACTAGTGTTAGTGTTACAGAGTATATTGGTGAATGTAGTTAATGTATTCCAACAATCAGTCCATCTATTCTCGTGGGATATATGACCGTGTAGCCATAGGTAATTATTTGTAATTATAGTGCATTTGATTAATCAAATTAACCACAATTATAAAACGAACGAAACAGCAATAAAAAAAAAGCATCATGCATGAATATATAAAGCCAGTCGATAAAAACAAATACATCAAATTCATTATTTACTACAAAAAATTAAAAACAAACAGATTAGTTATTAAAAATAATATATCCCAAAGTCCCCCCTATATAAGATTAATTTTATGTATGAATATACTTGACTACTCGGAGAATGATTCTCTGTAAATAAAAAAATATCACGAAACGTCTTAAATGGGGCATACCACAACCAAACTTTCGCAGAGACTCACCTGCCACTTATCGGACCAGGCAACACATTAATAAACATTAAGGTGATCATAGTAATATTAAACAGCTACTCACAAACAATACCAAAATACTATCAAAATCAAACAGAATTAAGATTCTTGAACAAATAATCGTACAACAAAAATAACCATCAATAAATACAAACAATTATCATCAAATGTATATAATAAAAATAAACATGCCACACCTCGCTTTCACCACAACATTCAATCCAGTTATGTACCATGCGTGATACACGCTTAGGCGATCATGTATATTTCGATACGTGACTGACAAGGCAGATTCTTTTTCCCGCAGTAGGTTGCCATTTCTTTCTACAGTAAACCAGTTGCCATCCAAGGCTATAGAACCCGGTCTATAGCCTTGCTATTTACCCATAGATGGGGGAAGAAGAAGAGGATTCATAACTTTCCCAAGGGTATTAGCACGTCAGTCAGTCAGTTATGTGCCATGCGTGATACGCGCTTAGGCGATCATGTACCTTTCGATACATGTCTGACGAAGCAGATTTTTTTCTGTAGTAGGTTACCATTTCTGTCTGCGGTAGACCAGTTGCAATCCAATGCTATAGAACCCGGTCTGTCTTGCTATTTACCCATAGCTGGGGGGAGAAGAAGAGGATTCATACCTTTCTCAACGGTATTAACGCGAGTGAATGTAATGCATTAGACTGGAATTCGAACTCGGCTTTCTGATTCCTCAGTCTGAACCGTTATCCATTACTGCACTTCTACCAAACTCGACAATTACCTTTGCCTACCCTGACAATGACTTAAGAAATCTTGGACCATATTTCTCGTACTTTTCTTCCAAAATGAACTTCCGATAATTTTTGACGGAATTTTCTCATTGTTTCAGAAGGCTTTTTCGTAATTTAGAAAAATTGATCAGTGAAATTAATCGACACAAAATGTCTGTAGTTTTTAATAACATGTGTCTTATTAAAATACATTTGCTGTCAAAATCCACTTTATATATATATATATATATATATATATATAATGCATATATAATGCATATATAATATACATATATAATATACATAATATATATATATATAATGCATATATAATATACATATATAATATACATAATATATATATATAATACATATATAATATACATATATAATATACATAATATATATATATAATACATATATAATATACATATATAATATACATAATATATATATATAATACATATATAATATACATATATAATATAAATATATATATATATAATACATATATAATATACATATATAATATACATATATAATATACATAATATATATATATATAATACATATATAATATACATAATATATATATATATATAATACATATATAATATACATATATAATATATATATATATATATATATATATATATATATATATATATATATATATATATATATATATATATATATATATATACCATAAATAAGAGGAAGAACAGATGGAGTAAGTATACATATTTCTTAGCATTTACTTTTTAAAAATGTGCTCAATGCAAAGTAGAGCAAAATATTATTATATTATTTTAATTATAATAAATTACAATAAAAACATTTTACATCGCTACACAAAAACTTTCATCTTTTTTAACAATAATGTTTCCTCTTCGGGCGATGGTAGATTACATATGATAAAAATGGTTTATTTTGGAAATTAGAAAATAAAACATTACCTCTTTTGAAAGTTAAAAAATAGGTGAGAGGCCTAAGATCAGAATTAAAAGAAAAAAATACTGGTGGGCATGTCTGTATGCCCACAAGTATGTTTTCTTCCGAAACATGGAAGTCTTTGTGTTTTGATTACCCACAATGTAACAGACTACCCATAATGCACCACTGATTCGTATACATAAATAGTCGGAAAAAAACAGTGCATGTGACCTGATGATTGCGTTTAGCATAAAACAGTCTGTCGCCTCTGAGTATTGACTTGAATAACATAATGTATTCGTGAAATATATGCATTTATGCTTATTTTTTCTGATTGTTTACTCAATACAAGAGCCACTCAAGGCAGAGATTTATAGAATGAGGTTGTTTTAAAAGTGTGATGGGAGAAAGTAAGAAGTGCACATTATAAGAATATGAAGAATAGATAACCGTTGACCCTAGATTTCGAGAGATTGTGAATGCAGTGATCGGAGAAGCGTTCCTCTCAGGATTCTGTTCCGCAAAGTGTCAGTTTTTGGAAATCTGAGCACATGTCAGTGTATGTGTGTGTGTTTGAGAAAGAGAACGTCTACGAATTGGGTCTGCTACTTAGATTTTGATCTCCAGAAGAATGTGAGACTTTTAATATATAAGGCAACAGAATCTTAACAGCAAAAACCGTTTTGACGCATAAACACACATTAAATGCTTCAAAAGTAAGACATTCATATATAAAACATGTATGCATATATATCCATCCAAGTACGTTCATATACGACATTTCCTCGCATAATTTTATGGGTGTGGGATTTATCTGTTCAAATTCAGGAGCTTCCAAATGCCGCGATTGTGGAAAAAGTAATCGAAATTTCAAAAGAAGTATTCAGTTAGATTCAGTTGGAATTAAGTATATATGGCACATTTTAAATACGCTTGTTAGTTTATGCTTTGTAGCCTAATTGAAAAGTAAAGCAAGTTATTAAGTCTCAAATATTCCACAAAAAGAAATATTTGTTTGAATTTTAGATTCATATATAAGTAAACATTTACGTTGCATTTTGTTTGCATAATAAAATATCACAGCTTCAAAGCAAGTTAGAAAACTTTTAACAAGAATAAATGCCATATGCAGAAATTCACACGATATAATGAGATAAACAGACAAATATATAGATATGAAGGGACTAGAATAGATTGACAGATATGTACAGCTTGAGACAGAGAAGCAGGCATATTCAAGTAATACAGAAGTCTATAACATAAACGTTAGC
This sequence comes from Acanthosepion lycidas, assembly GCA_963932145.1. NCBI lineage: Eukaryota > Metazoa > Mollusca > Cephalopoda > Sepiida > Sepiidae > Acanthosepion > Acanthosepion lycidas. The sequence continues at coordinate 24,746,647 of OZ010616.1, forward strand.
ATGAATTATTAGACTTTATAATGAAAAGAAAGACATTCAAGTGATACAGAAGACTATATTTTATTTATTATTGTAATATACAATAAGACTATAACATGGGCATTAGTATGAATTATCAAAAACTTTTGGACAGAATGATTATTATAATGAAAACAAAGAAAGACGTACTTGAAGCAAAGATGAGATCGTCCGCGTGCCATCTTGCCTGCGATATTACACATACAGTATAGCTTAATAAATGATGGCGTTAGATGGTTCAGCAATTCTTCTCTCTACTTTGGGTAAAAATTGTTTCGCGTTACTTTTGGCTAGTATCTCTGTGCTCTGTCTAAAACCATTATTAGGCCCTCTGTCATTAGACCTTTTGCTTAAAATCAATGTCGTATAAATTCACACTTCTTTGAAAGCTAACCTTACTATTAAAGTAACAGACGTACTGAATATCTTATTCGCTTCCTTACATTTAAGACGGACGGACGTTCGAATTGGGGTAGGATTCGCTTATTAATTTTATGTCTGTTTTACCGTAACTGATGTTAAGAATAGAGAAAAAAATAAACACATAGAAAAAATAACACTGTTTTTTATTAAGCGAGGGATGCTCTGAAAGTTATACCTCCTCTTGAATGTTCAGTTATAAAATACTGTTTCCCACATCGGAAATTCATATGTATTTACACTAGTGATTAATAAAAATCAGTGTGCCAAGATAAGAACCTGGCTTATCGTACACATCACTGTCGTCAGTAATAAAACCCATTACCCACTGCCTGACTGTGCTCGCATTTACTAAATATTCAGCAAGCGTCGATGAATTCCATTGGATGCAATTTTTCCTCTCATAAAGGAATTCAAAGAAACACCACTGCTTCGTACGCATCTTCATGCCAGACGTTATTTTTCAGACTACCGCTCAGTTAACGAGGAAAAAATATTACAGGTTACTGGTCGGGAAATTTAACCCGTACTGTCATATACCCAATATCTGCCACGAACTACATTGGCGAACATATTAAAATACTATATCTTCTAGGACAACCATTGTATATAACTGTCATATATTAATTATATTAAAAGAATATTTCCCTATATATAGTAATTTATTTTCTTTATGAATTATGGTTGTCCTAGTTATCTTGCTAAGTTTATAAGTCGAAAAATTATTGATATATTGTATAACTTGCAATGTCAAACATACTATAAAAAATGACTTTAAAATAGTTTCTGACTTATCGGTTAGTTATGTGCCATGCGTGGCACACGCTTAGGCGATCATTTATCTTTCGATACATGACTGACGAGGCAGATTTTTCCCGCAGTAGGTTGCCATTTCTTTCTGCGGTAGACCAGTTGCCATCCAAAGCTACAGAACCCAGTCTATCCTGCTAAGCGGGGGGGGGGATCATATGGCATTAAGTAATGCGTTGATTTTCACGTGTCATTTGTTAAAATTTAGTGTTGTTATTTAATACACCTTCTGCAATGAAAAAACCATTAAAGTTTTATAGTTGACTTTGATACCAATTGTATGGTAAAGATATTGGGTTTTTTTTGGGTTTTTTGGTGTGTGTTTTTTTTTTTTTTTTTTAGCCAGTTAGAAATATTTTAACAGGTGTGTTTATCGACCTTGGATATAAAACTCTGCCTACTCTACCATCAATAAAATTTCAGTATTACTGTAATATGATAACTACCGAGACATTTGCAACCTACTGTAAATGACGATGCACTCATTATTACTGGAAAATGATCAGGGAAAAACGATGAACTGTTTACTGTTTTGTTCTTTTAAATTGTTAATAATTTTTCATACATAACCAGTTCACTGTTCCCTTCCTTTAACCCTAACCCCTAACCTTAACCCTAACTTTAACCCATAACCCTAACCCTAACATATTTCATACTTTCAATAGTTGGTAGATATCATACTATAGTAGAAAATAAATAGTAGATATCTTACTTTAGTAAAAACTGAATGGTAGATATCATACTACAGTAGCGCCGAAATTTCAAATGTTAGCGAGACCATCCCTGTGTAAGAAGAGTTTAGGGACGGTACCTACACCTACTCAAATGTATACGGTAGAGTAATGGATAGCGGTTCGCATACCAATCAGATCCATTATATTCATTTACGTACTAATACCCTTGGGAAAGGTATGACTCCCCTTCTTAGACCCCCCCCCACCAAACCAGCTTTGAATAAAAACAGACCGGGTTCTATAAACTTGGATGGTAACTGGTCTATTGCCGAAAAAAAAGGGTAACCATTTCCGGGAAAAGTCTGCCTCGTCAGTCAAGTATCCCAAGATACATCATCGCCTAAGCGTGTATCACGCATGGTACATAGCTGACTGATGCATGGATGTATTAGGGTGATGCAAAAATAATGACGTAATAATGTCGTTTTTTGACGTATTTTTTAACGTCAAAAAACGACATTATTACGTCATTATTTTTGCACCAACCTAATATATGCATGTATTTATATGAGTCATAAATCCAAGAGTTACATTGATAGACCTTTGATAAATTACAAACAGTTCTACGCTAAGGATAACGTAATATGCCGAGTGTGTTTAAAAATATGCAGAAACTGTTCCGGTTTCATCCGTCACAATCTGAACTGAATCTAAAAAACCTGAGCCAAATTTACAAAACAGGCCACATTTCAAAAGCAACATCTGCACGAGTGTGTATGTTAGAGAGAGAGGGAGAGAGAATTCGAGTGTGTGAGAAAGTAAGAAAGAGAGCTAGTGTGTGTGTGTGTGTGATAGAGAGAGTGAGTGAGTGAGTGAGTGAGTGAGTGAGTGTGTGTGCGTGTTACGTGTAGGTATATGTATGTACGTAGCAGTCAGTATTGTGCTTATACAAAGAACACATAAATCAACCCCATAAAAAGAGTTAGAGAGAGAGAGAGAAAGCGGAAGAGAGATAAGAAAATGAAAATAATGAATATGACGAGAGGGCGAGAAGAGAGAGAAAGAGAGAGAGATACAGAACACAGGAAATTGAGTTGAAACCTAATTCCATTTTAAACACTCTTGAAAACGTCACAATGACTGCCAAATATTGAACAGAGTGAAAAAAAAAATCTATTCAACTCAAATGAGTTACATAAATATTCAGATTACCCAACTTTCCAAAATAAACACAGTTATTTTTTCTTTAATGGTTATACCGCTCGCACATATAGGTTTTATCATTCTATTCACAAGTTAAGGAAATTGGTACAGAGTCATTTTAATAGAAATACCAATTATTTAACTATGGTATTAATTGTATTGTATCCGACACGTTTTTTAATATTTACACTTACACAACTAAGGTGCTACCTTGGTTATATATATATATATATATATATATATATATATATATATATATATATATATATATATAGTTTATGAAAAACTAGGTAATCCGTATGGGTAAACCTAGGGAGGATAAAATCCAGAGAGCTCAATGTAAATCCAGAGCAAATAATTTAAATAAAAACAGACCACTTTAAGTTTCCATGTAATAAATTATTTCACCACAGCCCTTTTAAAAGGACTGCGGATCATAAGACTTTACTTCCAAACAAAAAATTTCATTTTCAATTTTCATTACATGGAAACTTAAAGTGGTCTGTTTTATATATATATATATATATATATATATATATATATATATATATATATATGAAGAAATATAGTCCTAAGATGTGTATATTTATGGGATAAAGTGCTCAATATCAGAGATAGAGCGTGTGTAAATATAAAAGTGAACATAGAAGTCAACACTCAGAGGCAACAGTATATTTCATTGTCAATCAGGCCTGACGATTGCATCTAGCATGAAACTGACTGTCGCCTATATATATATATATATATATATATATATATATATATATATATATATATTAATCCTTTCACTTTAGAAAGACAATAAAGCTACTATGATACAAAGGGTTTAAAAAGAATATGACCAAAATGAAAGCATTATTAGGGAGACAACAATAAAAGAAGAGCAATTAAGAAGACAGAAAAAAAATGACATTGCATTTACATTTTTGAAGATCAAAATTGATTGGAAAACAAAAGACCGGAAGAGAGTTCCTCAAGCGAGAAGACCGAGAGAAGAAACTTAGCATAGAATTTACAGTTACATCTAAACATTTCAATTGTAAAATGATGAGACCTTACCGCCAATCAAGTACTGAGCTTAAATTAATAGAGGTTTCGTATCATTGAGGAGAGTTAATTGGAAATATGTATGTATGTACATTGCCACAACAACACCACAATATATCAGTATGGTGTTCAACCTAATTTCACTTGCAATTTATGCCACAAACTGGTCAGCGAGTTCAGTTTCCCGAAATTAAAAGCCATATCACCATGATACCCACACTGCATGTTGTAAGCTTGCTTGTAAAACTTATGGTTTGAAACGTAGGTTACTCAATGGACTCATGAATCACCAGACATATTCAACCACAATGAAACCAAAAATAATGTAATGTAAGTAATCGTTCTCCGAGATAGATAGATTTTACACAATATGTATTTCTACATAAGATCTATTAAAACAGCAATTCCTTGCATCTGAACTTTCATTTCCCAACTCTTCAGCCCTCAAAAAACAAAGAATATATACAGTAGATATATAAAAATTATATATATATATATATATATATAATCTCCTCACTATATATAATAATAATAACAATGGACTCTCCTGTTGGTCTGGACGTATGAGGATCTGACAACTTAACCAATTGATTCAGTTATGAAATTTTGTGCGATAATCTTAGGTGGTACTTAAGACCCGCTAGTGATTTACAAAGGAGGCCACATATGGACAAGAGTAAGGATTGTGAGATGAGATCACTGTTAGATTAGCTGACCTTTTAGATCTTGTTCTCGCTTGTTGAAGACGATTCAGACAAGCAGATTGAAAACTGCTGAGTCCACTAAAGCACGTTGATCTCCATTCTACCCGCTTCAGGGCCAAGCGCTCGAGGGTGTTTTGAGGTACCCGATGACCGTTATATATATCCCAGGAGTAAGCATCCCCGCTTATTTGGAGTGAAATGATATATATATATATATATATATAAAGAAAGAACAGTAAGATATATAATCCGGTGTTCTTATAGATATTTTTATTTTTACAAAATAGTGCTGAATGTAAATTTACAGAGCATTAATATGAGAAACTATATATTACTAAGTTTATAAAAAATAAAAAATTACTGAATCAGAGAAATGAAATAGCTATTTTATGCCGTCATTGACAAAAGTTTTCCTTAAATAATATTTAAAAATTTAAAAATAAAAATAAATTTAAAAAGTGCGACCAGGTAATATACGTACCTATATTTAACGTGAAAAAATAATTTTATATTCTATAGGTAATTCTATTACATTTACTTATTTTAAAAAAAATAGTCTATTAAAATAACAGTGAACATATATTAAAGTTGCATTTAAAATTGTAGTTAAAACGAATTCCAACCTGAACATCTTTTAAAATTATAGTTAAATAAAACGTATTCTAACCTAAACACCGCTCTCAAAGTACTACCGACACTTAAATGAATCCAATAAAACACCTACAGAAAAATGAAATTATGATGAAAAGCTAGAAGATGTAGGCCATTGAATGACCATGTCCTTGGTACATACATGAGGAACTATTACTAAGTTAAAAAATAAATAAATAAATAAATAAATAAATAAAGTTTATTAAATCAGAGAAATGAATTAGCTATTTTGCCGTAATTGTCATAAATTTTACTTAAATAATATTTAAATATAAAATTTTAAAAATAGTAATATATATACTTATACTTGATATGGAAAAATAATTTTACTTACTGTAAGTAATTCTAATACAGTTACTTATTTTAAAAAGAAATATAGTCTATTAAAACTAACAGTGAAATTATTTTAAAGTTGTTTTTAAAATTGTAGTTAAATAAAACGAATTCTAACCTAAACACCTCTCTCAAAGTACTACAAGGACTTAAAACACCTACAGTTAAATGAAATTAATATGAAAACCTAGAAGATGTAAGCCATTTAATGACCCATGTCCTTTGTACTTACATGAGAAACAATATATTACTAGGTTTTATATAAAAAAATAAAAGTTTACTAAATCAGTGAAATTAATTAGCTATTTTTGCCGTCATTGTCATAAATTTTACTTAAATAATATTTAAATATAAATTTTAAAAAAAATTGTGACCTAGCAATATACATACTTATACTTGATGTGAAAATAATTTTATACATTGTAAGTGATTCTAATACATTTACTTGTTCTTAAAAGAAATATAGCATATTAAAAATTAAAAGTGAAAATATTTTTCAAATCGTAGTTAAATTAAATGTATTCTAACCAAAACACCGAAAAAATGTTTAAATATACAAAGAGAAAAAATTCCGTAAGAATTTTTGCCGTTGACAATAAAATTTTTTAAAAAATTCCAGACGACATGTATTTAACGGATGTCAGATTTCATTGAAAAATAAATCCTTACCCCTACCAAAAACGTAACTAATAACTGATACATCAAAATACAGCGATAATGAAAATGCAAACACCCCTTGTCTGGTTGAATAGGATTTCTCTGTATCCTTGGAAACGTAAATTATGATTTTTGCTGTGTCTTTAAAACCCAGTAATCTTAAAAGTTACTCCAAAATTCGCTTGAGGATGAAATGGAACTAATGTCTTTAATTTAATTACAAAATTAAATTCGAAGCTTTCAGCTTCCATTTTTGAAACATGGTTAGAACTGTGTAGTGAAAAAAAACATATTTAAATCAATTTATAATATATATATATATATATATATATATATATATATATATATATATATATAGCTTGTGGCAACAATTCGTGGAAATACATTTGATGTCAGATATTGAAACTATCGTAAATATAAACAAGATAAAATCCACTCTGATTTTCAACTGTTGCTCATTGTCACTATATTTTATGTTTTCCTGTATCGCAGACTATATGCGCTACAATTTAATAATATGCTGTATCCATAAGTATATTTATATCCACGCTAAACACTATAATTCTGTTTTCCAGCTACATAAGAAAGTTTTATTTACACAAAGACATAGTATGGATTCGCTAGAAGTGAAACACATTGTGTTAGATGCTGTTTATGCTTGTTAATCTTATGATTACTGACATTAAGTTATTGCAAATCTGTGTATGTTTTGCGCCTGGCTATTCTATTATACAGAAATGGATCTTAAAAGATGCACTCGGTAAATTATTCTGTTTCCGAATTTAGCGCCATTTTAAGGATCTGAATGATTGTCTGTCTATTATACACTTTGTAAGACAAAGATTATAGCCAAGATTACAGATAAAGTCATGCTGAACAAGTATTTTCATGGCAACTGATCCGACGTGCTACTTTCACTGGTTCCCAAACTACATGAATTTAAGCGTTCTACTGGGTTGGCATCTCGGTCCCACACTTTCACTGACAAAACGGTTAAATGTAGCCATTTCTACTTTAACAGCTTCTTATCTCGCACCTCCCATCAGTTGAACTCCCTTCCTATCACTTGCTTCCCTGATAGCTATAATCTTCAAATATTCAAATGTAATGTCAATCGACATCTTCTGATGCCTTGGCCTTGATCCCAGTCCTTCTCTCTTTATCATTTTTCCAAACACTCCTCTTTATTCTTATTCTCACTCTCTGTAATTCTTTGCGTGCTAGTGACACTCCCACCTTGCTTGAGGTAATTTGGTTAAATAAAAAGGATATTTTTTTTATCATTTCGCCCCAAGCAAGGAAATAAAAGCCATTAGGATGCAAAGTGTTATGGAGAATGAAATAAAGTAGAAAGAGTAATAAAAAGGAAAATGGCGATTGATATTGCATTTAAATTACTGAAGATCGTAGTTGGTAGGAAACTAGGAAGCTGGGAAAGAGTTCCACAAGAGAGATGTGCGGCAGAAGAAATTGTTAGCATGGAACTCATGGTTACAAGTAGCAAATTCAACAATAAAGTCATGAGACCTAACTGTCAATCTAGTACTGTTTTTAAGTTCAAGAAGTCGAGGAAAAAAAAATTATTCTAATAATTATTTTTTTTGTGTCAGTATATTCGCACCAGATGTATAACAGAAATAACTGAGCAACCAGAAATCCCATGAATGTGTCTATTGGAATCTTTTCTAATCAATCCGAGGGCTCCAACTACAACTGGAATTTTGATGTCCTTATGTGCCACATTCTTTAAATTTCGATTTAAATTTCCTGTCTGTGGGTATCGTAAGGTCCCATAAAATTGTTACAGGATCGTAATTTATTATTATTATTATTATTATTATTATTATTATTATTATTATTATTATTATTTCCTTGGATTTCTGTTGCATACAAATTTCCTGTCGGGTTCCAACCAGAGACCTTAGATCAAAAATGGCTTTAAGAGATATTTCTCACTGTTCATTTTTGTAAGAAAAAGCAAAAAAAAAAAAAAGAAAAGATCACTCACATTTTAACATAAAGTACTTCTTTATGTGTGAGTACAATTTATTATTATTATTATTGTTATTATTATTATTACATCTTCCTTGGATTTCTGTTGTATAAACATTTCCTTCTGTGTCCCAACCAGAAACCTAAGGTCAAAAATGGCTTCATGAGATATTCTACTGTATTTTTGTAAGAAAAACAAACAAAAATCACACATTTTTACATAAAGTACTTCTTTATGTGGGAGTACAATTTATTATTATTATTATTATTATTATTATTATTATTATTATTATTATTATTATTATTTCCTTGGATTTCTGTTGTATACACATTTCCTGTCGGGTCCCAAACAGAGACCTAAGATCAAAAATGGCTTTAAGAGATATTTCTCACTGTTCATTTTTGTAAGAAAAAGCAAAAAAAAGAAAAAGATCACTCACATTTTTACATAAAGTACGTCGTAATGTGTGAGTACAATTTATTATTATTATTATTATTATTATTATTATTATTTGTTGTTGTTGTTGTTGTTGTTGTCAGTGAGTTTTCGCACAAATAATATCTGGATAACCTTTTCTAGAAATTTTCTTCAATATTCCAACATTTTTTTTTTCCGACCGATTCTTCCACCCATACTGAAATGCCCTTCGGGACAAACTGCGCTGGTCAGCGAGTTCACTTTCCAATATTAACGCACACAAATATCAGGTGTTTCTTCTCCGATTATTTCGATTTTCTCTCATGCTTCCGATGTCAGATTTACTGTATGATTCCCCATTAATACACCGCGATTTCTCCTCAAATATTCGCCTTGCAAATATGTCCATGTAACTTCATCTAGAATTCTGATTAAACTGCTCGACATTTATGGCTTCTATTTTGGAGATTATGGATAATGTTTGCTCTCCTTGATAGTTCTGTTTTACCGAACGTTATGGCGTTTCGTTACTCTTCCTTGGGTAACTCTCACATATCCCGAGAGCAGAAATTAATGTAATCCTGAATCCTTTCGTAATTAATTGTTTAAATTTGTATGAATATTTAATTATGAGGAAAGTGTTATAGGATGATAACGTAAAATGTGACACTGAAATCCAAAAGCACGTTGAAATAGAGAAAGATGTCTTCCAAAAGTTAAGCAAAGTATTAAGAAACAGAGAAATTTAATTATAAATAAAGTGTGCTAAACTGTTATCTAATATCAGTTCTCTCATATGATAAAGAATGCTGAACAATTTTCTCGCAGATGGAGACTTGAGACAGCAGAGATGTATTTTTTTTTATATATAAGAATATGAGAATACCATGGACTGGGCATATAAACAATGGGGAAGTTTTAAATGAAAATGGAAACAAAAAGAATGCTTATACTTACAGTCAGTAAAAAACAGTTGAAATTTCAGGGACATATAATAAGGAAAGAGAGTTTGACATCCACAGGACATTTTGAAAGCGCATAATACCTCAGGCGGCTTTATATCTCTTGTAAGCGGCCCACAGATAAAGCCATCATCATATATGACATTAAATGATAATGTTCAAAATAACAAGGGCTGTGGTGGAAAAAGTTTTATAAAGGTTTTCTTGAATTTCAGAAGGAGTTTAATTTTCTGGAACACAAAATAATGAAAGAAGGCTTGGAGAGTTTGACACTCACAGGACATACTGAAAGCAAAAGTGGCAAAGGAAAACCGCGAGTACGTGCTTAACGAGATGGTGTAAGTGAAATTTTGGAGAACAATGATCGCTCACGCACTGAAGGAACAGGGCACAGAGATTATTATTATTATTATTATTATCATTATTATTATTATTATTATTATTATTATTATTATTATTATTATTATTATTATTATTATTATTATTATTATTATTATTTCCTTTGATTTCTGTTGTATACATATTTCCTTCCGTGTCTTAACTAGAGACATAAGTTTAGAAATGACGTCATGACATTTTTTACAACAAAAAAAAACTGTGTGATCTGTACATAATACAATTTTTTGTATTTCTTTAACTCTTCAATGAGTCTATCGGAACTTTTCCAATCAATCCGTGAGCCGCTACTACAACTGGGATTATTGATATCCTGATGTGCCATATGTTTTAGTTCCTTGTATTTCGATAGTTTTATGAAGAGCTTCAAAGATACACTACAATCTGCAGGGACTGCTATGTCAATAAAAAACACATTGTTTTTTGTGGTCTTTGATTATCATTATTATTATTATTATTATTCAGAAGACTATAGTGGTTGAAATCAAATGACACCAATTTCTTTAATTCTTACAAAAATGTGCAAAAATTTTCATCATTTTGAACAATACTGCGTTGATTGAAGTTTTCGAGAGAATTCCTGTCACTTCTTTTTTGTAAAGTTTTCAGATAGATAGATAGATAGATAGATAGATAAATAGATAGATAGATAGATAGATAGATAGATAGATAGATAGATATGAACAGAATGGCATAGATAGATAGATAGATATGAACAGAATGGCATAGATAGATAGATAGATAGATAGATAGATAGATAGATAGATAGATAGATAGATAGATATTAACAGAATGGCATAGATAGATAGATAGATAGATAGATAGATAGATAGATAGATATGAACAGAATGGCATAGATAGATAGATAGATAGATAGATAGATAGATAGATATGAACAGAATGGCATAGATAGATAGATAGATAGATAGATAGATAGATAGATAGATATGAACAGAATGGCATAGATAGATAGATAGATAGATAGATAGATATGAACAGAATGGCATAGATAGATAGATAGATAGATAGATAGATAGATAGATAGATAGATAGATAGATAGATAGATAGATAGATAGATATGAACAGAATGGCATAGATAGATAGATAGATAGATAGATAGATAGATAGATAGATAGATAGATATGAACAGAATGGCATAGATAGATAGATAGATAGATAGATATGAACAGAATGGCATAGATAGATAGATAGATAGATAGATAGATAGATAGATAGATAGATAGATAGATAGATATGAACAGAATGGCATAGATAGATAGATAGATAGATAGATAGATATGAACAGAATGGCATAGATAGATAGATAGATAGATAGATAGATATGAACAGAATGGCATAGATAGATAGATAGATAGATAGATAGATAGATAGATAGATATGAACAGAATGGCATAGATAGATAGATAGATAGATAGATAGATAGATAGATATGAACAGAATGGCATAGATAGATAGATAGATAGATAGATAGATAGATAGATAGATAGATAGATAGATAGATATGAACAGAATGGCATAGATAGATAGATAGATAGATATGAACAGAATGGCATAGATAGATAGATAGATAGATAGATATGAACAGAATGGCATAGATAGATAGATAGATAGATAGATAGATAGATAGATAGATATGAACAGAATGGCATAGATAGATAGATATGAACAGAATGGCATAGATAGATAGATAGATAGATATGAACAGAATGGCATAGATAGATAGATAGATAGATAGATAGATAGATAGATAGATAGATAGATAGATATGAACAGAATGGCATAGATAGATAGATAGATAGATAGATATGAACAGAATGGCATAGATAGATAGATAGATAGATAGATATGAACAGAATGGCATAGATAGATAGATATGAACAGAATGGCATAGATAGATAGATAGATAGATAGATAGATAGATAGATAGATAGATATGAACAGAATGGCATAGATAGATAGATAGATAGATAGATATGAACAGAATGGCATAGATAGATAGATATGAACAGAATGGCATAGATAGATAGATAGATAGATAGATAGATAGATAGATAGATAGATAGATAGATAGATAGATAGATAGATATGAACAGAATGGCATAGATAGATAGATAGATAGATAGATATGAACAGAATGGCATAGATAGATAGATATGAACAGAATGGCATAGATAGATAGATAGATAGATAGATAGATAGATAGATAGATATGAACAGAATGGCATAGATAGATAGATAGATAGATAGATAGATAGATATGAACAGAATGGCATAGATAGATAGATAGATAGATAGATAGATAGATAGATAGATAGATAGATAGATAGATATGAACAGAATGGCATAGATAGATAGATAGATAGATAGATATGACATATGGACCTTAGCTTGAATTAGCAAAGACATTTGGATGGAATTACTATTTTAAGGAAGAAATTGCTACTGCTGCAGCTGTTGCTAAAATTATGAGCAATAGGTAATATCAAAATGACTTTAACTGTTAAGTTATATAGAAATGCATATGAGAAAAATGTAGTTTTTTGTATATTTTTTCTTTCTTTTTTTAAGCCAGTTTGCGACTAACCGAAAAGAAATTGCTTTCATGCCAACACTCTTTGCTACCAAAATAACGATTGTGCGATTTTTAGATTGTTTTAATGATGTTACCGATTTACATATATCTGAAGCTTTTTCGATTTCTTTCTTTCTTTATCATTTGATCTTCCACTTCTTTCATTATTCCTTCTTTGTTTCGTCCTTGTTTTTTTAGGGGACATTTGTTTTGTTTTTCTTTTCTTCTTCCTCCTTTCGATCTTTCTTCTTCTTTTATTCTCACATTGCGCTTTTTTTAGACACATTTCTATTTGCTATTGTTTTCATTATCTTTATTCTATTATTTTGTGAAATGTAAAGTCATAAATGATTTGCCAGACAAATAATGAATAAGGTAACATTGTAATTTACGATATACAGGTTATTTCTGAGTACTTTTATGCATTGTGTCACTTCATAGCATAGGAAATTATGGTTCTCTGCAACTTGCTATACTTTGTAGCTCATAACGATGTTTGTCTTTTCCATTCCCTGTTCTGACATCCATTTGCACACGCTTGTTATGTAGATTGATCATGGCTCTCCAAAACTTCCTATCCTTTGTAGCTCTTAGCAATGTTCCTCTTTATACTATCCTTTCCACTCCCTGTTCTGCAATCCATTTATACACGCTTGTTATATAGATTGACTATGGCTCTCCACAACTTCCTATACTTTGTGGCTCTTGGCAATGTTCGTCTTTATATTATCCTTTCTACACCCTGTTCTAACATCCATTTACACAGGCTTGTTATGTAGATTGATCATGGCTCTCCACAACTTCCTATCCTCTGTAGCTCTTAGCAATGGTCGTCTTTATACTATCCTTTCCACTCCCTGTTCTGCAATCCATTTGCACACGCTTGTTATATAGATTGACCATGGCTCTCCACAACTTCCTATCCTTTGTAGCTCTTAGCAATGTTCGTCTTTATACTATCCTTTCCACTCCCTGTTCTGCAATCCATTTACACAAGCTCGTTAGGTATGTTAATGTTTCCTTCTGTTCCTTTTGCCTTCAATATGTGGACTGAGTACCAAATTTTCCAAGCCTTCTTTCCACCTTGTGTCTAATAATTTTTAACTTTCTTTCTAAGTATGTATTAATTTTGTTTTCATTTCCCTTACAACTTCCTCACTGATCATATGTTCGTTACGGTATTCTGAGTATCAATCTGTAGAAGTACATCTCTGTTGCCTCAAGTCTTGTGAGAGTATTGTCCAGCATTCACTGCAATATAGGTGGCTAGATATGGCATAGTAGTTCAGCACTGTTTTCTTTGTTTTTAACATTTTCATGTTTCTTAACACTTTGATTAGCTTCTAGAAAACAACTTTCGCCATTCCAATTAATCTTCGAATTTCTTTGTAATGGTAGTGATCATTATAGTTATCGCTAACCATTTCCTTATGAGGAAACATTCGGCATTTATTGACCGAGCAACCAGTGAGATTTTCGATTGAAATTCATTTTTTCCTATTTTTTTTTTCTCAAGTCCAGTAGCTGATATCGCTCTTTCCAGTATTGACACTTTCCAGAATGTACGTCCATTATCCAAGGAAGAGGAAATATTTAAATTTGTTTACTGCCAAAATTCTTTCTCTCTACAAATTAAGAGACTTTACTGCTACTTCTTGTGTGTGACAAACCACATTAAACACATTACACTCACACTTTCACCACAAGACAAGCAATCTTAATTTTTTTTATTTACCATATATTCGTCCTTGAGCAGTGTCAATTTTTGTAACACCTAATGGACTATTTTCTTTTAATTTGAAATGCATGCCGCTTACAAATCTTTCTATACATGACGTCATTTGCACCCGATGATATTTAAATCAGAAATATAGCGTTCCTGAAAATGCTACATGATAATATTTTCTGTGACGATGATAACATTAACTATAATTATAATAATTAATATATTATCTTATTAATGTCTAAAGATTGTCGAAAATGTTCATTTATGTGCTGTATCTCCTCAGGACATGAAAGATCATGGCTATCTACAACTTCTATCCTTCGTAACTATAAGCAATGTTCCAACTCATAACTAATCCCCTACCTAGTCGCTGTTAAAGAAACCTGTTGGTCATGCCCTAGTTTGGAGAGTTTATCCATAAATTTGATCTAGATGTACTATTTTTATACGCAAACTGAAAATATATCATAAAAAGAATTCGTCGGTCGATTTTAATAAAACTTGTTTTAATCACAAGGGGATTAAATGGATATTTTATATAATATTAATATATTAATAGATGTCTCATATTATATAATAAATAGATATTTAAAATTATATATTAAATGGATATTTCATAATATATATTATACATGAAAAGGATATTTCAGAATTATATATGTTATATTAAATGCATATTTCATATTTTTTGCATTGGTGTCATTATTAATTGTTCACAACCGAAAAGAAAGAGGATTGACCGTAAAGAAAGAGAGAAATGTCGACAGACAGAGAAAAAATGATAACAGACAGATATAAAGGAATCAAAAGATAATAAACAGGCTGAGATAGATAGATAGATAGATAGATAGATACATACATACATACATACATACAGAGACAAAAAGCTATATATAATACAGAGAAATATAACGATATAGACAAAATAAACAAAAAGAATGATAGTGTGATATAACATAAAGAAAATGGTATATAGGGATATAGATAATAAAGATTTGGGTCTTTAATTAAAATACATCTACTTTGTAGAAAAAAATATGTCTGACTGCATAATTGCATCATATGGAGTAACATAAAAATATATTAATCAACAGAAGAATCAAGGTTTTTATATTGCTGGCAATATTAGGCAAATACTCCTAAAGAGCGCAAATATATTATTAAAAACTAATATGTAAAAAAATACTGAAGTCGCGCTCAAAATTAATATACATTGATTTCAAAACCTTTCAGCCTAGAATCTAATTTATTAAATATATTCGAGAATTGAAAAAAACAACAAACAAAATCAATTTACATAATACCGCTTTATATTTTTTTGTAAGGAAATAAAATCAACGACACGCGAAAATATCACTTTAAATGTTGATGTGCTAAACGACAACCGCTAAAGTTTCTTTGAAATTCAAAATTATTCTATCCTTGAAACTGACTAGTGACGATAGTAATGGATTGAGCATATACGTAATTTCTAAAAGCACTAAATATATATATAAAAAAAAAAAAAAAAAAAAAACAGCAACTATTACCGTGTATGAAAACAAAAGAAAATTACTAAAAGATTATCAAATCAAGTTTATCTGTGGATTTTAATAAAACCTACTGAAATATAAACTGTAAAGTAATATACATACATACATACATACATACATACATATATATATATATATATATATATATATATATATATATAGAGAGAGAGAGAGAGAGAGAGAGATACACGGTGCAATGGGTAAATTATCGCAATTTTATATTTTTAATTTCGCGCATGCGCGTTGTTTGTTTTTGATTTTGTTGGCAGCACAGTATAGTAGGATCAGTCGGGTATCGTCTGTGAGAAAAAAAATTGAAACGTCATACTGTACTGCTTAGCATTCTCACAGGAGGCTCCAATACGAACATTTCAGAGAATTTGCGTGTCAATCTGAGGAGAGTGTTAGAGGATTCGGAAAGAGTTGGATGAGTCTAATGGTAATTACGAAGGTGTTTGGAGTGATCACTAGTGATGGCGACGTTATGCTTCCATTCATCTTCCCACAGGGCTTCAGACGCAACACAGAAGCCTACATCAAGTGACTTGATGAGGAAGTGCTGTCTTGGGTCAAAAGGGTGGCTGCTGGAAGACTTTATTTCTGGCAAGAAGATTCTGCATCATGCGACACAAGCAGAAGAATCCAGACATGACTGTCAGACAATTTCTGTGACGGCATCACTCCTTATATTTGGCCACCGAACTCCCCAGACTGCCACCCTCTTGGTTATTATGTGGGGAGCGCAGTTGCGTGAGAGACCAACAAAATCCCTTGTAACACCAAAGATGAACTAAAAGAAAGGATTTTGGCAGCATTTACCAGCTTAAACAAGGGGACCGTCCAGAAGAATTGCAGGAGATTCTGATGTCATCTGGAGACCGTGGTTGAAGCCAGTGGTGATTTTACTGAATAAATTTATTCTTCAGGATTTCAAGATATTTTTGTGTAATTTTGGTAAATATATCTGTTAAAATGAAATGTCAGTATTATTTTCATTTTTGTGAGATTTAGACGACAATTTAGATATCACACACTGTATACATATGTGTATGTGTGTATGTGCGCGCGCATACACACATGCGCGCGCATGTGCGTATATGTGTAAAATGTGTGTATGTGTGTAAAATTTCGGATAGAGTATATCTATAAAAGAACAATATGAATAGAGACAAAAAGTAAACTTATCTAAGATAACGCGTTTCGTCCTCCGAGGGACTTTATCAAGTTTTTTTTTTTTTTTTTTTTTTGGTTTGAATGATTTTTCCATTTTTCAATTAAAGTATTTGTAATGGGAAATATTCAATTTTAACATATTAAATTCTCTTTTCTTTCATATAATCACTTAATCCCGGCGACTCATTCTCTCGAAATAATGTTTCATACGCTTAGTTTTTGCCTGATTCCAAGGACTGATTCCCTGACAATTTAATCAGTTTCTGGAAATTGAGCTTTGTCTTGAGACAAACAATTCACTTAATAGAACCGTTAAATTAATACTGTCAGGGTATGTATACATACATTGTTTAAGAGTTGTTATATTTAATAGGGGAAAGAAACTTAATATCGTTTATAGATATGAACAGTGTGGATATAGAAATCAACACTGTATGGTGAGTGTCAGTTTTCCGTCCTGGGTATAACGATAAATTACATCTGGCAGCAAAGTTTCTAATTGAAAATTGAGTGTTGAACCACCTCTAAATTGTTGTTGTTACCAGGTCCACTCTAATACTGGGTGGTAGCACCTGTTAGGGTCCCAGCTATGGGCAAATAATGAACCCAAAAAACAAGAATCAAAACACTAGGAAAATATAAAAATACATTCTTTACAGTAAAAATACCAACAATACATTTTTATTCAGAAAATTACCATCAATTTCGTTTTATAATAGAATTACCAACAATACATTTTTATAGTAAAATGAAAATACAGGGCATACCTTATCAAGAAAAAAATATTCTATGATTAATCTCATTTCTTGTAAAGAGAAATAAATTTTCACTCATTTGGTTTTGTAAGATTATTTGGCGGGAAAAATGCAGCTAAGTAATTATAATTTAATCATGAAATGATGTCATTTAATTGAATTATAAATGTTGAATTTTCATATTTAGATTTTAGCATTAAATAACCCATAGAGATGTTGATATGCCACTAAACAATATCAACCAACCAAAAAAATGTCAGTTTCACGCCTTACTTTGAGTCCCTTATTTTCGTAACCGATCTATTTTATGTTCATATTTAATTTAATTTAAAATGTTTCAATTCTATATTTCTTTTACGGTCTCTTTTTTAAAGCTTTCCTTGAGATTTAATGCTATTAATTGGCGGTGTTGATTACATCTTTTGTGTTTTTTGTTTTGTTTTTTTAATTGTGGAAACATTTAAAGTGGATTTAGATAAATTCTTTTTGGCTATAATTGTTATTAAATCGGAAAGTAGTATTAAGTACCTAGTTTTATCAAGATTATTGATGTTAATTTATTTTTTGTTTTGGTGGATTTTGAAGGCTTTCCTTTTCGCATCATAATTGAAATAATCAACTACTTTACGTACGTATGTTTAGAAAATGTAGACTAAACAAAAACACGTTTCTCTCTTCAAAGAAGAGTTCACATAGATTTTAATATTGTACTTTCCAAATTCATATACTAGTAACTTTCGAGTAGCCTAAGCCAACGTAATTACTAAACCAGTTTCCGAGTTTTCTAATAAAATAAAAGATTATCTGGAAAGTAAAAAATTATTAGATGTGTGCAAATGTTCCTGAAGCTCTTTCCTTAATAGCCCCGGTCTGAATACAGTTGGATACCAGTTCCCCTCTGTCAATCTTTGGGAATACCAAATACATTTTAAAAGGTTAAATGGCCTACTCAGTTCAATTATAATAATGTGATATTTTTTAAGCATTAACTATTATTAGTATATTAGTATTTAGTTTCATGTAATATATGAGCAGTTATTATGACACTGAATAGTTCCGTAATGCATTTTATAAGACGCACATTAGACCTAAATGAAGAAAATACCGTTCTACAAATAGTAATATCAGATGAGAAAGGTTAATAATTTTATAAATATGATTAGCAAATTAAAAATTTGAGATACCAATATCAAGGAAGTACAACATTTTAAATCTTTGTGAAGTGTTTTAATAGAGGAAGGGAATGTGTGACACCGAAATCCGGTCTCATTGGAATAATGAAATGTGCCTTTCAAAACCTAAGCAAAGTATTAAGAAACAGAAAAATGTTAGAAACAAAGAAAAGAGCTCTGGACTGTGATGTAATATCAGTCCTTCTATATAGAAGTGAATGCTAGACCATCTTCCCACAGATGAAGAAGAAAATTGGCGATAGAAATCTGGTCCTATAGAAAGATGCTGAGAATAGCATAGACTGAGCATATGAGCAACGACGAATTTTTATATAAAATTAAAACAAAAAGGACAATTTTATTTAATATCAGGAAGAAAGTTGAAATTTATAGGATACATAATGAGGAAAGAGGGCCTGGAAAATTTGACACTCACGGGTAAGAGGGACAGATGAAGTGCATAATCTACCTAACAAGCTTGTGTAAATGAATGGCAGAACAGGGATTAGGAGAGATAACAAAAAGAGCAAATTTACTAAGTACTACAAAGGACAGGAAATTGTGGGGAGCCTTGATCGATAACGTCCTGAAGGAAATAAAATGTAACTTCTTCGGCAACTGTAACATACTAAAACCCAATTTTATGGTATGATATTTATTGGTATTTTTCAACAATTTCTTTCTTGTGTCCTAAATTCTTAAAAGGCTGTTAGCGTTATTTTGTTTGCTAGTGACAACTACAAGCAAAATGTATCATTAGGGCTAATCATTTCTTATGTATAAAAAGAAAAGCTTTTCAGTTTTATTTAAATCATAAACAAATTTCTAAAAGAATTAGACTAAATCTTCCGTTATATTTATATTTTAAAGAAAACATATAATTAAAAAAAATTATAAAAAAATATTGGTTTAAAGGAAAGCATATTAAAGAAATAATTCAGGATCTAATTTATGTTATACCGGAAAAATTATAAAATTATAATGTCTTATTCAGTTTTTTTTTTTCTGTTTTTTTTTTTTTTTTTCAACAGTGCTTTTATAATCTATGTTTAATAAGCGTTACTTACGAACTGATTCTATAAAGTATTACTTCCTGCACGCTTAGTAAATAGAATATTTTTACGAAGTTATAAAAAGCTTGTTTTTATACAAATTTTTACAGCAATCAATGAATGTATTTACTAAGTCTTTTGTAACCATATTGTACAATATCGAAACAATATATTACATTTAGAGAACGCGAAGTTAAATTGAAGATTACTTATTTTGTAGGACCATTACCCTTAATTATCACTAAATTAGTAACTTAACTAATTTTGTCAAAACAAGTAATACATATATAGTTTTTATCTCTCTTAATATTAAATAATTTATTTGAATATTTGGAACTATTCAAAGACTGACGAAATACTTTGATACGTGACATTCTTTTTTTTAATCAATTCACCCCAATCTAGGCGATAATGCCACTACGACGCAAGGGGCTACTGGGTGTGAAAGAGAATGAAATGACTTTAGAAGATGAAATCCAATCTTAAACAGGAAGCAAGAGATAAACCTCTACTCCTGTTCTAAAGACTGGGGAAGAGTCTGAACCGGGCGTTAGGTATACCTATTCACTTCTATAAATTATTAAATAGAATATTTAAATTGCAATGCCGCAAGACTTATTTAAACTAGGTAGTTGAGACATAATTCGTATACAAATGTTTAAATATTTTGTTTCACCTCTGTCGATTTTTCAACCTGTTGCGTCCCTTCAAGACATAGGTGACAAATTTCTCTCCCCAAATTCCTATCCCTTGTGATTCTTGCTAGTTTTCCCCCCATTCAGACAAACAGTCACATAAGGTCGTCAGGAAAGTGGTTCACTTCCTTTATCTATCTCCCTTACTCTTAATGTGCGTCTTACAGTTTTAAGTTTTCAAAACCCTGCTTCCTCATTATGTGTGTAAGGAATTCCAGCTGACATTTCCTGATTTTGAGTTTAAGAGTTCTTTCTGTTGCCATTTTCTTTAAGACTTTTCCTAGTTGCTTATTCGCTCCTTCCATAATCTTTGTCAAGGCTTCTTATATAGAAATATTTGGTTTCTTTGCAATTAAAAGATTCAAAACAGCAATCATATATTCCCATACATTAAAATAATTTTTATAGAATACATCAAGAGCGTTTCCAGATGGTGATATTGAAGATATATAACATGGAATTCGAAGTCTAGTGATATTGCACCTGATGCACCCCATCATTGAACGAATTTCGATTTTTATTTAAATGCTTTTCATTCTTTATAATAACTGAATACAGTTGAAATTTTGGAACGTTTTTATGAACTAATATGAACGGTATACCATTTCTATGAAATTTGAACAACAAGATAAAAAAAAAAACGAAAAAACATTGCGTCAACGGTAAAATTATATATATATATATATATATATATATATATATATATATATATATATATATATATATATATATATATATATATATATATTGTACTGATGATTCTCGCACCGAACAATTTAACGCCCACTGGATTTGGATGGAATTTAGATCATTTCTAATTTAAAAAAAAAAAAAATATGTAATAACAAGCACCGAGAAGTGCTAAAGGAGTAGATAGATAGATAGATAGATAGATAGATAGATAGATAGATAGATAGATAGATAGATAGATATGAAAAGACTTTAAAAAAAGATAGATAGTTTATGAATAGTTCGGGATAGATAGATAGATAGATAGATAGATAGATAGATAGATAGATAGATAGATATGAAAAGACTTAAAAAAAGATAGATAGTTTATGAATAGTTCGGAATAGATAGATATGAAAAGATTGGGATAGATAGATAGATAGATAGATAGATAGATAGATAGATAGATAGATAGATAGATAGATAGATAGATAGATAGATAGATAGATAGATAGATATGAAAAGACTTAAAAAAAAGATAGATAGTTTATGAATAGTTCGGAATAGATAGATATGAAAAGATTGAGATAGATAGATAGATAGATAGATAGATAGATAGATAGATAGATAGATAGATAGATATGAAAAGACTTTAAAAAAAGATAGATAGTTTATGAATAGTTCGGAATAGATAGATATGAAAAGATTGAGATAGATAGATAGATAGATAGATAGATAGATAGATAGATAGATAGATAGATAGATAGATAGATAGATAGATAGATATGAAAAGACTTAAAAAAAAGATAGATAGTTTATGAATAGTTCGGAATAGATAGATATGAAAAGATTGAGATAGATAGATAGATAACATACAATAATAGAATTTGCGTTATATACGCCAATACTATAAAAGGCAAAAAGCACTGTTCCCAGTGCAAAATTAAAAAAAAAAAAACAATACTAAATAAACATATGTAATATGAAAAATAATAAACTTTATTTTGTGCTCTCTTAAGATTTATCCCAGATATATGTGTGGCAGTATTGAAAGACTTTAGGTCCGACACATCTTCCCAAAATTTGACCAAATATCTGAAAAATTTTTCGTCCCTTTTTTAGTTGGGACGGAAGAGTTCTTCTATTCGATCATTTGGTTAGACTTGAACAAATGAATTAAGGCGAGTACCTTTCAACACTAACGCGTATTTTCCCGGTATTTTGAACAGGAGTAGAGGTTTATCCCTTGTTTCCTGTTTAAGACAGCGTTTCTGGTTTCTTCTGAAAGTTTAATTCAATTCTGTACACCTAACGTCTCCTACTGAGTACTGAAATTTTATTTGCTAATTAAATATTCACCTCATCAACTTAGAATTATTTATTTTTTCTGTTATCTTCCCCTTTCTTGCGCTGATACGACTCCATGCAGTAATCCTCTACCTTGAGTGGCCCTTCTGCCTTGGATTGGGTGAACAATAGCAATATATATAAACACATTCTCTCCCTCTTTCTCTCTCTCTCTCACACACACACACGCACACAAATACACACACACACACATATATATATAGTTCTCACCAGTCCAGGTGCAATTGAAATGCACCGAAACGAAGTTGCATCATTGTAGTGATTAAACTGTTTTTGTCTATATGATAAAATTATAATAAATAATTATCGCTCTACTATCGGTATCGAGCCCTCTTTTGAATTAATGCTGTGAACGTTAGAATTAGGAATAGGAACATTAATTATGAGCAGAAAAAGAAAAGAGTAATCAGGCCAGTAGATAGCGATTGACCTTCTATAATTAAATTTTTGCAAATTAAATTTGGCTGGAAAGCATGGAGCCAGAAGAAAGTTCCGCAAGCGAGAAGTGCAAGAGAACAAACTGTTAGCATAGAATTTCCGGCTACGTGTAGCCAGCTCAACAGTAAATTGATGCAATCTTGACGCCAGTCTAGTGCAGCGCTTACATTAAAAAAAAAAGTCTAAGTACCATAACTAAGAACTCATTCGAACGAACCATAGAAAAGAGAGGCAACCCTACAGTGGTGGGAATGTGACTGGAGCTGACCTGCCATATCAAGACCAATAATGTTGCAGATTTTTCTTGAGATCTTATCAAGGAACTCAAGGTAAATAGCAGAGGCACCAAACTATATGTGGCAGCAATATTCTAAACATGGACGAATGATAGACTTAAAGATATGTAAGATAGATTCTGAAGAGAAAAGTTGTCTCACCTAACACAGTGAACCGACTTTCTTAGCACTTGAGTTAGCAATGGATTCAATATAGTATATCTACTTCATGTCAGCTGAGAACGTTAGCCCGACAAGGCGCAATGAGTTACTTTCTTGGAGGATATCATCAGCCATAATGATGGCAGGCAGAGAGGGATCTCTCAGATATTTAATGGAGAGAACTCTAGTTTTGAAGGCGTTAAAATTGACAAGCCATCTTTTGCACCAGTTAATTACCTACTTGAGTAGAGATCGCAGGTAACACTAATCCTGTATAATACCATCATTTTTCATTCGTTTAATAATTTATATATTGACGAATTATCTGAGCATATATGCAAAAGTTGTTGCATCTACAATACATATCAATACTTCCGCCCATTTCAAGCACAATACCTTTGTACTAGTAGATTACCCCACAGGTGTTTTGATTATAGCACTGAAGGTTTGTATAGAACCAACTATATTGTGTGTGTTTGTATATGTGTATTTTTGTGTCTGCGTTTGTGTATATGTTTGTGCTTATGTGTGCATTTGTGTGTGTGCATTTCTCTTTGTGTGTATGTTTGTCTGAGTGTGCATTTGTGTGTGTTTGTATGTGTGTGTTTTGTGCATATGTGTTTGTGTAAGCGTATGTTTGTGTTTGTGTGTTTGCGTTTGTGTGCGTACGCGTGTTTGTGAGTGTCAGTACGTTTGTATGTGTGTGCGTTTTTGCGTCTGCACGTGTTTCCGTGCGTGTTTGTGCTTGTGTGTGACCATGTGTGTGCCTGTATGTTTGAATCTGCGTGTTTGTGTATGTTTTGTGCATATTTGTATGGACTTGTGTTTGTGTGGGTGTGTTTCTATGTGTGTGTGAGCGTGTTTGTGTGTGTTTGTGCGTTTGTATGTGTGTGCGTTTATTTGTCTGCATGTGTTTATGTTTGTGCATATGTATGCGTTTCTGTGTTTGTATTTGTGTGTTTGTGTTTGTGTGTGTGCTTGTGTATGTCTGTAAGTTTAAGTTGAGTGTTTGTGTGTGTTTGTATTTGTGTTTGTATGTGCTTGTGTTTGCGTGTCTGCGTGTGTGTGTGTGAGAGAGAGAGTTTGCTTTTGTTGCATGAATTAATTTTAAACTTTATTCTTTTACTCTTATGTTTAGTTTTGATTTATATTTTGAAGGATTCATAAAATTTTAATAAGTATCAGGAATATTTTGTATCGTTGTAGATAAGTCCATGGCAATTATCGCTCAAGTTCGTTATCCTGTAAAGGTGCCAAACTTAAATTTACTGTTAACAATATCTTTAATTCATTTAATAGAACCGTGAATTCGATTCTCGCGAAGACTCAATCCGTTGAAACCTCGTACCAGAATAAAGTTAATTTGACAAACAACCTGCCTTTTTCACGGCTAGAACGTATTTATCTAAATGCTAGTAGCTGGTGATAGATTCTAGATAAGGGTTGATTATATAATCTCTGTTTTCCGATAAACCTGCTCCATTTTTAAAAAATATGTAGTTGGTTATTCTTTGTTCAATTTATCATTCGTTATCTAAGTTTCTTCCTTGTTAAACTTATTCCGTATCGAGTACACAGGTGTGCGAAGATAAATCAATAAATCTATACCGATTTTATAAAATACTTATTTTAGATTCTTTAAGTATGGATTATATCACCAACTTTTGTAAAATTCAACCTTAAAAATTTGGAATCAAAATGCCTACGACCATAACAAGTGTAACCTAAATTTTTTCACTCCCATATAAAATACACCCAATCAACATAAGGACACTACGAAACAGAAATAAACTGCCCACTAGACGCACACATGCGCACACGCACACACATTATCAATCAATTCCCGCAAAGACCAACTACGATACGCAAACACACACAAATTATACACACGAACGCTACTAGACAAGAAAAATATATGTGAGGTCTACATAAGCATAAAAAAAAAATAACACACACACACAAAAAAAAAAAATATGCCAGAATTTTCTTTTCTCTCCCATGTTTCATTTCTGATGAATCTTAAATAAAAGCCAAACATGTTAAATTTATAAATGTTTCCTATTTGTTCCTTATTCTATCATTATGTCAAATTCTAATCCATATTTTATCAGAATTTATATATATAGGCGCGCGCGTGTGTGTGTGTGTATTAATTTCTTTATACGGTAACGTAAGCTTTTTTATAAGGACAGATGTGCTCATATTTTTAGCCTTTAGTTGCAGTGTAACGTCATGAGTGCGAAAGTGAAACCAATAAACTAGCCCAGGATTTGAACTCGACTCGCCAACTCCAATTTTAATGCCGGTATATCCTTAAAGATAGTTACTTGTAAGTAAACATTCATTTATTCATATCTATATAGATACGTGTACATACATACATACATAGACACAGACACGCATGCATGATTACACGTACGCATACATACGTACATAAACATTTAAATGCTGTATTAAACAGATAGATCCTAGAATATAACATACGCATCTACACATTCATATATCTACATGCACGACATTACATACATACACTCTCGTCGATTTAGACACAGAGAGTCCTACCAGTTCAATTTAGAACTGAACCACTAAGCTACCCACATAGATGATTTTATTATAGGGGTGACGGTTTGTATAAAATCAACCGCACTTTTCGGGAGAACTGACAACAAACAAATCGTACATCGAGTACAATGAAGTCTCCAAACAACCCTTAGGTTTGAATTCAGAGTTTTTTTATCGTAGACTGGCAACCAGCCAAGGCAAGTGAGACTATGAATATATATATATATATATATATATATATATATATATATATATATATATATATTGATAGAGTCATTAAATGTTTTATTAAATTTAACTGATAATGTTTGTTTAGATCGAAGCAATTACTGGTTTTATTCTTTATTAGCCGGTGTAAACCCAGTAATAAGACTTATTGTCTGGCACACACGCAAAGTTGATTTTAAAGAAACCAATAACTAGTAAATTTCACGGCTATATTCTTTTCATCAATAAATTTTCTGATATTTAAGCCCCAAACTATGCAAACAATCATAGCGGGATTAAGTGATATTTACTTATGCAAAGATTCTCTCCACATAGGTTCGTGAATGTTGGTCTAATTTTTTCTGCCCTTTTGTTTCATTATTTAATTTAATTTCTATGTATTTGTATATATACACAGATACAATAATATAGCCGAAAGATAGAAAAAAGAACGAAAAAGAATACCGAGAGAGAATAAAGAGAACAGAAGATTACGAAAAGAAGAATTAACCATGACATTCTAAAAATGTGCACATACACACACGTACAAGTGTATACACACACGTACAAGTGTACACACACACTCAACCTAACACCAATAAAAGCGTATAAATTATTTCTTGTTTTAATTAAATACGAAAATATAAAAAATGAGAAAATCAGCAGACAATTACTGATACCTCCTGACGAATGGACCGAACGATTACGAAAAGGTTCGTCTACGAAACTCTGGAGTCGAGCTGCTGAATATAACTTAAGTCAGCTAATAAAAACATTTTATATTTCTATTAAACATTTATATATATATATATATATATATATATATATATATATATATATATATATATATATATATATATTATTTTAATTTTTCCTCTCTCCAATGCTTAAAACTAAATTAAATCACCTAAATTTTAGTTTAGTTATTCCTAGTTATTTTATTTTTATTTTTAGGAATTTTATGTTAAAATCTAAATAAGTAATAAAAATTTAATTAAGTAATGCCGGTTACATAATTAACTGTCGAATGCATGCACTTCAATAACACGGGCTCTTAATTTAACTCTACAATTGGAACATCTACGCCTAAACTACAAAATTTCATTTACTAATTTTTATTTTATTTTAATCTCTTATTATTTTTATTCTATTTTTCTTTTTAGTAGGAGTAGATAGGTTCGCCTATCGTCCGGTTCAGAATCCTACTCAGTGTTTTAAACAAAAGTAGAGGTTTATCTCTTGTTTACTGTTTAGGATTGGGTTTCCAGCTCTTTCTCCTAAAGTTTTCTCCTTCGCCTTCACTCCCAGTAACCCTTAGTGACATTATCGTCTTGCTTGGTGTGAAACGATTTTTAAAAGAAGAAAGAATTTTTCCATGAAACCAAAATTCCCTAAATAACTATGAAACAAGAACGAAGCAGGCATGTTCCTGTTTAACAAAAAAGAAAAATATAAATTTCAAAATATAATTTGTAATCATTTGTCAATGATATCTTTGTTAAAGTTTTTCTTTTATCATAATATTTTATATACACATGTAGAGTTATATACATTCAAATACAACAATTTTGACATGGCCATGATTATATAATAAAAATATTCATAAGCTAATCGATTGTTTCCATGTAGGACTTTATCATATCTCTAAGGTAATGAAAGTCCCAGGTATCAAGCGAGTAATCACAGATAGATTGTACTGTCTCGCATACTAGCATATTTATTATTATTATATTTTTTTAATGACATCCTTTTAGGACGCAGACGGTTATGGCTTTCTATTTTTTGTTTGTCATCAGTTGATAAAAACTGTGGAGTGTTTTCCCTTGACATATATATATATATATATATATATATATATATATATATATATATATATATATATATATAAGGCTCAAACACTAATATTCCATGGTTATAATTTATTACATTGGAATCGTAATCACGATCCAGTTCATCAGATCTACCGATAAATGGATCGTGATTAGGATTCCAATGTAATAAATTATAACGATGGTATATTAGTGTTTGAGCCTTTTATATTATATTCTTACTCTGTCCTGGACACTGAGTTCTACCTGGATTCTATCCCCTTCCCACCACTCCTCCATACCCTCTCTGTTAAATTACATAAACTTGACACTACTCGTCAAAAGTGTGAATTTTCATTTCATCTTTCATTTCATTTTTGGAAATGTTATCTGATGATCCAGCGTCCCTTAAAAGGGCTCTGGTGAAATAAATTATTATAATGGAACCGTAAAGTGTTTTTTTTTCTTTTAATATATATATATATATATATATATATATATATATATATATATATATATATTGCCCACTAATATTATCAATATCTATCTATCTATCTATCTATCTATCTCTCTCTCTCTCTCTCTCTCTCTCTCTCTCTGTATATATATATATATATATATATATATATATACATATACATATATATATATATATATATATATATATGTGTGTGTGTGTGTGTATGTGTATGTATACGAATAAAGAGAAAGAACAGACAGATTAAGAATCCACCGTTCTTAGCATTTTTTAAGTGTTCGATAAAACGGAGACCAAAATATTATAATAATATTTTATTATAAAATATATATAATAATTTATATATATTATAAAATATATATAATAATTCATATATATTATAAAATATATCGCTACACAAAAATTTCTATGTTTCAGAACTTAAAAATTGTTCCATCATCAGGCGATGCTTGGGTAACTTATGATGAAAATGATTTACTTGTGATATTCGAAAACAATATGGTAACTTTTTTTGAGAGTTAAAAAAAGAGAGGGGAACCAAAATTCGAAAATTTTGTGGGTGAAAAAATTTGTTAGATTTTAGGGTATGTGGGTTATTGATTCGTGTCTAAATGAATTGACACTTTTAAGCCTCGTCTGCTCAGACTACCTCCGATTACGAATATAAATATAAAATACATTGAAGCAAACAGAGATATATTTAACAATAGGTTAATTATAAAGAAATTCAAGTTTTAAAAAAAAATGAATATACTTGAGAACTATCTTAAAGGAGCCTCTAGTGTGATTAAATCATATTTTATATATTATTTTGAGCCAAAAATACAATACTTATTGTAATGAATGGGCAATAAAACATGGCAATATTAAAGTTAGAAAATCAAAGAATTAAATAAATATTTTATAGGGACCATTATATATTCATAAAATAATAGATATAAAACAGTAATACATAGATTTTTTACGAAAAATATTAACTATATTTTAAAGCAATCATTATACAATGCCTACAAATTACTATTAGTTCATTACGCTGTTTTAGGAGATCATTATTTTTAGGAAATTTATTAATATGCAGTAGAAACGAGGGACAGGACATGGGTCATTTAAGGATTTACGTATTCTCGTTTTTTTTTGTTTTTTTTTGTTTTTGTTTTTTTTTTTTAATATTTTCCATTTTACAGTGGGGGTTTTATTGATTTCTTTTAAATCACAAAATTTTTAGAGAGGGATGTACGGTTATGGTAAGCAGTGTTGTTAAAAGGAGATATCTACTGATACCAACTTTGTTTAAAAGTGGTTTAGTGCTATCAATATAAAATTTCTTAACGGCAGTTTTTGCAGTCGATGATATGGTGCATCGTAAATAATTAATTCTGTAAGACATGTATTTTGCGATGGACAATTTATAGGACTTCTACAATTACATAATTTATTTTCAATATTATTGATTTCTGCTTTGAAATGACTATTTTTAATTAGGTTTAAGGGTTTATTTAAAATTTTATTATTGCATTATTTAACAATTTTTTATAAATTATCAGTACAACTGTAACTTAATTTAAGCGTATTTTTATTGAAAATATTGATTAGAGGATTACTAGGGAAATTCAAATTCTCAATTAAAGCGAGAAATTTTTTGCCCTAAATTAGAGCTAATCATTTGATTAAAAGGATGTGTATACCAAATGATTTTTCCATTTCTATTTTTTTCTGGTTTATCATTATTATGTTTTCTGTATTTCATATCGGACTATTTATAACCACTATTTTTTAAAGCATTGTTATAAAAGTTGCGGTGTTTATAAAATATATCTTCGTTGGCAGAGTTTTTTTTAAGGATAATCTGTACTTATTATTATTATTATTATTATATTGCTCTGTTACTTTCATTGAACTCTCTTTGGATTAATGTCCTCATTGGAATTATCTCTACCAATTATCAATTGATATATATATATATATATATATATATATATATATATATATATATATATATATATATATATTTAAGGATCATCTGTACTTATTATTATTATATTGCTCTGTTACTTGCATTGAACTCTCTTTGGATTAATGTCCTCATTGGAATTATCCCTACCAATTATCAATTGATATATATATATATATATATATATATATATATATATATATATATATATATATATATGCGTGTGTGTGCGATAAAATAAAATTTCAAAGTAATCTATATTTATGTCTAAACTGGTTCAGTAACAGGGAAAGAGCGTCTGTAAAATATTGAGATATATCGTACTAACTCCAGACCAGTATTCAACGCACGGACGAATGGTAGATTTATAAATGTGCAAGAAGGATTCTGACAAGAATTATCTGGCACGAGAGAGTGAACCAACTCTCCTAGCAGCAGACCTAGCAACTGATTCAATATAATCAGCCCGCCTCATGTCAGTGCTTAACGCTAGCCCAAGAAGACGCAAAGTGTCGCTCTTGTGGAGTTTAGCATCAGCCATGCAAGAAGAAAAGTTTCCCTGTGGGGATTAAATTAAAGCAGCTTTGATTTGTTGGCGTTAAAACTTACAAACTATTCCTTGCTTCTTTGTTAACCACTGATTGGAGGTACTTTTCGGTAACAGTCGCCAGTTTTACTTTGTCGGGCTTGTCGGACTTGCTACTAAGACAGGAGTAAATAGTTGTGTCATCGGCATAAATGCCTAATTGGGAACTTATGATATCGGCAAGGTCATTGATGAAGATCAAAAACAACATAGGTCCAAGGATAAAGCCCTGGGGCACCCCTGCATTAATATGAAATGATCAAGAATCATATCCGTTCTACACGTCCTTCATTAGATGATATTTCTGGAACGATTAGACTAAGACAAATATTTGTGAAGAGAGAGAGAGAGAAAGAGAGAGAGCGAGAGAGAAAAACAGAGGGAAAGAATAGCCCTTGAGCTTGTGGAGAATGCCAGCATACTAAACCCTATCGAACGCCTTTGTAATATCTAAAGCAACAGCTCCGGCTTCGCCGGTCTTATATATATATTGGTAGACAAATATAGTACTGTTCGATAAAAGTGATTCACCTGATATTTTTTTACTAAAAATATTTTTTGTCTATTGTTTTGGGGGTTAAAATAATTTTTAATTTTACTAATATAAAGACCACCTAGGAAAAAAGTTTATTCACCCTAAGGTATTCTATTGATAATTATAAATTTGGATATAAATGAGATTCAGGAAAAAACTCTGTGAAAAAAAAGTGACTCAGATATCGCATTCTAATGATTAAACTGGTAAATTTAAAGAACTTTTGACAAAATATTGAAAACTATTTAACAATACACCCAGAACAATATTCTAGAGAATTCTAGAACAGCTTAAATTAAATCTAGAGTATTCCAGAATATTCCAGAAATCCTCATACTGTATAAAAACAGCTTGAAATAGCCACTCAAGTCACGAACCAGATGAAAGGGTACAAACACGCATCAGAACCACTTAAGGCATCTATTATTGCCCTCTCAAAAGCAGGCAAGTCTATGAAAAAAATTGCAGATTGCTATAACCTGGCAATCAACTGTCTCTCGAGTGCTTATGGCACATAATCATGGCACTCCTGGAAGGAAACAAAGGGACGAAAGAAAAAGACTGATGACATAACTGGCAGGGTAATCAAGAGAGAAGTTGCAAAGAATAGGACTATAACTAGCCAAGCAATTGCAGCCAGTCTAACAGTCCGTCAGAACAAGGTTACAAATCTTGTTAGAACAAGGCTAGAAATCTTGTACACGAAGGTTTAAGCCGCTAATAAGCAAAGCCAACAAAGCCAAGAGACTTGAATGGGCTCACTATTACAAAAATTTCTCCGTAGAAGACTGGAAGAATGTTCTCTTCTCCGATGAAACGAAAGTTGAGCTAAATTCATAGGATAAGGTGAGTCACTTTTATCGAACAGCACTGTATAATGGTGACCGTTAATACATCGGCAGAAGACCTGGAGAAATGGATGCCATATTGTTTATCCGAAAGAAGGACATGTGAAGTAAGATGTCTAACCAATTAGGCGTTGATTAGAGCTTCATTTTGGACGTTGGCGATTACGGCTTTTCACAACTTCTTTCGTAGCTCTCAATCAGCCATTTATTCATTCAAACTCAGGCAGATTATGAATTATTTTTCACTGTCCCTCCTGTAAGTATGAAATTTTTTCAAACCCTCTTTCCTCATTATATGCTCCAGAAATTTCAACTGTCTCTACCTGATGTATAAGTGTTTGTTTCCATTGACTCTAGAACTTTATCGTTGCTGACATTTTCGGTCCATGGTATTCTCAGCAACCTTCTGCAGAACTACATTTGCGTTGCATCAAGTCTTTTCTTCATCTGTGAGGATATAGTGACAAGGTAGTGCGATTAAGCATTTTATTCGATATTTCTTGTATACATATAAGTTTTTTTTTTCTGGGTAAAAAAGTGGGTAAAAATACATACATAAAAACTCTTCCCATTCAGTTCAAAATAAAAATCAATCGCTAAAAGAATAGCCGAAAGTGCTGAGACATGCAGAATATTCGAAGAATTTTCACAACACTTTATGTCAAAAAAGGAAAATACTTATACGAAAAAGAGAAAATTTGAATAAAAAGGCTTAACTTTACTCTGTCCTGGACATTGAGTTCTACCTGGATTTTATCCTCTCGGAAAATTTTTTATTCTTAAATATACATGTGTATATATGCACTTGTGGATTTTGCATATATATGTATATTTACCACTAATATTATCAATATATATATATATATATATATATATATATATATATATATATATATATATATATATATATATATATATATATATATATATCACACCCACGCACAAAACACACATACATACACTTATATATATATGTGTGTATGTCTGTCTCTGTGTGGGTGTGGATATATATATATATATATATATATATATATATATATATATACGAATGAATGTCCTGAGTTTTGTTTGCCATGAAATCATATCTGTGTGCATGCAAAACATGCTACATATAGAGATTTCTATTTTAGTCATTGTTTCATGCGTATATCGATGCAACTCTGTTGATAAAATCGAGAAATACATTGAGAGAGTATTACACACAGATCGATGTATGTTGGTAGAAATCGAGATCAGCACGGAGATTTCTAGGAACAGATTTTACTTACTGATTACATACAAAAAAAAACACATTAATTCGCATGAGAAAGTTACAATGACATATTTACTATAAGAAACAAACAATATATCGACAAATTACTATATAATCTACAGTCTATAATCAACCAAACCAAAACTGTACGCCGAACAAAGGCTGGGCACTGCTATCGATTTTTGAAATTGTTATCCATATGCCCGGAAACAGTCATATATATATATACATATATATATATATATATATATATATATATATATAACCTTATTATACATCAAAGACCAGAGAATCGATGTAGTTATTTCTAATATTTAGCTGATAAGTTTCTAGTTCAAAACCAGTAAGGTTGTTTTAGTATTAATTATAGTCTTTTTGCAACCATATTTACAAGCGAGCATAAGTAAACAGCAAAGACCATAATGACTATATTTTACAAGCTGAATCAAAGATAAAGTCTCCCTCGCACATTTGTGTGGGATAGGTAGGAATTGGTTTGCTATCCTGTTGGTTTGTGTTGAGTGTGCACGCACGCATGTGCATTTGTATACATATGTTTATTTTACACCTACACAAACCCGCATCTTAATGCATGTATATATATATATATATATATGTGTGTGTGTGTATGTGTGTAGTTTGAACTCATATCTCTCTCTCTCTCTCTCTCTCTCTCTGCTTGTATATATATATATATATATATATATATATATATATATATATATATGTCTTTGCATATGATATGTCTTTGTGTGTACCTATTAAGTTGAGGCTTATGGGCACATCTGGTTAAAACACCAGTTCTCTTGCAACGTCTCTTAAGCAACGTCGAACCTGGTCAGTACTTAGATGAGTCACCGTTTGGGCATACCAGGTGCTGTAAGCTTTGCTGTGTGGATGATGTATTGGATAATCGCTCTTTATTGTTAATTGGAGAGCCGAGTTCCAATTCCCGTTGGGTTCATTATACCCTTGAGAGAAGTATAAATCCACCTCTTCTCCCCCAGCTATACATTACTTAGTAAGGCTAGTATCATTATAGTATAATTACCTAAAAAAAATTTCCAATCTAACAGTAATTTCTGACTTTAAATAACCTGCGAAGGGTTGATTAACCGCAGAAAACAAATCAATCAATCAAAGAAATACTAATTAGCTACACAGGCATTTATTGAGATTATCTGGAATATAAATGTATAGAAACTAAAATGGACACAAAGTAATGGATCAATTTATATATTGATTGTAATATAGAATTGATCCCCCACTTTAAATTCACATGTTAATTTCTTGTTTGTTTATCAAATTATGATTAGGTATGAATTCAGCTATGGGTTAATTTATAAGACTATGGCCAAAAACTATTATTATGTCCAAAAACAAAAGATCTTACAATCTAAAAATATTTTGTGTCCCCCGCAAAGTGTTGATAAACTATAAAATATTTGAATTAATCTGTGCAAAATTTTCTGACGGTAAGCCAGAATTCTAGTGTGCAGCCTTTTTTTGTTTGCCACACACATTATCATTTAAGCAATATGACATATATATATATGACTTGCGTATATACACACACACACACACATACACACACACACACACACACATATATATATATATATATATATATATATATATATACAAGTTTCGTTTTTTTAGGTTTTTTCGTACAAGTGTTTTCTTTTCTGGCCAAAAAGTGTGTAAAAACTGACCAAAGTTTCTGCATATCACAGCGCTTTCGACTATTCTTCTAACCATTATCAAGGGCGCTTTTTAATTTTTTTTATTATTAACTGAATGTGCGGGATTTTATGTATGGGTCTGAAGTTACAGGTATGTATACTGCCCAAATGCACAATATATATATGTGTGTGTGTGTGAAATGTGTATGTATATAAATATATACATATATATATATATGTAATTTATTATATATATTATTTATATATTATATATGCACAGTACTTATTGGAAAGTGCTCAATATCAGTGATAGAGCTAACATATTTAGTTGCGTTGATGTGAGTTTGTGAATTCGGGTTTCACGGCCTTTGCGATCGTCAGACAAACTGATTAATTTTTTTAAATCCAACTATATATATATATATATATATATATATATATATATATATATATATATATATATATATATATATATATATTTAAAATCCAACTAAATATATATATATATATATATATATATATATATATATATATATATATTTAAATTATCATTATCTATATGAATACCTACCGGTATAAAGTGTTGGATGTTTATAAATCATTCAATTTTGTACAATTGCACACGCTGTTGAGATCAAACAGACAGACCTGAAGTCAGTATGCAAAAAATCATAAGATTTGTACCGTGTGCAAAAGATATTTAGACTAAGACATTTTTACGTATACAATTTCTTCGGGTATATACATATGTTTCTATTGAGCAAATGTGCATACATATATCTATTCGGAAAATTAATGACAACATGTACATTTTATTTTGTGTCTGTGCAGGCCTTTTCCCTCGGTGTTTCTCAGTAAAAAAAAAAAAAAACATTTCAAAGGTATTAAAAGATATTAAAAGTTGTTTTTTTTTTTTTTTGGTTTCTTTTGTTTTTTTTTTAGTATTTAAGGTTTTTCAACAGTGTCGGAGAAGATTAAGAAAATTAATTTTCCTAAACATTGTTCTGATACATAAAAAATTATTTATCATTCTCTCTCTCTCACTCTCTCTCTCTCTCTCTCTCTCTCTCTCTCTCTCTCTCTCTCTCTCTCACACACACAAAATAAAATATTCACTGTGAGAAATAAATCGTTTTATTCTGAGGCAGTTTTTTTTAATATTTTTCTGTTTGTTATTAATAAAGTGGATTGGCAAAAATGTTATACCGAAAATAAATATTTGTCGAATATGTTTGTTTTTTATTATTAAATTGAATGAGCCAATAAATATACGTGTGTCCGTGCGTGTATGCGTGTGTCGGGAGATAAAACAGCAATTAGATAGATAGATAGATAGATAGATAGATAGATAGATAGATAGATAGATAGATAGATAGATAGATAGATAGATATGAACAGAATGGGATAGATAGATAGATAGATAGATAGATAGATAGATAGATAGATAGATAGATAGATAGATAGATAGATATGAACAGAATGGGATAGATAGATAGATAGATATGAACAGAATGGGATAGATAGATAGATAGATAGATAGATAGATAGATAGATAGATAGATAGATAGATAGATAGATAGATAGATAGATAGATAGATAGATAGATATGAACAGAATGGGATAGATAGATAGATAGATAGATAGATAGATAGATAGATAGATAGATATGAACAGAATGGGATAGATAGATAGATAGATAGATAGATAGATAGATATGAACAGAATGGGATAGATAGATAGATAGATAGATAGATAGATATGAACAGAATGGGATAGATAGATAGATAGATAGATATGAACAGAATGGGATAGATAGATAGATAGATAGATATGAACAGAATGGGATAGATAGATAGATAGATAGATATGAACAGAATGGGATAGATAGATAGATAGATAGATAGATAGATAGATAGATAGATAGATAGATAGATAGATATGAACAGAATGGGATAGATAGATAGATAGATAGATAGATAGATAGATAGATAGATAGATAGATAGATATGAACAGAATGGGATAGATAGATAGATAGATAGATAGATAGATAGATAGATAGATAGATAGATATGAACAGAATGGGATAGATAAATAGGTATGAACAGAATGGGATAGATAGATAGATATGAACAGAATGGGATAGATAAATAGGTATGAACAGAATGGGATAGATAGATAGATATGAACAGAATGGGATAGATAGATAGATAGATAGATAGATAGATAGATAGATAGATAGATAGATAGATAGATAGATAGATAGCTTATGATAAAGAAGCCGTATATTTGGGAAGGTGAGTACAATGTTTATATTAGGATTACATTCGAATCAAGCTTACATGTTTGAAAAAAATAATAACTGCTTAAACTTAGTCACACTCTAAGAAGGTAATTATCATTTAATATCAAATGTTAATAATATATGTATTAATATTAAAAAAAATACTCGTGTCGCTTTTAATTATTATTTATTTAATTTTGATGGAAATAATAACCGTAATATTTTTAGAATATAGTCACTTCTGTGATGAAATCGATGGTGATTATTTTTTTTATAATAATGATGGATATTCATCATAATGATTTGTGTCGAAAAAATGATATCAGCAAGTAAGAAATATTTTGACAAAATTATGATAAAGATGTTTTCAAAGCAATAATAATCAGTTATTTTATTGTTAACTGAAAGTAAAATATTGCATAAAATAGAAAACTGTTGTAAATAGCACACGCATTTCATTCTTTTTTTTTTTTTTTTTTTTCTTCTTTTTTACATGGGAAGAGAAGAAACAAACAATTTTCAAACCATTTCAGCGGATATTAAATGAAAAGGCTGCCTGCAGAAATGTTGTCATTCCAAGCAAAGATCCGTTCAAAAAATATTTTGATCATATTTTGGGGAAGGATCATTGTTAACGAGGGTCTCAGTCTCTTCATTATTTATCTATCTATCTATCTATCTATCTATCTATATATATATATATATAAATATATAGATATATAGATATGGATATATGTATATATATATATATATATATATCAAGTATGCACGCGCGTACGTGTGCGTGTGTGTGTGCACGCACGCGCGTATCTGTATGTATTGTAAGTACCTGCAAGCAAATACACCGTGTATGTTTTAGCAATCAGTACAATTTCTATATATTTTTGATTATCGGAACATACTTCTAATAATAGAATACATACACACACAGACACACAAACACATACACACAAACACACACACACACACATATATATATATATGTATATATATATATATATAGAGAGAGAGAGAGAGAAAGCGAAAGAAACAGCGCGAAAGAGAGCGAGAGGGATAGAAATACGGATAGATAGATAGATAGATAGCAAGTTCCAAGAATTAGTGGCTTTTGTCGAAGGTACTCTTCATTATTAAGTTTTCTCGAGTACGCAGGACGGAAGATGAAAAAATAAACACGACGTCTACTCAAATATGGGTATCCACTAAAAATAATGTTTGAAGGGAGTGCTGTAAAGTTCTCGGTCCAACCCGTTTCATAAATGTTTATAATGTTTCAACAGGGAAATACTGATTTTGATTAGTAGAACGCGTCCCCGTCCCTCCCACACGTATATACATATATAAATATAAGAAACATAAAAGGAATAATAATAATAATAATAATAATAATAATCACTCCAGACCAAACCGTCTCATCAAAACAAGAAGATCAGTTCTACGATAGAATGTAGAGGTTTTTTTTTTTCTCTACCAGTAGAGAACAAAGTACAGACGAAAAATTAAATAAAGAAACAAAACATTTTCAAGAATACCGGAACCTCTCTCAGAAACTAGGGAAAACTGTAAAGTGAAGTTTACGGTTGTGCCTCTAATAACATGATCACTTGGAACAAAAGCACAAGTTGTGTGATCAAAGGAGTTTAAAACTCGGACATTGACTGAAACTGCTCAATTTACAGTATCACTTGGGTCTGCGCGAAATCTTTGATGATTTGTGGAGATTTGCTATCATTCAATTTCCATCATTAACCATCATATATCTAAAATAGACATACAAATAATAGTATCAATATTAAAAATAATGAGCATGTATATAAACACATGTATATAAATGTGTGTGTATCCCTTGTGTTTAAGATATTTTAAAAATATAGTTATATATTGATAGGTGCTTCATTTATTTTAACTGATGTATGTTGAGTTTTGAGACAGACTTATATGCACACCACTTTTGACATTTAAAGAATAAAGGTATACGTTATCAATTTTAAATGTTTATAAATTAATGAATGCATATATACAGCCAGAAATACATAATGTAGGGCATGCATTAAAACATACTAGGGTGCTCCGAAAGTAATGCCTTCTATTTATTTCCACAGAAACTACAACTGCATACAGAAAAGAACACTGGTTATGCTTTTACAAGAGTGTCTTCTTTTCGTAGGTTGACAGGTGTGCAAAGCTGCCTGGAGCGTGGATTGTCACACACATCTCCATCGCCTCATATTACCACCATCTAACTGTGCTCATGTCCACTGTTTAGTTTCCGTAAACATTACTCTATGAATGTCAGTGGGTGCATTCCCACCCTCCCCCCAACGTAAGCCAGAAATTAATCCAGATCTCTGCTTTGTATGCACTGTTATATCAGATTTTCTCTTAACAGACTGCTATCTGTAAAAAGACAGCAATATATATATATATATATATATATAAAATAAAAGTATATGTATGTATGTATATATATATATATATATATATATATATATATATATATATATATATATATATATATATATATATTTATTTATTTTTTAAATCAAAAGAAAGAAGGTTAAGAAGAAGAAGGGATATGTTTTGTATGGAACATTTATTTAAAAATAAAAATAACTCCTAACATCACCGGATTATAAATCTTACTTTTCTTTCTTATATATGTATGTATATATATATATATATATATATATATATATATATATATATATATATATATATATATATATATAAGAAAGAAAAGTAAGATTTATAATCCGGTGATGTTAGGAGTTATTTTTATTTTTAAATAAATGCTCCATACAAAACATATCCCTTCTTCTTCTTAACCTTCTTTCTTCATACTCTCAACCTAATGTCATGAGTTCGTTTATTTTTTTTTTTTTTAAAGTAGTAACATAGCGTTCATTAAATTTTAAAAAATTTAAAAAAAAAAAAAGTTAAAAGGTCATTTGATAAAATCGCCTGAGGATAACTTAAATTTGAAACCAAGATAGCGGAATCATCTGGCCTCCTGATTTTTAAAAGTATATATATATATATATATATATATATATATATGCAGAAATACTCAACTGCCATAATACCAACACCTGTTATTGACTAACATTTTAGACCAACATAATAGAAGACATTTACTTACATAGCTCAATTTTGTTCACACGCATATATATATATATATATATATATATATATATATATATATATATATGCGCGTATGTATGAAATGCATGTATGAATTGTATGTATAAAATATATGTATGAATTATATGTATGAAATGTATGTTTTACATCTTTCGTTAATTAATAAAGAAAAACTCACCGGCGATATATAAGTAAATCCGCTCCTTTTCGCTATTTGTTTGGCCAGGGGAATTCCACCATTTCCGTGAAGTTGGACATACCATGAGTTTGTGATAACTTCATCTGAGGCGTGGCAGTAAATCTCTGGTGAAGGATTGCAAAAAATCAAAACCACGACTGACAGAAAGAATCTAAACACCATTTTACCATTTCCAAAAATGTTTGAACCGGGGAGACTCATATTCATATCTTCACCTCACCGTTCAGCAGACTTCACTTTTCGTCGTCCTCTTCCAACGATGGTTCGAAAAGCACTGATAGTCAACAACCCACACAAAGATAAACTATCTATGAGCAAATAGTTTTGAGAGAATGACCTGACGTTGAATTCACCGGTTATTATCATGCATCAGTTAATAGGTTGCCAGTGCTATTGTTTTAAGCCTTTTTGTTTCCTTCTCGTCTAAATAACCTGAGTTTTACTTTTAGTTTCTGTTTGTCTTGTGGTCAATAATGCGAATTGCAATTTAAAAATACTATGTGTAGCTTGAAAGTAGGTTTGCCCTAAATAAATATATATACACCGCTCTTTTGTTGAATGAATATAATTAGAGGTCTAAGGAAAAAATAAAATATATGATCGTACGACGTGAATGTAGGCGCGTGTGTGTCTATTTTATAAGCTCTGCGGAAAGTTACTTGGTTTGTCTAAATGAGAAAAGGGAGTTTGACCTGTTTGCGTGTATACATACAAACATATATATACATGTATGTGTGTGCGTCTGTGGTGCCCTGTGTATGCTCACTTTCTCTCTTGCTCTCCCTCTTCCACTTAGCTCTGTTATTCTCCTACTCCTACCCTGATCTCTGTTTCTCTACCTTTCCCTCTCTCCAACTATATCCTCTGACTTTCTCTTGTTCTCACTCTCTCTCTCACTTTCTCTTATTGTATCTTTC
Source organism: Acanthosepion lycidas (assembly GCA_963932145.1). Taxonomy (NCBI): domain Eukaryota; kingdom Metazoa; phylum Mollusca; class Cephalopoda; order Sepiida; family Sepiidae; genus Acanthosepion; species Acanthosepion lycidas. Next base: position 24,788,991 of record OZ010616.1, read on the forward strand.
ACTCTCTCTCTCTCTCTCTCTCTCACTCTCTCTTTAGCTCACGTTTTCTTTTTTCTGCTCTTTTCTACCTATCTATCTGCATACTGCAGTAATCCACTTTTGCAAGGAGGTGGGTACAATGTCGCCTTTATCAGATTGTGACGTTCAGTTATATAGTGTTTACTATAGTTGATGATGTTGCAAATACTGATGCTTGCGATGCTGTCAATTTCTGCAGCCGCCACTGGCATCACTGCTATATTGTTAATGCTTGTACTGATATTTCTATTGCTGCTGCTGATGATGAATGGTTATTAAGTGAAAGAGAAAGCAACTGCATCCTTAATAATGCTGACTGCACACACCCTTCACTGTCTTGAATTAGCTTCTCCCTCTCTCTATCTCTCTCATCTCTTTCACTCTCTCTTGTTATACTAACGTCGGCAGGTGATTCTATCTCCTGATAAATTCCTTGCTTTGTTTTCAATATGACTTTTTCACACCGATAAGAGATTCCTATTTCTACTAATAATTATATCTTTCTCTTGTTTTCTTCACAAGTTTCTTATTTTATCTCTCTTCCCTTCGCTCACTCTATCGCTACTGCCTTTTATGCCACTCTTTCTTATCTTTACTTCTCTTTACCTCACTCTTTCTCTCTATCTCTCTGTCTCTCCCTCTTTTGCTCACTCGAGAGGCTTTCTTCTTCATCTGTCAATGAACTAATTTACAATTCCTCTTTCTAGCTATTCTTCTCTTGCTAATGTCTCCTTTTCTATTTCTTTTTCACTCTCTTTTCCTTCCTCTGCTATTGAATTCATTCGCATCATCCCCCTCTCTTTCACTTTGAATTAATCTATATCTCTCTCCAAAGTGGTAACTCGCTTCTTTTAACTTTCTCTTTCGCTTTTACTTTCTCTTTTACTATTTTCTTGGATTTTTTTCTCTTCAAACTTTCTCAGGTTTATTCTTTTATCTCTTTCTCTTTCTCTCTCTTTCTTTCTTTTGTA
>OZ010616.1:24792479-24799979 GCA_963932145.1 Acanthosepion lycidas
GGAAGTTTTCATCACCACTTCAGAAAGAAAATGCAACCCTTTTCGAATTTATTATTCCTTATGGAAGTCTTCTAAACCTTTTTTTTTTTTCATTTTCGTTATAATACTGAAATTAGTCAATATTAAATACAAAATACCTACCATCGTTTCTCGCTATATGTGTACTAGTTCACACATAGTTATTTATTGTTCTTACGATTATCAAGAGGCTTTTTTTATAATATGTAGTTATTATTATATTAATAGTTAGTCATTCTGGTGGGGTAGAGTCATATATTTATACTAGTGTACTCATACAGTAAATATGATAGTGAAGTCTTCAGTATTATCAAAGTCTTTTCAAATGTGAGTCTTTAAATATATTTTCAATTATTTTTACTAAATGTGAATGATCAGTTTATTGCTCAATAACAATATTAAACAGATACCCCACTTTATGCGAATAGGATCTTAAGTTAACACAAGTTTACCTCTGCTTTATAAAAATTATGTTATATTTTGTTAAGTACTTAATATTACTAGAAGATGTAAGACTTTTAAATATATAAATATACATAAGAGAAAATAGTATATATATATTTTAATATACCAAAACAATGTTAGTAAAATTAATGACAAAATGGATTTTTTTTTTTTTGTTTTTTTTTTTTCGCGCGACGGATTTCGTTCTTTGGGACATCACTTTAAAGTTTAGTCCGATTAAAACCTGAAGAACGAAACGTGTCAATCGAAGAAATTATTTCCACTTTGTCATTAATTTTCCATATGGACTCAGACAGGTTCGTAAAAAGTAGTGTAGAATCTGTTCTCTCTGTCAAAATTCTTTCTCCCAGTTCTCTGCCTCTTTAGTATATGTACGCTCTGAATGCTGACGTAATGGATGTCGGTGGCTTACTTTTGTGCTGGTTGGACGTTCGAATCAGAATGGCTTTTACTTATTTTACATTTGCTTCTTTTATTGCAGCGAAACGCAAGACGAAAAATATGCAAATACACGTGCTTGAATCGATATGTGGGGGATGTATACATGTGTAGTCTTCCTGTCAGGCCTGTCGTCAAGGGGAAGGGTCTTTCCGACAACTACAAAAACATTTGCATCGTCCCATATGAAAATGTTATAAACTAATTTTAGTTTTTAACATCTTACAACATAAAACAATTATTGAAAACATTTCCAACGCTTGATACTGTTTCACTTTCTACCGTATATATTAGTCAAGATATGATATTTTATTGTGCTTCTTCAAAAAGAAAAAATATTTTCTTCTGATTTATAATTTTGTCTAATATAAGAACTAGTCAATGTCATGCCGAAGTAAGTATTAGAATTCGCAGAAATTAATTTACCGAATCCCGAATTAATAACGGGCTCCCTTCAATCGAAGCACAAATGTATTACTTGTATAGAATGTGTATATACAAAAAATCGAAGTTTATTTAATTAATTTTATGTTCAAAATGAAAAATCTAAAAAAGACATTATATATATATATATATATATATATATATATATATATATAACATTATATACATATATATTATATATATATATATATATATAATGTTTTTTTAGATGTTTCATTGATAGATACATAGATAGATAGATAGATGGATAGATAATGAACAGAATTAGATAGATAGATAGATAGATAGATAGATAGATAGATAGATAGATAGATAGATAGATAGATAGATAGATAGATAGATAGAACAGAATTAGATAGATAGATAGATAGATAGATAATGAACAGAATTAGATAGATAGATAGATAGATAGATAGATAGATAATGAACAGAATTAGATAGATAGATAGATAGATAGATAATGAACAGAATTAGATAGATAGATAGATAGATAGATAATGAACAGAATTAGATAGATAGATAGATAGATAGATAATGAACAGAATTAGATAGATAGATAGATAGATAGATAGATAATGAACAGAATTAGATAGATAGATAGATAGATAGATAATGAACAGAATTAGATAGATAGATAGATAGATAGATAATGAACATAATTAGATAGATAGATAGATAGATAGATAGATAATGAACAGAATTAGATAGATAGATATATAGATAGATAATGAACAGAATTAGATAGATAGATAGATAGATAGATAGATAGATAGATAATGAACAGAATTAGATAGATAGATAGATAGATAATGAACAGAATTAGATAGATAGATAGATAGATAGATAGATAGATAATGAACAGAATTAGATAGATAGATAGATAGATAGATAATGAACAGAATTAGATAGATAGATAGATAGATAGATAGATAGATAGATAGATAGATAGATAGATAGATAGATAGATAATGAACAGAATTAGATAGATAGATAGATAGATAATGAACAGAATTAGATAGATAGATAGATAGATAATGAACAGAATTAGATAGATAGATAGATAGATAATGAACAGAATTAGATAGATAGATAGATAGATAGATAGATAGATAGATAGATAGATAGATAGATAGATAGATAGATAGATAGATAATGAACAGAATTAGATAGATAGATATATAGATAGATAATGAACAGAATTAGATAGATAGATAGATAGATAGATAGATAGATAGATAATGAACAGAATTAGATAGATAGATAGATAGATAATGAACAGAATTAGATAGATAGATAGATAGATAATGAACAGAATTAGATAGATAGATAGATAGATAGATAGATAGATAGATAGATAGATAGATAGATAGATAGATAATGAACAGGATTAGATAGATAGATAGATAGATAGATAGATAGATAGATAGATAGATAGATAGATAGATAGATAGATAATGAACAGAATTAGATAGATAGATAGATAGATAGATAGATAGATAGATAGATAGATAGATAATGAACAGAATTAGATAGATAGATAGATAGATAGATAGATAGATAATGAACAGAATTAGATAGATAGATAGATAGATAGATAGATAGATAGATAGATAGATAGATAATGAACAGAATTAGATAGATAGATGATAGATAGATAGATAGATAGATAGATAATGAACAGAATTAGATAGATAGATAGATAGATAGATAGATAGATAATAGATAGATAGATAGATAGATAGATAGATGGTAAGTCAAAATTACGTCAACACTTATATGAGAGGACCGCGTGTATAGCAAAAAAGTTAGAGACATGGAATAACTTTAAGAACAGAATAAAAGACATTCCCAATGGAATATGTGCGAAGGCACTAAATTGTGCTGTTGATTGTTGGGTTTTGTGCATCAGTTATGCTGGTGGACAGGTAGATACTGTTCAGTAAACTCTGAATAAATGACTACTCTCATACTAGTGTTAACATAATTTTGACTCACCCTGCAATATATATATATATATATATATATATATATATATATATATATATATATATATATATATACATATACATATATATATATATATATATATATACATATACATATATATATATATATGTATATTTATATATATACATATATACATATACATATATATATATATATATATATATATATATATATATATATATATATTAGGTTGATGCAAAAAATAATGACGTAATAATGTCGTTTTTTGACGTTAAAAAATACGTCAAAAATCGACATTATTACGTCATTATTTTTGCACCAACCTAATAAATACAATGGCAAATGAAATATCTGATTTCTTAACGTTTCTACCTATACATTTATTTATTATATATATATATATATTGTGTTCATAGATAAGTTATTTTTAATTTCTGTAAGTTTACCCAATAGATAGATAGATAGATAGATACATAGATAGATAGATAATGAATAGAATGAGATAGATAGATAGATAGATAGATAGATAGATAGATAGATAGATAGATAGATAGATAGATAGATAGATAGATAGATCAATACTGAGCATATCACTTTCTATTTATTCCAGACGCTCCAAATGTGTGTGCATGCGTACATAGTATACATATTTACATAAATCATTAATTGATAATAAATGTCTGTATGTGACTAAACCTTCTGCAATCTTGCGTTCATTTTAGCATGCATGCGTGTGTGTGTTTGTCTGTGTATATTTGTGTGTGTGGTTGTGTGAGTTTTCATGTATGCACCGAGACTATTCACGAATTATACTAAATAATAAACAATACTTAACCTTATAAATGTGTATGTGGTCATACATGCATTTTGCGCTTGTGTGGGTGGACATTGTTGTTTTTTTTTTGTTTTTTTTTTTATATCTGTGTGCGTTTTAAAGCGCCTGTTTATGTTTATAGACATATGCGCCTGCGCGCATATGTCTATGTGTTGAGTGCATGTACCTATATGTGCATACGAATTTTCTGTGTTCATGACTGTGTGTAATAACAGATATATATATAGAGAGAGAGATTTTAGGTAAAAGAAATGAAATGTGGTTCTACAGAAGGACGCTGAGAATACTATCTACCACATGTGAATAACGACGAAGTTTGAGGAAACATGATAAAAGAACGGGCAACTTAGTATCAGAAAGATTCAGTTGAAATTTCTAGGGTACATAATGAGAAAAGAAGACTTGGAAAATTTGACACTCCCAAGGCATATTGAAGGTAAAGCAGACAAAAGAACGTAGGAATAACCTACCTAAAGAGCTTGTGTAAATGGTTGGCAGAACAAGAATTAGGAGACTCAGAGGTAACAAAAAGACAAACATTACTAAGAGCTACAAAAGGACAGGAAGTTGTGGAGAGCCATGATTACTAACGTTTTGAAGGAAAATGGCACATAGAAGAAGAAGAGGAAGAAGAAGAATTTTCATAGCCATATTTTTCGACTTGGAAGATAGGCAAGGAAGGAAGGAAGGAAGGAAGGACAATGAATCTCTATACTTCATTATATATGCATCTCACCCTACCGCAATGTTTTTTTTTATTCATTCTATACATATCGCTCTTCAACTGATTTCTCTTCCAAAGTCTTTTGCTTCTGTTATTACCATTTTTATGTACAATATATTGAAATCATTTACCTCAAAATAATTCAAGATGAGTTTTTTTTTTTATTGCAGCCATTACAGGCTATTTCTCACCGGATTATTTAAAACTTTTTCTTCGGTCAATTTCGGCTTTTAAATATTTCCTCTTTTTATTGATAACCCTTTACAGATGTTTACTTCAGATTTTGGTATGGCAATACTCTCTCTCTCTCTCTCTCTCTCTCCTCTCTCTCACACACACAAATCACATACACACATACACAGCACATACATCGCACACACATGCATACATAAATGTATATATATATATATGTGTGTGTGTGTGTGTGTGGACAGAGAGAGAGAAAGAGAAGAGAGATTTTCAATATCAAAAGTTTTCTTTTTTGAGAATAAGTTTTCTGATTTTCCTTAAATATATTTTAATCAGTGAAGATTTCGAACAGCTGTTGACAAACTAATGTCCAAATATTTTGTACTGTTATGTATGTTCACTTTGGTTTTCACACACACACACACACACACACACACAGATACGCGCGGGCGTTTTATTTACTTTTTATTATATTCCATCGGGCATTATTATTGTTTGTTAAAACGTGTTTTTTCTTCTAACAGGTTATATATTAAATTGTATGAAAAAGTATGCTAACTGATATTTTCTAATCTATCTATCTATCTATCTATCTATCTATCTATCTATCTATCTATCTATCTATCTATCAGAGAGTATGCATTATCTATCTATCTATCTATCTATCTATCTATCAGAGAGTATGCATTATCTATCTATCTATCTATCTATCTATCTATCTATCTATCTATCTATCTATCTATCTGAGAGTATTCATTATCTATCTATCTATCTATCTATCTATCTATCTGAGAGTATTCATTATCTATCTATCTATCTATCTATCTATCTGAGAGTATTCATTATCTATCTATCTATCTATCTATCTATCTATCTATCTATCTATCTGAGAGTATTCATTATCTATCTAGCTAGCTAGCTAGCTAGCTAGCTATCTGAGAGTATTCATTATCTATCTATCTATCTATCTATCTATCTATCTATCTATCTATCTATCTATCTATCTGAGAGTATTCATTATCTATCTATCTATCTATCTATCTATCTATCTATCTATCTATCTATCTATCTATCTATCTATCTATCTATCTATCTGAGAGTATTCATTATCTATCTATCTATCTATCTATCTATCTATCTATCTATGTCTGTTCATAACTATCTATCTATCCATCTATCTATCTATCTATCTGAAAGTATCTATCTATCTTTTCATTTTCATAATACATTATTTATTTTTGCTGCTTATTATATAGGATATCTTTTTCAAGTATTTTTAAAAATTCTTTAAGTATTTCATATTACCTTTAAAAATAATTTCCATATGGAATAAACACCATAACGATTCCTTCCTTCCTTCCTTCCTTCCTTCCTTCCTTCCTTCCTTCCTTCCTTCCTTCCTTCCTGTCATTATAATAATCATTCTGTCTCTAAATGTGTTTGATAATTCATGCTAATGTTCCTATGTTATAGTCTTCTGTATCACTTGAATGATTCGCCTCCCCCAGCCTCTCTCTCCCCCTCTCTCTCTCTCTCTCTCTCTCGCTTTATCTATCTATCTATCTATCTATCTATCTATCTATCTATCTATCTATCTATCTATCTATCTATCTCAGTCTGTTCATATCTATCTATCTACCTATCTATCTATCTATCTATCTCAGTCTGTTCATATCTATCTATCTATCTATCTATCTATCTATCTATCTATCTATCTCAGTCTCTTCATATCTATCTATCTATCTATCTATCTATCTATCTATCTATCTCAGTCTCTTCATATCTATCTATCTATCTATCTCAGTCTCTTCATATCTATCTATCTATCTATCTATCTATCTATCTATCTATCTCAGTCTCTTCATATCTATCTATCTATCTATCTATCTCAGTCTCTTCATATCTATCTATCTATCTCTTTCTTATTTTCTTTCTTTCGCACTTTTTTTTTTCATTTTAATAATCATTCTGTCCAAAAATGTTTGGCAACACATGCTAACGTGCATATGTTACTGCCATCACTTGAATGACTCCTTTCTTTCCCACAATTTCTTCATCTATATGCATATTTGTTTACTGGAACAATAAACAATTTCTTCATGTGGTAAGCAACTTAAAACAATTCTTTACGTTAACTGTGTTTCATCTGAACTGTATTTAAGTGTTATATATTCATCTGTGATTTCTGAGGATTTTTGCAGGTTTGGCATTGTATTTTACTTATAGGTGCTCCCCTCTGTCTTTTTCTCTCTCTTTCTCTACCACCCACACAGGCACACGCACACACACACACACTCGATAACTCTTGTATGCTATTTACACATTGAATTTTTGATATTGCATCCTAGGTTTGAGTTAGGTATATTGTGTATATAGTTTATTTCATTTAAAATAATTGTGTGCATTCTGTTTTTTATAA
>OZ010616.1:24802479-24832479 GCA_963932145.1 Acanthosepion lycidas
CAGAGTGTTTGTGTAAGAGAGAGAAAGATAGAAAGAGGAGGAGACTGAGAGAGAGAGTGTATGTGTGTGAGAGAAAGAGAGACTGAGATAGAGTCTATGTATGTATGTATGTATGAGAGAGAAAGAGAGAGAGAGTATGCATATTGATTTTGAGTTCCATGCTTCATTACACTCTTTTTCTAACTCTATAAATCGCTTTGATGCGTGAACTATGACTATGCAGCGTCGATTACTAAGTTCACACTGTCTCTAAATGCGAGTTCGTGAATGTTTAGAGAAATCGGGGACAGTTATCAGTTGCTTGATATTCAATAACCAGATATTTGATAATTTAATATCAATATTATTAATAAAAAAGAAAGAAAGTTCCGACTGAAGCAGGAAATACTAAAAATAATACAACTAATAGATGTTTTCTATTTCAAAATGCAAAATATATGTTGTTAAGTTCTCAGACCGACACGCCCCCTAAAATATAATCAACTGAACACTCATCTACCAATTATTGTTTTTTTAAGAACATCTACATCTAAAAAATTCAGTAGCTCTCATGTAGCGACGCCTAAATGAATAATGATTAATTAACTGAGATCACTTGAGATGTGAAATTGTCAATCGCCATGCAGTGTTGATTCCTATGTACACACGTGTGTATATAATATAGTAAATTTTATTTTATTCCACACATACACACACACATATATATATATATACTTGCATACATACATACATATATATTCTATATATATATGTATGTACGTATGTATATGTCCATTTCATCTTTTCCTTTTCCTTATATCATTTCCGTTGAGTTGACCGATTAAATAGGTCAATGTCTGATCCTTACCCCCTCCTTCCTGAATAAAAGTATTATAAAAAAGAAATATAAAAATAAAATTTAAAACTCTTCCTTTCCTCTCTAAACTCGACCATGTCTCTCATACCATTCCTCGCCACCCTCTATGTCAACTTATATAAGCTTAATACTGCCCGTCAAAAGTGTAAATTTTAATTTCATTTTTCGTTTCACCTTTTAAAAGTGAAGTCTGAGGATCCAGAGAAGGATAAAATTCTCTGGTGAAATAAATTATTACAATGGAGCGTTAAAGTGGTCTGTTTTTCTTTAAATTATATATATATATATATATATATATATATGTGTGTGTGTGTGTGTGTGTGTGTGTGTGTGTGTGTGTGTGAAAATAGGAAAGAACTGGTTAGGTAAATAATCCAAAGTTCTTTAGTATTTTTGTTATTATTTTTTAAAAAAAATAGTGCTCGATACAAAAGTGGAGCATAAATATAATTATTTATTTTTTAAATAAATAATTATATATATATATATATATATATATATATATATATATATATATATATATATATATATATATATATATGAGATCAGCCGATTCCGATACTTTTGTTTTCAAACTTCCGTATCTTCAGCCAATTTCGGTCAACTGATTTCATAAGGCTTTATTTAATTAAAAAAAATTAGGAACGCTAGAGTATTTAAAAATAAATTATTATTTCATTTTTTTTTTTTTTTTTTATAAGCATTTCACCCCAAGCAAGGCGGGAAGCCACTGGGACGTAAGGGGTTACAGAAAATTTAGAGCAAGATCAGATAGGGGTGATAGAAGAAAGGAGGAGGAGGAGGGTAGTGGATAGATCAATGCAACTGGAGATGTCGATTGACATTACACTTGAATACCTTTCAGAGAAACAGGAATAGGAAAGGGAGTTCCACAGGCGAGAGGTGCGAGACATGAAGCTATTGGAGTAGAAGAGACGGCTACATTTAACAGTTTCAACAGTGAAACGGTGAGAACGGGATGTCGGCCTCGTAGGACGCTTGAATTCATGAGGCCTGGGAGCCAGCGAAAGCAGCTCATCGGAGCAATTACCATGAAAGTATTTGTAAAAAAGACAGAGAGAGGCGATGGCACGTCTGCGGGAGAGCGACTGCAGACGAGATGCCAGATCAGGTCCAATTTACATTGCATATCCGTCTTTGGATTTTATCTAGGACCTTGAGACAAACAGAACGGGTTCCAGACCATATATGGCAGCAATACTCCATGCAAAGACGAATGGTTGATTTGTATATTTGAAGGATCGGTTCCAGGGAGAAAAATTTCCTAGCGCGGCACAGGGAGCCAACTTTCCTTGCGGTAGACGATGCAATGGACTCAATGTATTTGTTCCATCTTAGGTCAGCGGACAATGTGAGACCGAGCAGCCGCAGAGAGGTGTTCTCGAGAAGTTGAGCGTCAGACATTCTAATGGGGGTGCAGGGAATGATCTCTGTGGTGATTAATAGAGACAAGTTTTGTTTTTGAGGCATTACAGTTGACCAGCCAATTCCTGCCCCAGTTCACAACCGATTGGAGGTCCTTTTCGAAACGAACGGCCAGGTTAGTTTTGTCAGCGATACTAGATTTGTTTTTGAGGCAGGAGTAAATTGTAGTGTCGTCCGCGTAGATGCCTACTTGAGAATCTATGACGTCAGGAGGATCGTTGATGAAGATAAGGAACAGAGTAGGGACTAGGATGGAGCCTTGGGGAACACCTGCGTTCGTGGTATAGGAGCTGGAGGAGAATCCGTTGAGAACGACCTTCAATTTACGGTTTGACAGGAATTATTGTATTAAGTCGAACAATCCACCTGAAATTCCATAACCCTGGAGCTTGCGCAGAAGGCCGGCATGCCAAACCATATCAAAAGCTTTGGAGGTGTCAAGAGCCACGGCACGAGCTTCTCCGTTATTTCGTAGAGCTTGGTAGACAATTTCAGTGATGGTCGTAAGCACATCAGCTGAGGATCGAGCAAAGCGGAAACCATATTGCTTGTCTGAGAGCAGATCATGGGATGTAAGGTGGTTAAACACTTTGGCGTTGATTAAAACTTCGAATACTTTGCCCAAGAGGGGTAGGAGACTGATAGGACGGTAATTAGAAGGGTCAGAGGGTTCGCCAGAAATCTGGAAAACAAGATTCCTTGAGGCAGTAGTTTATACAATTTGGAGAGGCTTGCGCCAGTTCAGGTGCACATTTCTTCAAGACATTGGCTGGTATCCCGTCTCCACCACTAGCCTTGTGGGGTCTAAATTAGAGATAATGCCCAATACCAATGACGGAGTTATGTGCAACCCGCTCAATAGGGCCTCAGTTCTAAGAGGGAAATCGGGTATGGGTACACCGGAAGAGTCGAGTGTTGAATTCCAAGCAAAGCATTCAGCCTTGTCGGCAGAAGAGGTCAGGACATCAAACTGGTTGAAAACAAGAGGTATAGAGGGTTGGCTATTGTTAAGTACGCTCTTGCAGAGACGCCAATAATCCTTAGAGCCGAATTTGTGAGATGCAATACGTTCCTTCATTCGAGCATTTAGTGACTTAGCTTCGTTGAGGACACGCTTACACTCGTTACGGGCAGAGACAAAGAGACGTCTATTGCAGTCGGACATGTCGCTACGATATAGGTGGAAGAAGTGGTTCCTACGGACAATGGCGACTGAGCAAGCAGCGGAGAACGAAGGGGAGGAACGCGATTTGACCTTATATTTCCTTGAAGGGATGAAAGCGTCAATTCCAGCTTTAACTCAGAAGGAGACCTCGGAAGCACATTATTGAACGGAGAGAGTAAAGACAACATCCCAGGGGACAACGCAGAGGAAATAACGGAACGAGTCCCAGTCAGCTCGTTGATAGCAGAACGAGGTTCTAGTGGTAGGAGGTTCTTTTCCGAGGGTGGAGTTGAAAGAGATGTTGACAGCCACTAGAGCATGATCGGAGTTACTAAGAGGAAAGAACTGCGTGGCGCTGCAAGACTCGGGGATGGAGGTAAAACATAGGTCGAGAAGAGAGGCCTTACTGTCTAGGTTGTAGGCAAAACGCGTGGGGAAGTCAACTATCTGCGTGAGGGATTGAGAAACTGAAAAATTAAATGTTTGAATTTCTGCAAGGTCAGTAGTAGCATTCTTAAGCCACTTGTTATGATGGGCGTTAAAATCACCAAACACTAATATGTGAGCAAACGGATGGAGAGAGAGGACCTTGTCTATGCTGTTAGAAATGACATCGATTATTCCACAGTTTTGTGAGGATGGAGAGCGATAAAGGAAGAAGAGAGAGCTTACAGCATTCAGGAGAGATAGCCGGAGACACATGTACGAATAGTCTGGTGATTCGAGAGACAACTCTCTAGCCAGAGAGAGATGGTCCTTGATGTAAACACCAAGGCCATGCATGTGGGTTTGAGAGTCTTTTCTAAGGAGAGGAAAGTAGCCGGGGATTGAGAGATCAGAGGAGGGGATAGACGAGTCGAGGTTGGTCTCACACAGAGCCAGTATATCCGGGCGGTTTGCAGCGAGGAAAGATTACACACTGCAGAGCTTGGTTCTAATGCCACGGATGTTGGAAAATGTTGAAGGGTTTAGGTGATTTTTGAAGGGCTGGTTTAGGTTTACTTTTTCGATCTTTGTAAGTCATCGTGCAATTATGGTTGGAAGAAGAGAAGACCTGAAGTAAAAGAAGCAGACGGTTATCGACCGTGACGTGGGCAGAGAGAAGTTGGCACAGCCTGAATCCTAATGTGGCCTCAGGGTTGCCCACCGATGGTGACTGCAGGGATACCTTTCCATGCGCGACATGGCACTACAGACACCCTGATATTATACAGCTGCTGATCAGAGCAGCCACTCAAGACGCTACGCAAGAGTTAGGGCTCCTAACTACCAGTCGGAAACAGCAACCAGGAAACTGTCAACCGTGTACCCTCAGAAGGAAGAGGTATTGCCACATCACGGGAGAAAAACGGAAACACTTGTACAGAAGCCAGAGAGAGGGAGAGTTTCGGGAACCCCTTCCTAAACAAGAAATAAGATGTGATCCTCTACTCTTGTCCAAGAGAAGGGAGAGGAGTACTGACCGGGCGGTAGGAAAGCCTACCTACTCCTATTACATATAACATATACAACAACAACAAAAAGAAAAGAGAGGGAGGTAGTTGACAAAGTGTCCAGGCTGACACTAGGAGACGTATGTACTGAGGGATAGGAATGGTATATTTGTGGATATGGCATGAGATCCTACACACTTATGGAAGCAAGTGTTCATATTCGCCCGCTTTCATTCTCATGGTCAGTTAGTGAAAGTTCAGGCTGGCTTTATCACCAAGCCTCTTTGTTTCAATGAACGCAGAGCTGGTGGGGCAACGGGCATTCCGCCCACCACCACTACCAACAATGGCTTGGGGTACTTGCTTTCAATAGAATTAAAAACAACGGGAAGGAAGATACGGCTAAACAATTCCACGCTGGACTATTTTATCTAGCAAGATATTCGGCCCACTAGAACATAAGAATACTGGCGACGTACGTTCGCCTACTGTCCAAGAGTGTTTTTCTTATTTTTCTTTCTTTCTTTATTTATTTTTTTTGGAGGAGGGATTTCCAACTAAACGAATTCACAGGGTTACAAATTAGGTTAGAATAATTAGAACACAAATAAATACATTAAATTAGTCAAACAGACAGAGAATTAAAAAAAAAAACAGACTACATAGATTTAGGTGGAGCGAATTGTACTCACTTATGGTAGCATATTCGTCCGCTTTCATTCTCATGGTCAGTTAGTGAAAGTTCAGGCTGGCTATATCACCAAGCTAAGCGCACGACGTGAGGTGTGCTAGGAGGTGAGGAGGAGGAAAGCAAATGTATGGGAAATGCACCGGTGGGGGGGGGGTAAATGAAATATACATACTTTCTTTTCATCCCACTTAATATGAACTCAAAAGGAACTTTTTAGTATGTATACAATGGATCATAATTTATGATCTCTCACTCAAAAGTTGTTGTTTTTTTGTGGTTGGAAATGTTATTATAACTAAGATATTACTATGATTGTTGTAAGTTCTTTTTTTTTTAATTTTACAGTTTACAATCGGATCTTTTTTATTTTTTTCATTTAATTTCCACACATTGTTGGCTAGTCTAATAGAATTCAATAGACTTTCTAGTTTAAAAGATGACTTGTGATTATACCACATTTTCTTAAAGTTACGTTCAGCACACCCTATGTATATATTTTCTGGCCATTAGTATTTATTACTTCTGGTTTGTAAATTACTACTTCAGATTTGCAAATTCCATCTAATGAACATTGACTTTTATTTCTAGATTTCTACAAATTGTCTAGTACACACGCACATACACACACACACACACATAAATATATATATATACATACATACATATAGATACATACATACGTACATATAGAGAGATAGATAATGAAGAGACTGAAGAGATAGATAGATAGATAGATAGATAGATAGATAGATAGATAGATAGATAGATAGATAATGTGTATAAGACAAACTGTGATGCTATAAAAATATACAAAATAGAACCAATATAAATATAAGTATAACATTACATACAAATATTATTGCTTTCTGCAAATTTGAAGTTTCATGTCACTTTTACCGCCTACGGACTGTGATACAACATCAAGATCTAAGTTTCAACGTGAAACTTTCATTCGGGGGAAAGCAGTAATATATAAGTATTGTTTTACTTAAATCTCATATATATATATATATATATATATATATATATATATATATATATATATATATATATATATATACTTTAAACGTTGTTATTATTATAATGGATATTCGATATTTGAAATGGTTTTTTCTTTATTAAACAGTGTACATCGCGTGTGTCAGACTGCGCATTCGGGAAATCTTAGTAAAGAAAATCTTTCCCGGAAAATGCGTTCCTATAAATATGGGGATTCTGTTTCATGTATATTTTCATTGTCGGATTAAAAATAAATTATTAATTTACAAATATCTATCTATATGTGTTTGTGTGTGTTTGTGTGTGTTTCTGTTCAGTATTTCAGAACGCTCATTATTATTATTATTATTATTATTATTATTATTATTATTATTATTATTATTATTATTATTTCCTTTGCTTTCTGTTGTATACAAGTTTCATTCCTGGTCCCACCCAGAGAAATGGCATCATTTTTGTAAAAGAAAAAACAAAAAAACAAAAAAACCTAAGATCACTCACATTTTACATAAAGTTCTTTGTAATGTATGTACTTGTAAGTAAAAT
This sequence comes from Acanthosepion lycidas, assembly GCA_963932145.1. NCBI lineage: Eukaryota > Metazoa > Mollusca > Cephalopoda > Sepiida > Sepiidae > Acanthosepion > Acanthosepion lycidas. The sequence continues at coordinate 24,809,616 of OZ010616.1, forward strand.
GTTTAGTATTTTTTAAGGCATGGATTATTATTATTATTATTATTATTATTATTATTATTATTATTGCGTAAGGTATCATATTGCCAGCGTGTAATTTTAAATGCCAAATTACCAAGTCCTCTCGGAGGTCAATGAGTAAAAAGGGCAGTGTAGGATGTTTCGTTTAGATGAAGGGTGTTTACCGGATGATATGTGCAATTCCGTATAAAATAATCTTTTCTAATTCTGGGATTCTGATGTGTCCAGGAATTTTACTCACATGATTTTCGATACACCTCTTTATCATACCAAATACCCCTATCAAAACAGCGATAATTGTAGTTTTAAGTTTAAAGTTTCCACATTCATGACATTTTTCACTGAGTATTTTTTGAGAAAATTAAAATAAAATAAGAAGACCTAATATCATACATTTTACATAGATAAAGCCCTTCGTAAGGAGTGGGCTGTATTTGTGATTACAATTTTATTGTATTTCTCTAAATGAATTGTTTCTGGGTATTTATCATGAATCTCCATTTTGGGCTAACACGGTTTTTCAGTATATCTGCTTGGTAATTTCTAGTTAGCAAACAATGGGTTTGTCTACACCAGCCTGTTTTTGTACGGGAAAAATATTTACCGTGAAGAGGTTTATCTGGCTAAGTTTCTGTATCTGGTCCATTGCATTTGCTATTACTTTCTTTTTTTAAGCTTTTTGTTTTTGCAGTAGATATATTTTGTGTCTTACTTGCATTGATACGCCCATTTGAAATTTTATTTTGAACTTGATGGCTTCCATTATTACAGAACACAGTTTCTTATTTCTTTCATGATCTTCATCATACAACCATCATCCAGTCTTCCGTATTTTTCAGGCATCTTTGATTATTGTAGTTTTGTAAGACAGTTCTAGTTGAACTAATCGTCTTCCTCCTTTGAATCTGGAGACATATATCAACCTTAGGATGATGCATGCGATGGCAAGTTGGAAGCTCGTTTTGGCGTCCATTCGCTGAATATCAGCTATGGTCCAGTTAAAGATTCTGAAACTGTATTGAATCACAGGTACAGACATAGGAGCTTATGGCTAATATTTTGTTTTGTGAATTCAACTCAGTATTCAGTACCAGACGCACACGCCTGTAGTATTCTTTTCTCACTTTATCCTTCATTTGTGTATGCTATATTCCATTTCCTTCGCTAATTCCTAGGTACCTATAGGCTTCTTACATTATTTCCATTATTCGGACTACTGTTCTCATCTTTGCCGACATATTTATTACAACGGCTCCGGCCTTCTTCAGGTGGTTGGCACCTTTTATTTCGCTCACTGGGTTAGACTGTTCTAGTTTCACGTGGCATGTTTAATGGATATCAGTTATCAGTTGTCTCTTGTTAATTTCCCTCTGAAAGTTCTCCACTGTCTTAACTGGGTATTGAACTCACACTATTTGGGTCCTATTAATGGATCTAACCAACGCCTTTATCCACTGTGCCATGTGTCTTTGATGAAACATGGCACGTGGAACTAGAACAGTCTACCCCAGTGAGCGAAATAAAGGGTTAAGTTCGACATTCCAACCACCTGAAGAAGGCCGGAGCGTACAACGGCCGAAATGTTATAATAAATATGGCGACAAAGGTGAGGACAATAGTCCGCATAATGCAAATAATGTACATAATACCTCATCTCAGAAATATAGACAGATACTGAAGGCTTCTTCTTGTTCCAGTTCCTTAATCTTTGTGACAAAATCTAGATTTATTGAACGTGTTTCTATAATTCTCCCTTCTTAAATGTTACTTTTTGCACATTTATCTAATCCGAAATCTATAAGGTCGTCACTCAAACATTTTACTGTATTGAGGAGACCCTTCAAAAAATTGTCTTTTTAATACTTTCTTGTTTAGTTTGTATCCATAGTTATTACTTTTTAGTTCATGCAGCGGAAGGGATTAAGGATGGACAAAAGAGAAGGGGGGGTCTCATTGAAAGATTCCTGGTTGGATATTCAAGAAGTGGGAGTGCTTTTGGTGTGTTTAGCTATGTGATTTTCCACATTCTCACGCTGTTTAATGAAATTTACTATAACCGTGGAGACTGTGTATTTTCAAAGCCTTAAGGATTAAAGGCTTACTGTAATCAATCCATTCTATGCTGAGATTTCTACCTTTTTTCCTGCAATTTTCCAGGGTCATTTTGTTTATTAATAGTTGATCTTTGCAACAATATCCCAATTCTTTCAGTTGCAAGAATGTTGTTTTCATCGAGAAAAGAATAAGTACAGTTCGTCAGGACAGATGTGATCAATTTATGTTTTTGGCTTACAATCTTTCAGATCATGTTACACTCGTTTTGGGGAGTAGTATCTAATTCCTTGAGTGATCAATTCTGAGACTTCATTGAGATTATTAATTAGCATTGATAAAATTTGTGCAAGGTTTTTACGGACTGAGGAGCCAAAAATTTGGTACCTTGTCATTTCCTGGTGATTACCATTTTGGGGATTTCGTTAGAGCAGGCCTACCATTATTCTTGGTTATATTTTCCCATTCTTGTAGAGGTTTGTCCTTCATTCATTCTTCTTTTCGATGGATCTATTCTACATTAGGATTATATTCCTTTGGGATCATCCAATTATTCTCTCAAAAATTTGTCATTTCTTCAATAAATAGTGGCTTTTTGACTTCTATAACTACTTTTCCAATTTCTCTGTAAAACTTCTTGAAGTCTGTTTAGAATATCTTATTTTGTTGATAGAATTTACAACGCTTTTTTTTATAATATCTTGTTGTATGTGTCTTTAACTGCATATTCGTTTTAGAATTTACTTGATTGGTAGAAATGCATTTTATATCTCCGCTTGATCTTCCTGCATTTGCGTGTTGAGACATTTGGGTTTTTGAGATCTTATCTAGTATCGATCATTTCTGATAATTTTCTGATTTCCGCTATTTCTCGCTTCAGTTTTGCCTTCGAAGTTGGCTCTTTTTGTCTGTTATTATTGTTTTTTGTACTGACACCAAGCTTGCCAGCAACCGCTAAAGCTTTTGCGAATATGACATTATTTACTTCTGTGATGTTTCCCAGTGGTTTGTCCGTTAACAATGTTTGCAGTGCACCGTTGTATATTTGCACAATGTACTTATTGAACTTCGTCATATGAATTTTGGGGAGCTGATCACTGTCTGACATTTGTGTGCGAGTTACTCTACTGAGTATTTGAATGGTTTGGTTTTTCCTTTCATTTATTTCACCTCTGTTGTCTTCAAGGAATACTGCTCTAATGTCGTTTGTTTCATCTTTAGTGACATAATCTGTTTAACTGTATGTCGCAGGTAGATTCTTCAGTTTTATTTACTGAGAGGATTATCATTTCGTATCTCATTTATTTTATTTTTTGACTCATCCTCTTCTTCTCGTTGTTGTTGTTGTTGTTGTTGTTGTTTTGGGTTTTTTTTGTTTTTTAAGGCATGGGCTACCAGGGATTCTGTCAATTAGTCTATTGGAATATTTTCCAATCACTCCGAGGGCTCCAACTACAACTGGAATTGTTAATGTCCCCAAGAGCCACGTTTTTGAGATTTTGATTTCAAGGTCCTTGTATTTTTCTTTTTTTTTTTTTTTGAAGATCTTCAAAGATACATTGCAGTCATCTTTATTATTGTTGTTGTTTTTTTGTTGTTGAATAAGAGGGCTACACGCCTGCAAATGGCGTAGATATATGAAAAGCCTAATATGACCATCATAACATCCAGTTTGATAAAGTTATACCAGGCACATGCACCACAGCCAAATATGAATGATATTATGATAAGTTTTGATAAAAGCAGAGCATAACCTTGCAGGTTGGGCTCAGTTAGAAATAGCTTTAGTAACCCAGTTACAAATACCTTAGACTAACCGTGTCCGCTAAAACGGTCTCGGATTAAGGATGTTCCCAACTATCTAGATGCACCTCCTAAGTCGCCTTAGCTGCCTCACCTTTTAAACATAAAAAATGACCTTCTTGACACCGAGCCATAATGCTCCTCCATTATTCCCACTCATGAAAGTACTATGGCTACTGCTGCTGCTGCTGCTGCTGCTGATGATGATGATGATGATGATGATGATGATGATGATGATGATGATGATGATGATGATGACGGCGACGACGATGATGATGATGATGATGATGATGATGATGATATAGTTATATTATAGCATGATGTTATAGTTATTCCTATAATATTGCTGCTTCCGTTTCTTTTGATATTGTCAGAAATAATGCTGCAGTAATTTATACAATAATTATACTGGGGTATAAGCGATTGTTTGACTCGTCAATGGCGTTGTAATAACGCTGGTTTGTTATGGAATAAATATCCTTTCACATTATTGCTCACATCTCAGTATACTGCAGTCGTTCGTGGTATGATTGTCATAACGAATGGAAGCTGTACTTGAATCAAGTTAATGTAACTGAAACTGAATGTATCTGTATGCGTTTGCGTACATAGGAACAGTCACTGATACAGCTCTTGGCACGCTTACTAGCATCTAAAAATGACTTAAGAATAATTTAACAAATATTATCTTCGAGGGCGATGAAGCTCAGCAGTATTGAAATAAAAAAGGACATTATAATATTAATCAGTATAGAATTGTTATAGTCGAATTCGTTATTATTCATATAAAATATTTTTTATTATATCTATAGTGATTTTTGTGAAAGTATTTATTAATTGCACCAAAATTTTGGCTTCAATGAATTATGCATCATTAACATTTATTATTGTCAATAATTATTATTAAAATATTAATTAATATTTATTATTAATATTAGTTGTTATTAAAATCTATTATTTTAGACATTTATTTTAAAAGTTTCATATTTATATTTATCATATAAAGATTATCAATATTTATTATTTTTATTAATATTATTATCATTAATATGTTAGAAATATTAGAAATTTATTAATATGGATTTTCTATTATTAAAATCTATCATTCTGGAAATTTATTATTATTAACATTTATTATTATTTATTCAATATTTACCGTTATTAACATTTATTATTATAAGTATTCATTATTTCATTTAACATTATATATTGTTAACTATTATGAAGATGTATTAATATTTACTACTGTTAACTATTTTATAATATATATATATATTTATTATTACACCTTAATATTTGATATTATTAACATTAAGAGTAAAATATTTATTAATATTATCAACGTTTATTAGTATAGATTTATTATTTTATTTAGTAATACCAAAATTAATTATTACTAACATTTAATAATACTTGTTATTAACATTTAGCATGTTTAATAATTAATGTAAATGTTTGTTATTGATATTAATTATTACAAATATTTATTATTGTGGACGTATCAACTTTTTTTTTAAATATTTGTCATTATTGACACATTATTAATATTATTTCTATTACTATTTAAATGCAATGTTATTAACATTTTTCATATTATTTTATTATTAATAATGTTTAATATTTATTATTAAAATACATTAGCAATTATTTTTAACTTTTAATTAGCTTTTATTATTGATATTTATTATCATCAATCATTCTTAATAGCGTTTATTGTAAAATGTTTATTATTATCAATCCTTATTATTAACAGCTATCTTTAACATTTACTACTACAAAAACGTATTAACATTTAAGAAAATTAATATTTATTATTCATAACATATTATTATTTTTACTGATATTTTTTATTGTTGACATTCGTTATTATTAATTATTTTAGAATTTATTTGTAATAACATTTGACACTTGTTATTAATCTTACTTATTATAAAACGCAAATTGTGTGTGTGTGTGTGTGTCTGTACGTTTATATATTGGATCAGATTTCCTACATTTTTCAACCGATTTCAACAAAACTTCACAGGACTACGTAAAATTACATTGCGGTGGTTCTGACAGCGCCAAAAATTAGAAAAACACAATTGATTTTGTATGAAATCAATTTGAAAACACGATAAAACACAATTCTGTTGCCAGAATGACAGGGGGACAACTGATATCGAGTTATACTTATTATAAAACCCAGGTTGTGTGTGTGTGTGTGTGTGTGTGTGTGTGTGTGTGTGTGTGTGTGTGTGTGTGTGTGTGTGTTCGTTTATATATGGGATCGGATTTCCTACATTTTTCAACCGATTTCAACAAAACTTCACAGGACTACGTAAAATTACATTGCGGTGGTTCTGACAGCGCCAAAAAAATGGAAAAAAACAATTGATTTTGCACGAAATCAATTTGAAAACACGATTAAGAGTCATCGCTTTTTCGAGAATGAAAGGAGGACAACTCATATCGAGTTATACTTATTATAAAACCCAGGTTGTGTGTGTTTGTGTGTGTGTGTGTGTGTGTTCGTTTATATATGGGATCGGATTTCCTACATTTTTCAACCGATTTCAACAAAACTTCACAGGACTACGTAAAATTACATTGCGGTGGTTCTGACAGCATTAAAAATGGGAAAACACAATTGTTTTTGCACGAAATCAATTTGTAAACACGATTAAGAGGCATCACGAGAATGAAAGGGGACAACTCATATCGAGATATACTTATTATAAACCCAGGTTGTATGTGTGTGTGTGTGTACGTTTATATATTGGATCGGATTTCCTACATTTTTCAACCAATTTCAACAAAACTTCACAGGACTACGTAAAATTACCTTGCGGTGGTTCTGACAGCACCAAAAATGGGAAAAACACAATTGTTTTTGCACGAAATCAATTTGAAAACACGATTAAGAGGTATTAATGAAAGGAGGACAACTCATATCGAGTTATACTTATTAATATCGAGTTATCGAGTTATACTTATTATAAAACCCAGATTGTGTGTGTGTGTGTGTGTGTGTGTGTGTGTGTGTGTGTGTGTGTGTGTGTGTGTGTGTGTTCGTTTATATATGGGATCGGATTTCCTACATTTTTCAAACGATTTCAACAAAACTTCACTTCTTTTTGGCAGGTAGTGTTTCTTATTGTCTTGCACACTTTTGTCTTTATTTTACATTCAGAATGCTTTAAAAATTACATTTACAAGACAATTGTTTATAATAAAATTCTATTCAATCGGTAGACTCATAACGATTGAAAACAATGTTTTTGTTTGAGTTTGAAGAAAAAGAAGAAAAAAAAAACTAATTACGACATGCGTGTCCGTCAACCTTAAACAATAATCTTTGTCAATTTTATTTTTCATTTTTTATGATGGTCGATACTTGATCTATCTCTTACTGTTACATCCCCGGGCAACGCCGGGATCTACTGCTAGTATTTATTATTAGTATGTGTTATTAATACATATTGTTATACATTATTATGATTTATTACTATTAACATTTATTTATTACTCTTTATATTATTTATATTCGTCTTCATTTTCGTTGTTGTAATCACAAGTTTCCGGCTCTTGTGCTCTTCGACCTTCAACAGGGTTATATCGATATGGGTAACCTACAAGGAATTTTGAACTGAATCCTTTGTTTAATCTACGGGTGTAGACAGTTCTCGTCCCACTGGAAATGTTGACGTTCTGTATACAGACAGCATTCCTCCAACTAGATTCAGACATATACCAAGAAAAAGAAGGGTTGGCTATGTGTTCTCCGTTGTCACCAGTCATGGCGAACATATACATAGAATACTTCGAAGAAATGGCTTTAGGAAAGTAAGCACGAAAGCAACCGTATAGCTGAGATACATAAACGACATTTTCATACTCTAGCCATACCACGAAGCTATACCAATACTGCTGGAACGTGAGAACTCAATAAGACTTTCGATTCAGTTCACAATGGAAGAGGAAAAAATAATTATCATCATCTAACCCCCTTGGATGTACTTGCGCAGAGAATGGAATCAAAACAGCCGTATATAACAAACTAAGCTTCACCAGAAATTATCTCGTCTTCAATTCGCACTATGCATACAATGTAAAGAAAGGGATCGTTCGATGCCTACAACCCCAAACAAAATTCATAAGTGGTGACCTAGACACAAGCCAAAAATAAATAACCAACATCAAGCGTAACCTTTCGAATAACAAGTACCCGAAAAACATCTACAGGTGGGAACAGAAGAGTCAAGAGGGAAGACCAGAAAATTACCATGATCTCTCTAAAATATATCAACGGATTACAGGAAAAATCAGAAGATCCGCGGTTCTTAAAACATCAGAACAATATTCAGAAGCAGTTCCACTCTACGAAAAAATCTCTGCGAGTAAAGCCTGACACGGAGTTTGATAATGTAACCAAGAATTGCGTCTACTCTGTTCCTTGTGAGTAAGGCAGAAAATATAAAGATGGAACAAGCCGCCTTCTAAAAGTAACGCTGGAAGAACATCGCTAAGCCGAAGTGAGAGATAAGACAATGAAATCAGTCATGGCTGATCATGTATAGATGTAAAAGACTAGACATCTGTAAAATGACGTGAATAAACTGGACAAGGAGAGTTAGACGTCTGAAAGAATTAACACATATTCTAGGCTATGAGGACCTCCTTAGTAGGCCTAGCATAGAAATAAATTTGGGAACGGCAAATAAAGAAAGTCTTCAATACCACCACCAGCAGTCAAAACATGAAATGCAATAAAAGCGGCAATAGTAACACTAAGCAGGTTAGGTTTAAGGCTCCGTGTTCACTTTGAATTTGGTGAATTTGGTGAAGTAGTGAGTTCTAATCCCTTAAATTGGAAAAGGCGAGCGATAACTAAGCAGTACTAAAAATAATAACAAGAAAGAGAACTGTCTACACCTATAGATTAAACAAAGGGTTCAGTTCAGAATTCCCTGTAGGTAAGTGCTATACACCTGATGAAGGCCAGATGGCACAACGTCCAAAACATTGTCATAACATCAACGAAGATACGCACCAAATAGTCCGAAAGTAAATAATGATAACACCTCATCCCAGAAATTCAGACACGGTACGATCAGATGATAATAACAACAAAGATGAAGATATTAGTTTGAATATAAATAATGATAAAACTTCATCCCAGAAATTCAGACAGAATGCGATCAGATGATAATAACAACAAAGATGAAGATATTAGTCTGAATGTAAATAATGATAACACCTTATCCCAGAAATTCAGACAGAATTTAATTTCAATAAAAAAGCATATGTTGTCTTCATTGTATCTAATCTCGAACTCTGGGCGATTAGATTTCATTGTTCTGTCTGTGTATATTGTAAAATCGCTTAAAATTGTTATAGGTTTTCTCTCTGTAATCGGGTCTGGGTGTTGTTCATTCCAATTTCTTGCAGTTTCCTTTCTGTAAACGTTGTAGATTTTCCAGTGCGGATACTGACCGACTCTGTCATGGCGGATTTTATATTCAGTTGGTGCCAATACCATTCAACAAGATGGTCAATTGTTTCTTGATACTTATCACAGAATCTGCATTCTGGACAACAGCATATCTGTTTGGTAATTTCTAGTTAAAAAGCATTGGTCCTGTGCAGAAAGAACAAAAACATTCGGTTTCTTTTTCTTTTCTTTTTTTTAACTCTGCACTAGGTAGCCACTGATGGGTACGGGGTTTGTCTACATAAGCTTGTTTGGTACGGGCAGAGTATTTTGACCGTGAAGCAGTTTATCTTGCCGTCATTTCTGTATCTGATCGGATGCATTTGCCTTTGCTTTCTTTCTCAAGTATTTTGCAGCTACAGTCGATGTATTTTGCTTTGCTTTAATTTCGTCACCTATTTGAAACGCCATTTTGAACTTGTTGGCTTCATTTATCACTGAATAAATTTTCTATTTACATGTTGTATGACACAGTTTATTATTATTATTATTATTATTATTATTATTATTATTATTATTATTATTTCCTTTGATTTCTGTTGTATAAGCCTAATGCATCGGAAATAGCATCATACATTTTTCACTTAACATTTTTGTAAAAAAATACAAGATCAAACATATTTTACATAGATATATCCCTTCGTAAGATGTAAGCTGTACTTGTAAGAACAATTTTTGTATTTTTTAAGGCTACATTTTTGAGATTTCCACTTCAAGATCTTAGTATTTTGATAAATCTTCTAAGTTACATTACAGTCTGCAGGAAGTGAAATGCCAATAAGGAAGCACATTCTGTTGTTTTTGTGGTCTTTCGTCACTATGGCAAGGCAATTAGCTTCGATTGTTCTGCCTGTGTGTATTCCCATAAAACTGTTACAGATCCTATGTCTGTAATCATCTGGTTTGGGTGGTGTTCATATCAATTCCATGGAATTTCCTTCCCGTAAAATTTTCATATTTTCCAGTGCAGATATTGCTCCACCCTGTGATGCCGAATTTTATATTCAGCGGTGGGTAATACCGTGAAACCTGATACAAGATGATTGTTTTCGGGATATTTATCACATAATCTGCATTTCGGCTTAACACAATTTTTCAGTATGCAGTTTCTTGTTAGCAAGCATTGCCCTTTTGCAGTAAGAATAAAATCTTCGGTTTCAGCTTTTAACACAGTAGTACGTAACCACTGATGGATACTGGTTTTTCTACATCAGCTTGTTTGACACGGGTAGACTGTTGACCATGAAGGGGTTTATCGTACCAACATTTCTAGATTTGGCATTCGCTTTTACTTTCTGTTTTAGGTTCTTTGCCGCTGAAATATTATGCTTTATTTGCTCTTCTTAATCCACTTGAAATTCTCTTTTCAATTTGTTGGCTTCCTTTATTATTGAATAAAGTTTCTTATTTATTTCGTATTATTTGAAACAGATCATTCAATATTCTGCAGTTGCTAGCTATATTTGAAGACCGATTGATGAAGTTCTGTTAGTTCTAGTTGAAATAATCCTCTACCTCCTTTGGATTTGGAGTCATACAGACGTTCAACATAGGCATTTGGATGATGTATGTAGTGTGATGTTTATTTAACACCAGAAGAAAGATAGTTGTATTCTTTTCTTACCTTCTTCTTCATTTTGGTATGATGTATTCCATCTCCTTCTGCCAAACTCCTAGGCATTTATAGGCTTCTTGTTCCAGTCCTATAATCTTTGTGACAAAATCTAGATCTGTTGAGTGTGTTTGTGTAATCCTCCCTTTCTTGAATGTTACTTTTGCACATTTATCTAGTTCATAACGATGCTATCACTGAAACATTTTACAATATTGAGGAGACCCTTCAGCTCATTGTCGTCTTTGTCAAAGAGTTTGATATCATCTGTGTAGAATAGGTAATTTCTTTCTTTTTTTACTTTGTATCCATAGTTATTAGTTTTGTTCTTGCGAAAGGGGGATTGTGGGCAGAAAGTACAGAAGGGACGACGGTGAGTCTCCTTGAAAGATTCAAATAATTGGAAGTGGCGGTAACTTTGGTGTGATTTAGTTATAATGTGATTTAAGCAAATTTACTATCACCAGGGAAACTGTATATTTCCAAGGCTTTAAAAGGACCCAAGAGTGTGACATACTTTCCAACCTCTGCTGGAATTTCTACCTTTTTTTCTGCAGGAACATTTTATTTATGAAATAGTTTATCGTCGCAACCATATCAATTTTTTCAGCGTCCCTGTTCCAGGTGAAGAATGTTGTTTTCATTGAGAAAAAGTACGAAAAATACAGACATGATTAATTTATATGTGGTGGACAGACATGTTATTTGCCTATAATTTGGAGGATCATCTGTATCACCAATTTTTAGTAGAAGCTATGTAACACCTTCAGGGATCCATTCGGGAATTCCATTAAGAGTATTAATTAACATTGGTAAAAATTTGCGCAAGGTTTTAAGAATTGAGCAAAGATGATAGAGCTAAAAGTTGGGTACCTGGGGATTTCCATTTTAGGCATTTTGTTAGATCTTGAATAACATTAATAGATGCCAAGTTGAGAGCCGATGTCATCAGAAAGCTCATTAATTAAGATTAAAAACAGCGTAGGACCAAGGTCGGTGCCCAGGGGTGCACCAGCGTTAGTACGAATGGATGTAGACGAGTGTCCGTTCAAAACAACTTTCAATTCACGATTTGATAGGAACGACTGGATCAGCTCATACCGTAACTTTTCATCTTGTGGAGAAGATCTGAATGCTAGACAACTGTCAAAGGCTTTCAACAGCCCGCGTTTCACCGTTTTTATCTCGAGCATAATAAACTCTTTCCGTAATTATTGTTAGTACATCTGTAGTTGACCTAGAAAAACGAAACCGTATTGCTTGTCTTAGAAAAAGTCCTGTGCTGAAATATGAAGAACAAATTCAGCATTGATTAGGGCCTCTAGGAGTTTCGCAAAAAGAAGTAGAAGTAGAATAGGCCGATAGTTGTATCGGTCAAAGAATTCACCGGAATTCTTAAAAACTGGAACAGTAGACAATGATTCCAGCAAGCAGGAAAGCAGGAGGCAGCGAGGCATTTATTATACAGTTTAGAGAGAACAGGAGTCAGTTCAGGAGCACACTTCGGGATGCTATCGGATCCACATGCTTTGTGGGAATCAAGGTTAGAGATGATAGCAATAATCATGGAAGAGAAGCAGTCCGAAGTGGGAAATTAGACGTGGATACTCCAAATGAGTCAAGAGTAGAATTTGAGGAGAATAACCGGACAAAGCATTCGGTTTTATCAGCAGAGATAACACTTCAAATCTATTGAAGAGCGGGAGGAATAGAGACCTTGCATTTCTTTAGTACCCTATTAGAGAGATACCAGTAATCAGGAAAACCAAAGTTTGTAGAGGCTATGCGGTGCCTCATTCTCTCAGCAAACAGGTACTTAGCTCCTTCGAGGACTAGCTTACGTTACGGGCATTAGCAAATAGACCCCTGTTATGTCAAGAGTTGTCACGCTGGTATAGCCGGAAGTAGTTGTTCCTGTATGCTATGGCGGCCGAGGATGGCAGTGTAAACCATGGAGAGAATTGCGGTTTCACTTGGTATTTCCGAGAAGAGATGAAAGCGTCCATGTCAAAGAAGAAACCTCAGTGGCACAGTTTTCAACTGGGAGAGTGAAAATGTTAGTCTAAGGGGAGTCACAAAGAAAATCCCGGAATGAGTACCAATCATCATGCTAGTAATGGAAAGAGGTCTTATGGATAGGGAGTCCCTGTTTAATAGCTGTTTGGAAGGAGATATCAATAGCTACCACAGAGTGGTCCGAGTTATGAAGAGAGCGGTATTGTGAAGCTTGACAATAACGGGGAGAGGAGGTAAGAAATAGATCTAATAGAGAAGCATGTTCCTAAGTTTATCTAGAGAAACGAGTAGAGAAGTTCACGATTTGAGTGAGGGATTGGACAATGGAAAAATTTAATGTCTGTATACCGGCAATATCAGGACTTTTAGAATGTATCAGCAACGTGTTGTGGTGAACCCTAAAGTCTCCAAAGATAAATATGTTCGCAGATGCATGGAGAAAAAGTGCTATTGCGCCTAATATGCTGCAGTCATGAGAAGATCGGAGGCGATAAAGGAAAAAGAGATAGCTAACAGAGTTTAGTAGGGAAAGACGGAAGCAAATGAAAGTATAGTCATCCTCGAGAGACAATTCTCTGACCGTCGGCAGATTATCCCGGATGTAAACACCAAGGCCAGGTATGTGAATGCCGGAATCTTATCGGAAACGGAAAGATACCCTGGAACCAACTGGCCACAATGAAAGAATTCAAGTTGGTTTCACAAAGGGCAAATATATCTGGTGACCGTTCCTGGAGGAAACTTCTTTGGAACGGATACCACGAATATTGAAGAAAGACAGATTGAGGTGAGTAAATTTAAAATTTTAAAAAATATATACATAGAATACTTTATTAAGTAAATAAAGTAATAAGTAAAGAAGAATTTTAAGTGAATAAAAATATATAAAATTACGAAGATACCTATGCATATACATACGTATACACACATATACATACATATATATATATATATATATATATATATATATATATATATATATATATATATATATATATATATATATTCACATACATATACACACATGCACATACACACATGCATACATATATATATGAATATAAAAAAACACAAAAGACATATCGACATAAAAATATAAATCTCAAAGTATACACATACATACATACATACATACATACATACATACATACATACATACATACATACATAAATACCCCATATAGTCCCACATATATACACAGACTTACACAACAAAACATATATACAATATACATCTCTCTCTATATGTATATATATAAAGAGAGACAAACAGATACACATATAAATGTACATAAACACACACACACACACATATATATATATATATACACCAATATCTACATACATGCACATACATATATAAACATACACATACACGATACCTATACATACAAGTGTGTGTGTGTTATATTATTATTTCGAAATCGAAAATTACATCCTAAAAATTAACTTTAAAAGTTCAACTTAAAAAATTCGTCATCCGGTTTTATTCTCAAGCGATGTTAAGAATATAAATTATTAAGTCATATTTTTTTATATTATTTAAACTAAAAGACTATATATGGTACTGTAAAATAATATAATAAAGTTTAAGTACGCATTAATAAATTATTTAATTTATGATCAAATAATAGACATAAATATGTGAATTATTTTTTTATATTTTATTATTTATAAACTGTATAAATATTTATTGTATGTTTACAGAAAAAACTATTTCATTTTTTGATTTAATAAATTTTTATTATTTAGAAACTTAATAATATATAACTTTTCATGTAGGCATAAAGGACATGGGTCACCCAAAGATCTACAAGTTCTTGTTTTGTTTTTTTTATTGTTTTGGTGTTTTATTTGTTTCTCTTAATTACCAAAAATATTTTGATAGCGATGTTTGATTATGATACTTACTATTATTGAAAAAAGACAGGTACTGTCGTCATCGAAGTTTAAATTAATTCTTTGTACATCCTACGGAGAATTTGTCAATATGAGGATTCTCAATGGATGAGATACTGCATTGGTAAACTACGGATTCTATGCGATATTCATTATTCAAAGGACTATTTTCAGGATTCGAAACATTACCCTGTCGCGATAGAGACATATTTTTAAAAAATAATTATAATATTATGCTCTACTTTGTACCGAGCACTGTTTTTTATAAATAAAAAATAAATACTAAAGAACCCTGGATTATAAGTCTGATTGTTTTTTCCTATTATTTGTATATATATATATATATATATATATATATATATATATATATATATATATATATATATATATATATATATATATATATATATATATATATTAGTAATTCACCAACAGTACCGTTTCGCTGTATCACACAGCACCTCGGTGCGACTAGAAAACAACCGAATGTCTCAAGCCCGGATCGAAACCAAACCGATTTGGTGTCAATCAGAGCTTCTACCACTGAGTCATCTTCACTCGACAGAATGAATCAGCCAAATCTAGCGTATTGTTTTTACAAACGTAAACAAAAGCCAAGCGCTCCATTCATTTCACTGAAGAGTTTCACATTTACGCAGGTGACCGTTGTTTTTAGAATTATTAGGTTGGTGCAAAAATAATGACGTAATAATGTCGTTTTTTGACGTATTTTAACGCCAAATAAAGACATTATTACGTCATTATTTTTGCACCAACCTAATAGCTTGTCATATATGTATAACAAAATTATATTATAGATAAAACAGGTAAAATTAATCCATAAAGTAACGTTATAGTTTGTGTAGGGAAGAAAACCAACTAAAGAATCATATATAAAAATTGTGAATGCATGTATTCATACATGTTAGTATCATACAAAGTATCCAATACTTCAAGTATAAAATTCTCCAAAATAAATGTTATTCAGGAATTTTGTAGTAACCCTTTAAGCCACACCTTGTCAAAGGCTTTTGAAATATGCAATGCGATCGTACTTGAGATGTATTCGTTGTCTAGTACCTCACTTATTCTGTGAGTAATGACAGTTAGGATATCAGCAGTGGATCGAGTCGGTCGAAACCCGTATACTTTGTCGCTCAAGAGGTTGTTGAGATGATAAACAACAGTCTTGTTGATTATAGCTTCAAAAAGTTTGTTGAAACTGAAGAGGTTGATGGATTTATACTGTGATGGGTATGAGCGTTCACCCACGTTCTTGAAAACTGGGCATACATTTGGCATCTTCCACATACTTGTGACGCATTTCGCCTTCAAACAGCGGTTACATAATTTCGCTAAGCTCGAGTATTTCATGTTAATATTTTTAACTTAAACTCTACTTGGGCGTTATCTGGACCAGTAGCCTTCTTAGAGTCAAGAGTTTTGATAAGTCTAGTGGCTTCCCGGGTTGTAATAAAAAATATTACTGAGATTGTGCTTCATATTATTTGAAGAGGATGAGATGACCTCGGGGTCATTTATAATAGTAGACAATGGCGCTTTGTCTCTATTAAGTTGCACATCTTCCAGAACTCCCGGGAACCAATTTGCTTACTTTCAACCTTGTCCTGGGCTGCTTGAGCATAGCTATAATTTGCATTTATAGAATTTTCTTGAAATAATTCCAGGTAATTCTGAATGCACCCTTTCCTTTGGGGGATATTGTAGTTACAGTAAGCTATGGCTGCAGCGCATTGAATGGTGAACCAGAGGTAGCTGTTCAGATTTTGTTGGAAATTTTTCTGGGCTATAAAACTCACCATTGCAGACAGGATTCATTCCAAGATAAAGGTTCCAAGATTTGGAGGAGTATGTTTGAAGAATGCTGAGAGCGGAACTTCCGCCTTATAATAGCTAAAGCTGTCTCAGTCGGTTTTCGTCTACCGAAAAATCGTTCTATGCAATGGTACCTCAGTGGATGCATTTGGTTTGGTGTCAAATTTGATACTGACTAATTAAAGAACATGAATACTCTTTAAAATATCCTATTGCATCAGAATACGTTCTTCGATTATCTGTGTTAGTTCATAAGCAACGGAAAAAATTCTGCAATATCTACTTTCCTCATCAGTTTTGTTCGACTAAACTAACCATTCTTTGTGGTAAATATTGAAGTCACCAGAAATATGAAAGCTAGCTGAGTGAGAATTTTGTCAATCGTCTCAGAATATTCATTCGAACATTACCGTTCCATTATCCCAAGGATGATACAGTGTGAAAATGAAAGTGGTACTGTGGATAAGTGCCACGAGGAAGCACTTATACGGGAGATCAGGGTTTTCGTTTTTAGGGGTCTCTATCACACGAGAACCTGTCCTTAACCCTTTGAGACCTGCATTCCCAGACAACTTTAACCCTTCTGTCTGAGCTCTTGAGTCAAAATTCGCAAATAATTGGTATGTAATGTTTCATGGTAGATATAAATATAGTCCCTGATCGCTTCCCTGGCGGTTCAGGTTGATACTCTAAACGATTCAGGGTAAAAATGATCTTTGTTTTTTTATTCAAAACACATGCACAAAGCACTAAAACACACCAAAACCGAGAAAATGTTTACAAGAAGCACCCTTAATTAAGAAACAGATAATCCAGGGAAGAACATATGGACGTGATACACCGGGTGAACTGGTCTCGTCTACCCATAAATCTAGATAACAGAATTTCTGTTTGAGTCAGAAATATCTTGACTCCAGTTACCGATACAAGCTCGCTCGTAAATGAGGACTAAAACACCCACTGGAAAAAGTTGCTCGGCGTCTATCAGCATCCTCTACCCCATTGGATTTAATATTATTGTAGAAACAAATTTACATGAATGGGGACCAGTATTTGCTACTATCTATTTGTGGGAGGAAAACAATTAAAAGTAATATATGAACGAATATAAATTTTAAAATTTCAGGAAACGTAGATTCTGCCAAAGAGATTAGATATCGCAAACGCATGCACACAGATGTATATAAATGTGCAAACACGTACGCACATATATATATATAAATAGCAGGTGAGGTCTAATGCATGATTAAAGTTTTGACTTAGTTAAAATCTCGTAAGTCAGTAATCGAAAAAAAGAACATGCAAAACTATTATATTCTTTTACGAGTATAAAATAATTAAAAATAATAATTATTTAAAACGTGTGAATAAATAAATATTAAATAGTTTGGGTTTGTCTTACTTTTGGGAGAAGTGTATTAAAAGAAAGATTGTTTATTAAAAATTGTTTCATTTGTTTATAAAAAAATTTTTTTTTTTTAGAATTGACTCTAAAATGGCCGCTAAAAACAACGGTTAAGGCAGTCTGTTGGTAATCCATTTTTATTCAAATTTAGAAAAATATAATTGCCTTTTTTGTCCAATGAAAAGGGAAACTTTCAACCTTGTAAATTTAAAGCTGAAATCCGTTTAAGCCTCTCTTGATGATATTTAAGACCGATAAGTGGATCAACGACAGAAGGGAGGTATATGTCACACAGAATACCGGTTAGCTGCTGCAGAAGAGATTTGGACGCCACATGCGACGGAAGTCTATTCGTGCAATGTAGGCAAGAGAAAGACTTGGACATCAAAAACGAAGCAGGCCGGATGGCTGCTGAAGGGTTTTGAGCTTCTTAGAGTGTAAGTTATCAAGAGGGTAAAAGGCAGAAAGATTTCAGCATTATTAAAAACAACGCCGACTAAAGACATTTCACAATATTGTAAAACTTCCCTGAAAATCTCGAGGGGAAAAGCAAAAGCCAAGGAAACACGTGGAAACCAAATAGAAACAAAAGCGAATGGCATTGCAAAAATATCGTTAAATCTCTCTCGAGGTAAAACATGTTTTGTTGGTTTTTTTTTTTTTTTTTTTTTTTGTTTATGCACTTTTTTCTAAGAATAATTTCTTTTTTGAAGATATTTTTGTAACCTCAATTTTTACTTTCATGATTTGAAAAAAATTTGTAATGTAAATCTTTTTTAGAGTGACTTATTTCTATAAATGTTTTTATTGTTATATTGCCCTGTCCATAATAGAGCGCATGAAAGGAAATTTTTTGCAAGCCTTTTCTTTTTTTTTTTTTTTTTTTTTTGTACTTTGTTATATGGTTTTATAACTGTATAATAAATTTATGTTTGGTTCAAATTTCACATAGGAGTTTCAAGTCTTGTTTGTTACCGTATGCGCCTGTTTTAATATTCGAGATAAGGAAGCTGGCGTTCTCTCTTCCCCATTCACTCCCACGAAAAAATTATATACTATTTTTTTAACCTACGTTACTAGGAGTAAAAAAATACATTTTGTTTGAATTTAAAACTACATACTTCCCAAGGAATTTTCGGAAACCCTCCTCTTTCTATTTATATCTTCTATCTCTTAACCCAGGCAAGGAAATTTAAGATCTCAGTAAGATCGGTTGAGTCAAGTCTAGGAATAGCTTCGAATGCCTATTAAGGTAGAATCAGTTAGGACACTGACAGTATGTTAATATTTATTAAGATTTAACTTATATACTTATTAATCTTTTCTCTCGCCAGCTATGAGTAAATAATAGGGCAGTCTGGGTTCTATAGCCTTGCGTGGTAACCGGTCTAACAGAAAGATAACTCTGAATTCAAATCCAGAGCCGGAGTCCCTAAGACTGTCCGATGTCATATTCAGTTTAAGCCAGGCAACTATTGCCACGGTGCTGGTGCAAAGCTGTATTGACCTCTGCCTTTCCCTGCGTGGAGAGCGTAGACGCGCTACATAGGCAATTGCTGAATTCTCATTAAAAAAAAAATGTTCAGACCTGCGCACTGGAGTGAGGATAACTCTTCGGGTGCAAATCCATGGTCTCTCGAGATCAACGCTGGTAGTAGTAGTAGTAGTAGTAGTAATTGATCACTTTGTATCAGGCTGCACGTTATTGGCACCCAATGTATATAAAACCTGGCATGATTGAGTTGGCCAATATCTGTAACTTCTACGGAAAGGAAACTGAAAAAAATTGTATGAACACCACCCACACCTAATTACGGAGATAGGACCTATTACAATTTTATGGGACTACACAATACACACAGACAGAACAATCAAAGCTAACCGCCCAGACATTGTTATTACAGACCACAAACAAAAAGGTGCCTCCTTATTGATATGGCAGTCCCTGCGGGCTGCAGTGTATCTTTGAAGATCTTCAAAAAGCTATCTTTTTTTAGAGTCACTTATTTCTATAGTTTTTTTTTTTATTGTTATATTGTCCTGTTCATAATAAAGCGCATGAAAGGAAATTTTTTGCAAGCCTTTTCTTTTTTTGTACTTTGTTATATGGTTTTATAACAACAAGGACCTTGAAATCGAAATCCAAAAAAAATGGCACATGGAAACATCCACTATCCCTGTTGTAGTTGGATCCCTCCGATTGGTTGGAAAAGATTCCAGTAAACTAATTGCAGTGATTCCTGGAAGGCCATGCCTTAATGAAATACAAAAAATTGTTCTCACGAGTACAGCCCACATCTTACGAAGGGCTTCGTCTATGTAAAATATTTGTGTATGTGTGCGCGTGTCAGTAGAAAATATCATGATGCCATTTTTAACCTTAGGTCTCTGGGCGGGACCCGGAATGAAATGTGTACACACCAGGAATCAAAGGAAATAAAATAGTAATAATCATAATAAAAACAACTTATGCTGTTCAAATGTCTCCTCACAGAATAAAACTGAGCGGATACAACTCCTAGAGCAAGAAGGAATAATACTACAAACAATAGTTATACTAATCAAATAATATAATTTAATAGGTAGAGAGATAGATGTAATCACTTAGTGGATAGATTATTAAAAAGCAAAGAGAAAGTGGAGGAACTTTAAAAAAAATATATCAGAGAGAGAGACCTAACTACTTTCATAACTGTATCTTTTTTCGAGCGACAAATTTTGCGGGTACACTTGACTGACACTGTTTTTTTTTTTTTGTTTGTTTTTTTCTTTCAATTGGCTCTTGCGCTTCGAGGTCTACTATTATCTATAATCAGATGAGTGTAATTCTTAGCTCTCTCTATAGATCTTGAATTTCGAAGTTGACACAGAAACAGAAGTTGACTACTCAGAAGTTAGCCCAGTTTCTTTCGTATCCTCACCAGCGATCCCCGTTGGGACATCTATATTTTCGCTGGTCTCGGATGTCTTTTCAGCATTCTTTGAGTCTTGTTACTCTAAAGGAGTCGTTGCCTTGAAGGTTTTCTCCTTCTCCGCCTTCTGCTTTTCTTCCTTTTTTGGATACAATTTTTTTAGGTGATGACCCATCTTTCGGCAATGATTTGTCTGGAGGATCTGCTTTACGGATAGCCTGAAAAAGAGCTCTTTTGATGAACCAACTCACAGCCATGTTCAACAAAAATGATTTCTTGACTGTCAAGGGCAAAACAATTTTTTTTTAAAATCAGAACACAAACAAGGAAAAACGGGGATTCATTTCAAACAAAAATATAACAAAAAAAAAAGAAAGTATTGAAACAAAAATCCGTCAATGCTAAACAATAAATCAATAGATTACCGTAAATGAAAAAAAAAAACTCCCGCAAAACGTTCCAAGTGACAAAAACTTGCCTACGTTACCTAATTCGTCTACTTTTATCTTTTCCTTTCAAGTGTATTTCGGCAATGATCTTCCACGCCACATTAAGAATCCCTATAAATGCTGGAAAAACAATAACAGTTACTAGATGTGAGAAACCTGTTTTCCTGAAAAATTGTTTTACTATTAGTTTGGTGCAAAAATAATGTCGTTTTCTCACATAGTAAACATAGTAACATATGTGGAAAAAACGACATTATTTTTGCACCAACCTAATAGAAAGATTTTATGAATTTCACCGAAAAGAACACTGGCTGCTCGGTCAGTATATGGCGAATTGCTGGTTATAATGAAACTGCTAATATTAACCATTAGGGATAAAGAAAATAAGGTCAATATTTTGATCCAACTTCGGTATTCAATGTGTGGAGAAAGGTGTAACTCGTGTAGCAACGTCTGCTCGATTAAGGAATCTCCATCTATAAAAGGCAGGATGTGTGTGTGTGTGTGTGTGTGTGTGTGTGTGTGTGTGTGTGTGTGTGTGTGTAACGAATGCACAGCCACGATTTCCGACGGATTTGCACCAAAATTTACATGGACATGATCCAAGATAGTGGGAAGGCCAACACCGACTTTGCATTTCCCAACTTCCATCGATAGTGGAAATAATCGATTTTTTCATGCTTCTACGGCAGTTTTCATGTAGTTTGCGGCCATTTTCTACTGGCCAGAGTGAGAGCCTATACCTGGCTGCCACGAATAGGCAGGAAGATTCTACTGGCCGGCGTGAGAGCCAACAGCTAACTGACACGAATGTTAACTAGCATGCTAGCATGCAAAAAAAAATCGATAGCTGCATTCGTCACAAGTGGGAAAAATTGGCTCATTCGCTTGCTTAAACTCAACGTTGATTCTGATTCCGCAGAACTGGGTTGGGTGTGAAAAAGTATTTGTTGTTAATATTCTTTTTTCATTCGGTTTTTCCAGTAACGAGTCCTTTTTTTAAAGCTGATCGTTTTGTGTTCATTTTGTTTAGTTCTTTTTTCGTAACAGATTTAATGTTTAGTATAGAGCTTAGAAAAAATTTGCATAGGCAAGACGTAAGGCATGTAGCAACATCAGCACAGCAAAGGGCACTCCTTTAAAGGCAAGGAAGAGCAAAAATATTTTAAGTCAAGTGATAGCGATTGCTGTATGAGTCGTACGATTTTTGAATCAAGCACGGGCAACGCTGGGCCATGCTGCTAATATATAATATTTCCTTATAAGGAATAAAAACATCTGACTACCAAAATGAACAATAGATAATCTTCAATTATTAATATCATCTACAAGTTAGTCTTTAGTATATCACTTCATCAGTCATAACCAAAATTCTCTTTGGCACAAATA
>OZ010616.1:24837479-24942479 GCA_963932145.1 Acanthosepion lycidas
GAGTCGCAGCGAGTTAAGTTCAGTTGAGTTCGAGTTCAAGTTCAAGTTCGCAGTTGGGGTTGGAGACAGACAAGCAAGCAGTTGCACCCGCCTCGAAGAAGCTGACTAAGATTCGCGCAAATTCTGAACTCAATTTCTAACCAAGAACAATTTATTTTTGAAGAACGACTTAGACTCACACCACCAAAACAAGTTTTACGGATATCACCTGAAGATACACCAAGAACCAGTTTCTTAAAGAACAAACAACTTAAGATGTTAAGACTCGCCTAACAAACACAAAGTGTCACGAATCCATATAGCGGGTTGGGAAGTAGATGCAGTCCTGTATTCAGCAACCATATATAAAATATTGTTATCCTTTTTTAACACATTTGAACTTTTCGAGTTATTATTTTATTTTATTTTACATATACTTGTGCGATATCGCCCTTATTCGAACTCGGCTTGCATTACGGCCCGGCGACTGATTGATTTCGTCTGCCTAAGATCAATTCACAACGTGGGTAGGTTAGACTGGAAATCAAAGCAGTTACTTCGGTAACCAGACGTTGGAAGCGAGCTAGAAACGACAAGGCTGATACCGAATCTAACCAGATTCCCATCCGAATCACCAAAAGGTTAGAACGTCACATTTGGTGCCGCGACCAATACCAAGCCAGCTGGTCGTCACAGGACAGGATAGCACGACGGACGCGGCTAGGCAGATGTCACATTTTGCGCAGCGACAACCAGGGGGACGTCACAATTGGTGCCGTGACAGCAGGATAAGACCCTGGATCAGCCGCTGCCACAGGAGTTGCAGAAAAATTTCGACCAGGACAACACACGGCGTCTCAAGGACTCAAATTGAAACAGATTAGAGTGGGAACCAAAGGACTTTGGTTGGCTATAACCATACGGTTCCAGATACTCTAGTACGACAACCCGGAACCTGAGAAGAACGAGCGGAAATCGTCTATCAGGTAGGACACTTTATTTTCGGTTGATCTCCCTATCTCGATTGTTGCTGCTCAGATTGTTTTTCTTTTGCTGTGTTAAATATGTCTGACTATGAGCCAGATAGGGTAGACATAGAGGAAGAGGGGGTTGAACAGGGATTGTCAGCAGACCTAAGAAAATTATTGGGTGGACCGAGGGTCCCGGCCTTTGATGGGAGTTCAAGTGATTTTAGGGACTGGCTGGCAGTCCTGGATAAGAGCCGCGTAATATATAGACTCTCAGAGGCCCTATATTTGGCGTATGATGCCACCAGAGGGAAAGCGTCTGAGTTTATAAAAGGACTCTTATCCAGTGAACCCTACTTGACATGGGAAAGGTTGGAAGAATTATTAACTCGGGAGTTCACTGACGAGGGGACGGCGATAGAGGTCATTAGAGCCCTCCTGAAGATGACGCAGCTGAGGGACGAAACCCCTGGAGAATTGGGGGCCCGAGCGGATAAACTGTCGTCATTAGCTTTCCCAGAGGTAGTGAGAAATAATGCGGACATGCAGGCCCAGTTGGCTGATCTGTATGTGGAAGCGCTCAGTGACAAGCGTGTTCGTCACGATGTGTTGAAGGAAGGACCGCTAAGATTATCGGCAGCAGTGGCGCTGGCCAAAGAGAACCAGGGAGTTTGGGAGAAAGTAAAAAGAGGTGGGAAGAAGCAAGAGCTAAGTCGAGAGGTCGGAAGAAAGGGGGAAGGAGGTAGACCCCAGACTTCGAACAGGATAAATGTACTAGGTGTGGGAAGAGGGGACACCTGGTCAAGTGGTGCGGGTTAAAAAAAGGTACCCCACCGATATCGTTAAAGAAGGCCGAGACCAAAAGACAAAACCAGGGAAAGGCCAGCGGGCCACCCCAGAATTAAGAGGGAGGGTGGCCCAGTTCAAAAGCAGGAAAGTAAAACGTTGGACATGTGGTCAGGAGAGCCACTTAGGTAGAGGGCAGGTCCCCCCAGGAATAAGGGAGAGGGTGGCCCAGTTGAAGAGAGGACGAGTTAAATGTTAGATATGTGGTCAGGTGGGCCACTTTGCGGTAAACTGTCCAACAAGAAGGTGCTGGTTTTGTAGGGCACCTGAAGAGGAACTGTATTCTTAGGAACAGCCGCAAGAGACAGGGAGAGGTCCAGCCGGGACGGCCCTGGTGCAGAAAACGCAGGACTCCCCCATATGAGAAGAATGAAAGGAGTTTGTTGCTAGCGGCGCCTATGTCTGGGATGACCCAAGGGTGGGAACCCAGGAAAAGGAAAGCCCAAGTATTCTCCTCGCTGACGCAGGAGAGGGAGCTGTCTTGTAGGGCAGAGATAGGCGGTAGAGCAGTGAAAGCCCTGATAGACACAGGAGCGTCTGTTTCATTGCTGAGAGAGGAAGCATACAGGTGGGCGAAACGGAAGAATGGGTTACAGGAAGCGGACATAGAGGTCACGCAGGCAGATGGAGCCCCCCTGGAGATAAAAGGGATGGCGAGGCTCTACGTAACCCACAACCTGTGTACAGAAGCAATCTTGGGAGAAGATTGGCTTCAGAGCCAGAGGGCTCGGATAGAGTTCAACCCCACTGTGCTGGTAGTGAATGGCGAGAGAACGCCATTGGGATACGCACCGGAAGAAGATATAACAATAGTGGTGGAGGAAGATGTAAAGCTACCCCCCAGAACGGCGGTGTCGGGAAAGGGTAGGCTAATGACAGGGAAGAAAATAGGAAAAGGAACCCTGCAATTGGTCCCTGTAGAAGGGAAGGGCCTAGAAGAAAATGAGGTAACTCTGAGGCAGTAGTAGAGGCAGCTGAATTAGTGCCCATTATGATGGTGAACCAGGCCCAAAAGACGATAAAGGTTAAGAGAGGGGAAGAGATTGGAAAAGCACTACCCCTACGAACTCTGAATCGAGTGAGATTCGAGGAGAAACGAGGAAAACTAGTAGAGCAAACAGAAGGAATAGGGGACGAAGATATATTGGCACCTGATCAATTTAGGGCCAGGGTGGGAGGTCTGCTGAGAAATAATCGAGATGTGGTGGCCAAATTAGATAGGGAATTGGGCCAGACCCACACAGTCAAAATGAAAATCGACACCGGCAATCACCCTCCTGTGAAATTGAAGCCCTACCGGACACGTATTCATAAGAGACCCCTTGTGGAAGAGGCAGTAGAAGAGATGTTGGAAGCTCGGATGATCGAAAGATCGATCTCCCCTTGGAGCTTTCCAATCGTGATAGTAGGTAAGAAAGATGGCGGGCACCGTTTTTGTGTAGATTTTAGGAAACTGAATTCTATATCGAAGCCGTTGGCGGTGCCATTACCACTAATCGATGACATATTCGCATTATTAGGGAAAGCGAAGTACTTCTCTACGTTGGACTTGAGGTCCGGGTATTGGCAGGTAGCCCTTGATGAGTCTGACAAGGAAAAGGCCGCATTTGCGTGTCACCTGGGACTATTTCAGTTCAGGGTGATGCCATTCGGTTTAGCCAATGCCCCGGGAATCTTCCAACAGCTGATGTCAATAGTGTTAGGAGGATGCGAGAGCTTTGCCATGGCATATTTAGATGATATTTTGATATTTTCAGAAACAGTAGAACAACATTTTTTCCATCTAAAACAAGTGTTGGGAAGACTAAGAAAGCACGGCTTAAAATTGAAATTGTCGAAGTGTCAGTTTCTGAAGGAGGAGACTAGATATTTGGGCTTTGTTATAAACGGAGACGGTATTAAACCCGACATGGATAAGGTGAAAGTCATAAGGGAAATGCCAGAACATAAGACAGTGAGACAAGTAAGAGGCTTTCTAGAAGCTATAGGGTACTACCGACGATTCGTCCCGGCATTCTCGAGAATTGCCATACCCTTAGTAGCCCTGACGAAGAAATACGCTAGGTTCAAGTGGACAGAAGACTGTCAACGAGCATTTGATACCTTAAAAGAACAGTTGACAGCCGTCCCACTGCTGACGTACCCAGACCTCAGCAAGCCCATGTTACTATACACTGATGCCAGTGAGCAGTGTGTAGGAGCAGTTCTTACCCAGCCGTGTCCCGATAAAGAAGAACCAGTGCTAGGCATACCAGAGGAGGTACCGATATACTTTCTCTCTCATAGGCTCTGAGACACAACAGAGATGGCCAGTAATAGAAAGAGAAGCATATGCTATCATGTATGCTCTCCAAAAACTGGACTACTACTTGAATGGTGCGGTTTTTACTATAAAGACAGACCACAAGCCTCTGCAGTACCTACTGCAAGTAGAATGGACAAATAATAAGATTCAACAGTGGGCGCTAAAGTTAAGTGGCTACCACTGTAAGATAGAGTATTTGGCAGGGAAGGAAAACACGTGTGCAGATTTACTCTCAAGAATACCGAAACAACTGGAAGAAAGATCTGTAAAAGTAGCGCAAGGAGTGGATGATAAAGCCTATAGAATCGGAGTAATTAACTCTAATAAGCTAAAAGATCGCCCTATGTTAGAATCGGACGAGGAAGGGGACGCACAGATAATAACTGATCGCTACTGGACAGAAGGAATTGAGAAGGAGTAGGCAGACAGTGAAATAGCTGCCCTTAGAGAAAAGGTGGAGGCAGAAGAGACCACTAAGTATGCCATAATAGAGGAAAGGCTGTATTATCTCTCAGGTAGGGATGAAGAAGTCAAGCCCAAGTTGTATGTGCCCAAAAGTTTAAGACCAGAGATATTGGAACAGTGCCACGAGAGGTTGGGTCACATGGGAATTGATAGGACATATGATGTAATAGGGAGAAAGTACTATTGGCCCAAATTGTACGGAGAGTTCACTATGTTCGGTGCTGTGTAGTGTGCCAGTCGCAGAGTAGAAGGCAGGAAATGGCACCATTGGAGGAGATGGACGTGCCGAACTTCCCCTTCGAGAAAGTGAGTATGGATGTATCAGGACCATGTGGGGAAACTGCACAAGGAAACAACTATATAGTGAGTTTTGTCGATTGGCTAAGTCATATGCAGTACCAGACAAGAAGGTGAAAACTGCAGCCGATTTGATAATAAGTGAAATCTTCCCTAGGTATGGCGCCCCTGTGCAACTTGTCACTGATAATGGCACAGAGAATATAAACAGCATAATGAGAGAAGTGCTGACAGGTTTGAATATAGAGCACGTAAAAACATCTCCATATCACCCCCAAGGAAACGCTAAAGTGGAAAGGTTTCATAGAACCTTGGGAGATGTGCTGGCCAAGCTGGCCAGAGAGAATACAGGAAATTGGGATTTGTATTTGACGCAGGCTCTGGCGGCCGTGAGGTTTACGATAAACGAAACCTCCAGATTTTCTCTTTACTTTATGTTGTTTGGCAGAGACGTGGTCCTGCCTGTGGATAAGGTGTTGAAGCCCCGAAGAAAGTATATGGGAGAAGATCATCATCAGTTGTTGCTGGAACAGCAACATAAAATATTTGTACATGCCAGAAGAATAATAAAGAGGGCACAGAAGAGAAGAAATGCTGAAAGAAAGGTAGTAGACTTCAAGGTTGGAGACCCTGTCTACTATAAAATCCAACAGAGAGAAGGAAAGCTGGACCAAAGATGGGAACCGTACTACCGGATAGTAGAGCAGACAGGTTCAGTATCATATGTAATATGGGATCAAGTGGCAGGACGAGCAAGGAGGGTCCATGTCAACAATCTGAAGAAGGCTGAAATAGCTAACCTGGAAATGAGCGAGCCGAGGCCTCAGAAGACAAGGACAAGGAAGGTAACTCTGGTTGAGCCGAAAGAAATGGAGACGGAGGAAGATTCCGAGGAAAATGAAGAGATAGATCGACTTAGCCAGATAGGCGAAGCGATTCGAGTGACGGAGTTGGAACCCTCGGCGGGGATCAGCGACGTTCAGTCGTCGCCTGAATCGGTGCAGAGAAGACCCTGTGATGTCAACGTCGCACCCCAATGCCCAAAGAAAAGGAAGAGAAAGACGAAGAGATCCAATCAAGCAGTCAAGGGCTCTAAAAAGAGACGCCCTAAACAAGACGAAGAGTTCAACGAGTGTGAGGAAGAGGATCAAATACCCCTTTCCCAACTCAGAGAAAGACTAAGAAACAGGAGAGATTTAGGCATCGAGTCAAGAACTAATGAAGACGTCCAGGGCGCGGACTCGAAGCAGAAGGAAGAATCAGGAGAGGAAGAAGAGGACAAAACACCTCCTGAACGGGAATTAAACACCGAGGGAAGGTTAGAGGTCGAGCAGGAACTACCTCTGAAGATGAGATTGAGAAGGGTGGAGAAACCCAAATCTCAATAGAACAAACAAGGCGGTGCAGAATAGAAGCACACGGTGTCGACAGATAACGACACTGGCTCATCCAAAAACCTACTGGCTGACTGTAGTGGATGTGGATGGAGGGGATGGAGTCGCGAGCTGCACCTCACGAAGGACGGAAGAAGATTATTGGCATTGCTAACTGGCCATCAGTGGTGTCATGAAGTACTACCTTAGGAGTGGGCGCCACGCACACCTGTCCGGACCATTCTGTCTGCTAGGAGTTAGAGGGGAGGGAAGAGCCGAATTGTTACAAACTTAGAAAGAAATTATGGAATAATTGAGTGAAGAATTGAACAAGACCGAATGGTTATGAAGAAAAAAAACAAAAAAACAAGACAATCTTGTTGCAGAAATGATCAAAATGAAAGGGTTGATGATGATGATGATGATGATGATGGTAGCTACACGAATGGTAGCAAGGTACAAGATGGAAACAGAATACATAGCTTTAGATTCGGGTAGAACAAAATTCATGTTGCTAACAGCTGAAGAAGCTAGAAAGTGTAAAAATGATGCTCTAGGGACATGTACATCGTTAAGCCCTATCTATATAGCTGGTAACCACAAAATGCGCATACTAAAATTGTTTGAAGGGAAGAAAGAGGGAATTAAGAGAACTTGTCAAGTAGAGGTATTAGCAAACACGGCATTACCACAAGCTATCAGTGTTTCAGACGGGGTGTGGGCAGTGGCCGCACAGAAGCCCATCAGCTTGTCTAGGGTATATGGGGGAGAGTCCACAAGGACATTAAGAGTAAGGCCACCATTATCCCTGTTAAAGTTACCCATGGGATGTTCGGCATTTGGGATATATATTTCCTTACCCCCCCTATTACCAGGAAGAAGAAAGATATGAAGAGAAAGATTCAATCATAGAAATGATTGGCAGAAGCTTAGTCAATTGTACAGAGTTGTGGGAGCCAATAGTGAAGGGGATTCTCCAATGTTACCTTGAATAAAATTCCAGTACTAATGAAGCTGATAGAAAAGATCGATATGGATCAATTGAGGGACAAGTTAAGTGCATTGGGAAATGAAGATATGGCTTGGGAAGTTGATGAGCAGATCGCGATAAGTTAGTCGGCAATGATGGGTACATTCATAATTATAGCCATAGTGGGTATGGCAATATGGAAGATTAGGAGTAAGAGGAAATTAACTAGCGATAATCAAATGAGCATGCAGCAACTCGAGAGGGAGATGCCGAGCAGTGTTCCTTACTCATACAGAATCGCCAAAGAAATTGCAGAAAGACCGGCGGAGGAGGCTGGCGTGAGAGCGACACGTGCGGCGGAAAAAAACCCTACAGCGGAGAGAAAAACATTGACCAAGAAAAACAAGCCATAATAACCACACACATACACCCACAGGCATACGCACACATTACATTTGCATGTAGAACAAAAGAAGATGAAAAGAACATTACAATTGCATGTAGAACAGAAGAAGATGAAAAGAACATTACATTGGCATGTAGAACAGAAGAAGATGAAAAGAACATTACATTGGCATGTAGAACAGAAGAAGATGAAAAGAACATTACATTTGCATGTAGAACAGAAGAAGATGAAAAGAACATTACATTGGCATGTAGAACGAAGAAGATGAAAAGATCATTACATTGGCATGTAGAACGAAGAAGATGAAAAGAACATTACAATTGCATGTAGAACAGAAGATGATGAAAAGTACATCACCTTGCATGTAAAACCGTAAAAAAAGAAAAGAAGAATAGAATTGCATAGGAAAGATGCATGATGCCATATACGAGTGAAAGACAAATAGGTTACGGGAGGATTGTGACACTATTTGGCTTGCTAAAAAAAGAAAGAAGAAAAAAAAGAAAGGCGAGAATTAAAGTTAGGTGATAAGAAGTCATCACGAAAAGGACACTAAGCGGTGTTATTTTTCTGACAAAGAAAAGTGGTAAAATTTTTTATTTCCATTGTCGAGAAAGGAAGATACTGGATTTAATCTGATTTATGTTACGGGTGGGTGAAAATTCCAGGCTGGTCAAATGACCTACAGGGCAGAATTCTAAATAGATAAAAATTATTTTGGATCAACACCAGAATTACAAAAACAAAAGACTGGGCCGTTGGCTATCTACGAAGATCTTTGTGCCAGGGCCTGGCTATGATAAGAAAATTATTTTTAATTAATGCCAGAATGCGATCTCATCATATGACCACCCACTTGATGCTGGCGAAAAGCTGGTTGACGAATTCCAGGTGATTTGGTTAAGATAAAGAGTCTAGGGTGTGAGGTCTCCTCGAAGAGAAGAAAGAAAAAGAAAAGAAAGAAAAAGAAAAGAAAGAAAAAAAAAACGAGAAGATAATTTTTTTTTCTTTGAGCAAGATTTTTTTAAACCGAGGCTAGTCTGGCCACACCTACGCTGCTGAGCGCCCATTGGCTGAATGGTGGCATGAGCGTTAGGCGGAGGTAATCATATGAAGAAGGAGAGGAGGCCTGTTGCGCCCCCTGAAGGGATAGGTGTGAGATGCCACTGTGAGAGAGAGGGGAAACCCGTTGACACCCTCTGAGGATATGGGTGAGATACCAATATGAGAACAGAAGAAGGTGGGAAGACTTCCAAAAATAGAAAATAATAAAATTTTCCTGACCGAAAACAAAGAAGTGGATTGTGGGTTTAGAATTATCAAGAATATGTGTTATTACTAATAACACATGTTATTACTAATAAGAATATATTTTATTAATAATAATATATGGTATTACTGCTATTTGTTACCAATAAGAAAATATGTTTGTACTAATAACAAAATATCATATTGCTAATAACAAAATATGTTATTACTAACTATACCGCAACGAGCTCAGAATCTTTTCAACGACATATTCCTACAGCCTTGTTAGTACATTTGTTGAAAATGTAGACAGGTTCAGTGAAAGTTTTATTTCAAAATATTTTTGAAAGATTAAAGCCAACTAAAATGTTTATGATAATTTCTCAGTCGTAAGAATATTTAAACTAAAAATCCTTCTTCCTAATACTCGTTCATTTTTTGTATATGCAGCGTGTATAAAAAGAAGTATTAGGTTGATGCAAAAATAATGACGTTTTCTCACATAGTAACATATGTGAGAAAACGTCATTATTTTTGCACCAACCTAATAATATATTAAGTATGCTATGTGAAACACACTAGTAAGCATATATTTTTGTACACGCAAATACTGGAACAAAATTGTGTATGCGTATGTTCTCCACCCAATTGGCTCCGGGCTAAGTAACAATTTAACTCTCTGCTTTCCGGCGGAGAGGAACCCGGACGAAGCTCCGCCGAAGGGCAGAGTCTCGTTCGGGGTGGTTGATTGCCCCTGAACCCGTTTATGCGGGTTCAAAGAAGGAATATTTTTGGCCGAGCCTACGGGCTCGGAAATCCCACGTTAAACCCGTCCTTGTGCCATATGTAACCCTCGTGGCGGGGCTAAATAAATATTACTCCCACATACTTGTCTATGAGTAAATGTATTTAAACATACATAAGTGAATACACTCTCTCGACGCATAATCATACACACAAAAAACACAATCTACATTTTTTACTTTGTCTTGAAAATCTGTGTTATCTAATCAACGCAAATTTTTTCCACTAATCTCGTTTCGAGTCAATTTTCTTCGTCTTGCCTTTTATATGACAGCTGAATACAAATTAATTCTGACTTTAGCCAAATTTCATTTTTAATTGCGCACTCAGGATTCTACTTAGAGTGAAAACTGATATCAGTGTGGATCTAGGTGGCTTTATAAATGTATACTATTTTTCTCACTAAGATTATACTATGAGACTTTATGGAGTTGATGCTTTCACAATTAAATTAGTATTAATCAAGTGATATTGGTAAAAATTAATCTTACAAGAACTCTCCACCATGCCACACAAGCAGACATGGCTGTCAGACAATTTCAGCGACCACTCACACCTCATATCTGGTCACCTAACACCCTAGACTGCAACAACCTCGATTATTATGTGTGGGGTGCAGTTGAAAGAGAGACCAACAAAACTCCTTGTAACACCAGACATGAACTGAAGGCAAGGATTATGGTGGCATTCACCAACTTAAACAAGGAGATTGTCCAGAATAATTGCTGAAGATTCTGAAGTTGTCTGGAGTCCGTGGCTGAAGCCAATGGTGATTTTATTAATTTTTTATTTGTTTACTCTTTAGTATTTCCCCAAGGCAGGATGAACACAAGATCTTCTTTCTTATGCGCGGTGACCATACGCATGTTTATGTTTGATGGATAAAAATTGCCCAGCCCCCGCGATCACTGTTACGCTGTTGTTGATATTACATCGGCCCAAACACTTTTAGCGCAATAAAGTTGTTGCCATCTCAAATGAGGAGAGAAGAAATTAATCCCGACCAAAAGAAATATGTCATGTTAACTTTAGTTCTCAATATCTATTTTTATTTCTAAATATATTTGCTATAAGATTTGATAATATGAGGTTTTATTATTCCCTTCTATTTTTAATTTATTTATTGGTATTCATTGGTTAAATTTCAGTTATAAAATGATTGACAGGATCATAAAAAACAAAATATAAAAAGAGAAAGAAGAATCTGTAAAAAAAAGAAAGAATTTGTAAAAAAAAAAAGAATTTGTAAAAAAAAAAATTAATGACGGCAGCACAACATTGGAAACTGGCGAAAATTGAAGAG
The DNA here is from genome assembly GCA_963932145.1 of Acanthosepion lycidas. Classification (NCBI taxonomy): domain Eukaryota; kingdom Metazoa; phylum Mollusca; class Cephalopoda; order Sepiida; family Sepiidae; genus Acanthosepion; species Acanthosepion lycidas. Next base: position 24,848,444 of record OZ010616.1, read on the forward strand.
AGATCATACAACAAGGAGAAAGGTAATTGAAAAATTAGTTTTAAAAGCCATTATTTAAAAGGGGGCAATAGACGAGAAAAGTGAATTAACTAACAAGAAAATATTTGAAGAGAGAGGTGTAAAATTAAATAAAATATGTAGAATATTGCCTAAAAATATGAAAACGGCCAAACTATCAACTTTAAGTAAGCAGGCACAAAAAGAAACGAAATATATGAAAACTGACTTCTCAACATTATTTTTAGTGATGAATACAGAGCTATATCAGATAGACCTGATAGGTGGCCTAATGGTAAGATTCTTCAGTGCCATAATAGTTTTGGGGGTATTATTTTATGCAGTAAATTATTTCAAAGTCGATGTTAGTATCAAGATAAGTACAAAGAATTGTTTTTTAGTTGCACAGGTCACAACCAAAAGTGAAAGAGTATATTCATACAAAACGAAATTCTAACACTTATTCAGTTAACTATTGCCTACTTTGTCAATAATATTTTTTAATTCAACAGAATTCAATTGCCCCGTCGTCTCAAACAGATTCTTCAGATATTAATTCGTTTGAAAAATTTCGGGCAGATACGAAACTTTAAGAAAAATAATCTGGGTGAATAGATGCTGCCTAAAACACGGAAAATAGAGCCTTGCTTGCTCAAACAGGGAAAATGGAACTTTGCTTGCTCAAACAGTGAAAATAGAGCCTTGATTGCTCAAAAAGGGTAAAAGAACCTTGCTTACTCGAACAGGAAAAATAGAGCCTTGCTTATTCAAACAGGGAAATTAGAGCGTTGCTTGCACAAACAGGGAAAATAGAACATTCCTTGCTCAAACAGGGAAAATAGAACCTTGCTTGCACAAACAGGGAAAAAGAGCCTTGCTTGCACAAACAGGGAAAATAGAACCTTCCTTGCTCAAACAGGAAAAATAGAGCCTTGCTTGCTCAAACAGGGAAAATAGAATCTTGCTTATTCAAAAAGGGAAAATGGAGCCTTGCTTATTCAAACAGGAAAAATAGAACCTTCCTTGCTCAAACTGTGAAAATAGAGGCATACTTATTGTGTTGTTTTTCATGACCGAGTGGGAAATGGTAAAGCAAACTGGATTAAACGGTGGTTCCCACTAAAAAGAGGGGCCCGGGTCCGATCTCTATGGGGGGAACAGATTTTGTTTATTAAGATTTTTCGAATGTGCAGGCTGATAGATGTAACTCACACTGTTTAATGAATAAAATTAGGGCGTCTGTTTCAAGCAGAGTATCCACTATAAAAACATTTGACGATATATATTAACGAAAACTTTTCTTTACTAACCCGTTTTGTCCCTAATACCTGGATAAATTAAGAAAGTGTTTACTTTTGTCTTTTTTGTATTGTCTTTACAGATATATTTTATTTATATTTCAATTTTTAAATATATATGCAGTTATGACCACACTATCAATCTCTTATGCTTTTAAAGTTTGTCATTAATACGAGTAGTAATGTGAAAGAGTACACACACACACACATATATATATATATATATATATATATATATATATATATATATATATATATATATATATATATATATTATATATATATAATAAAAAGGCTTAAACACTAACATTCCATGGTCATAATTTATTCCATTGGAATCGTAAATACGATCCAATTCATCAGACCTACAAATTCAAAAAGAAAACAGAAAAAAAAACAGAAAAAAAAACAGAAAAAAAAGAAAACAGAAAAAATGTGTATATTTACCACTGATATTATCATTATCTATCTATCTATCTATCTATCTATATATATATATATATATATATATATATATATATATATATATATATATATATAAAAGTAAACATTGAAGTCAACACTCAGGGGCGACAGACTGTTTTATGCTAGACGCAATCGTCAGGCCACCTAGCATGAAACAGCCTGTCGCCTCTGAGTGTTGACTTCAATGTTTACTTTTATATATATATATATAGAGAGAGAGAGATTTTATATTATATATATATATAGAGAGAGAGAGAGAGATTTTTATATTTACATACGCTCTATCTTTGATATTGAGTACTTTACCCCATAAATATAGCATAGCTTAAAATTATATTTCTTCATATATATACATACATTCATACATACACACACACGCGCGCGCGCACACACACACACTTATATATATATATATATATATATATATATATATATATATATATATATATATATATATATATATAGAAAGAGAGAGAGAGAGAAAAACAACATGCAAGCAAACACGATCTCTAGGAATATTGCTTCAAGTAATGTTCAAACCGAAAGAGAAGAAAAGATAAAACTAAGTGACGTAAAACTGATAAGGGCTATTGAATATCGACGAACCTATGTTAACATGTAGAATATTAAAATCAGAATTCATTTAGGTATAATTTCACATTTGTATAATCATTCATATGCTTCTCTGGTCATTATGAATCTATATCCTTTGGATTTTGTTATAAGTAAAAACTTCTGTTGTAATTTGTTTGCAAAATAAAGCCTTCCATCCTCTAAAAGTTATTATGAATATTTTTTATTAAATATAGGTATAATAGGTTTGAACTCTCATGATATATTGCGCAATTGCGCATATATTCTTTGAGCTCATGACAGCAGCAAGGTTGCAGCTGATTACCTTACCAGAACCAAATTCCTGAGCAATAAACTGTATATGTTTCGATCCTCCAGATTCACTATTGATATTTTAACTGTTATTATTCACAGAACCAATGTAGCACTTGATGGTAATTGAGCAATTTTCTTACATATCCCAAAGGTTTTGACAAAGGGGTTTGCTACAAAAACTCCCCAGTTCTCACATATATGGAAGAGTTTACGCAATCGTAATATCATTTCTCAAAGGTAGATTCTCTGTCGTTATGGAATAGTTCTTCAATATATTCGTCCCATCTTTAAAGTATCTCTTTATAATTAACGTTCTTTTTTTTAGATTTTAGTCATCCATGTCTTCTCTGCTATTATTATTTTTATGATTTCATACAAGACTGTTATTGTGTACATTCCATAATGTCTTTTATCTCGGTATATTTCTCGTCGAGTCATACATCTTTTACCTGCCTAATTTTTTATCTAATGTTTTTTGTTTAATATTTCTATTTATTGTCTTCACTATGTCTCTTTTTATCATCTGTCATTCAATTATCTCTCTTTCGCCGACGATACTAAAGCTTCTTTTACAATATTCCAATTAGAATCGTATATTTGCTCTTAACTGCATCTGCATACATCTTCATGTGAACTAAGTCATCCAAGAGTCAATTGTACTACTGTTTAGGCATTTATTTAGGCTTCTTTAATTTGAGTAATTAGTCAAAATTTACATATGACTAGAAGGTCGTCGCTCCCAGAGTCAACACTTGGATAAGTTTAAGAATACAACTATACTTCTGAAACTTTTATTGATTGTCAGTCATAATGATTGTCGAATATCTTTTGTATACCCACTACTAGGCATTTAAACATCAACTCGGAGAAAGCAAAATCAAACAAGTACAAAAATTTAAATATCTGGGAAGTGTTTGAACAGCGGATGGAAAGTGATCTGAAGGAGCATTGAGATAGCCAAAAGTATCTTCCAAAAGCTAAGCAGAGTACTAAAAAAAAAGAAAAATATTACTAGAATGAAAAAAAAAATACTAGACTGCTACGAGATATCTTTCTTCCTATATGACAGTGAGTGCTGGACAATCTCCTCAGATATGAAGTAGAGACTTTGAAGTAACAGAAATGTGGTTCTACTGAAGGATGATGAGGATACCGAGGACCGAACATGTGAGCAACGACGAAGTTTTAGAGAAAATGGAAACAAAAAAGAAAATTCAGGAAGTGACAGTTGAAATTTCTAGGGCGCATAATGAGGAAGGAGGCTTGGGAAACTTGATACTCATGTGACAGGCAAGGGGGCAAAGGAAGATAACACATAACATATTTAGTGAGGTTGAGTAAATGGATGACAGAACAGGTATTAAGAAAAAATAACAGAAACACAAAGTTCATTAAGAACTACAACGGACAGGAAGTTGTGGAGAGCCATGATCACCTACGTCAATGTGAGAACACGGCACATAAAAAATACTGGGAAATTCCATTCCATGACGTCACGAACTTTGTTTCGTGGTCCAAGTCTGCATTTGTCTGTTATATCAATACCTCGTTTCTTTCCTTTCGTTTGCGAATTGATTTTTTGCATTATGAAGTGTTATAAAACGTATCTGATTTTTCTTTCGTGTCGTGAGATGATGACGTGTATGTTACTATATCTTCACGAGAATTCTGACCGTTACCAGTATGCCTGTTTTGCATAACCATCTAGTTTCGCATATCGATAATACTGATGCCTATATTTTCTATTTTTAATTTGACATTTTCTAACTTTCCAATTTGAGAGAATGTTATAGCGTTTTATTTATTTATTTATTTATTTACTGACAGTCGCTTGATGATGTTCAGGTGACACCTGTCGTACACGTTTCTCCTTACGAGCGAAGAATCAGTCCCAAGGGAGCTAACCTCTACGCTGTTTTTAGTTACTTTTGTATTTCTTAGAGTCATTATTTTTTTTTTGGGGGGGGGAATGGAATGTTTTTTTCAATTACAATCTCAAACGCGTCTACATTAGTTCATTTAAGTCATGTTGTTCTTTGAGAAATATTGCAGTTTATTAATTATTTTCTTTTTCTAATGTTACTTTCTTTCAGTCTTAGTTCTTTAACGATGATTACGAGTTTTTGTCTTCTGTAATGATTTCCTTTATTATATCATTTTGTTCCTTAACTTGCTGGCTAAGATTTTTTTCCATTTTAGTTTATTTATTTTTATATCTGTGTCTCTTTATTTTTTCTTTATTTTTTCTTTATTTTTATTTTTTATTGTTTGTTTGTTTTTTTGTTTTTTGTTTTTTTTTTCTGTTTGGATTTTTTGCTAAAAATTTCTTCTTTCTCTACATGTTCTATATATCTATACTTTTTCATATCTATATATCTATTTGCTCATATATGTCTGTCTGTTAGTATCTATCTATCTATCTATCTATCTCAATCTGTTCATATCTATCTATCTATCTCAATACGTTCATATCATTTCGGTTTGTTTATATCTATTTTCCTATCAAGCTATCTATCGATCTATCTCAGCCTGTTCACATCTATCTATCTATCTATTTATCTATCTATCTCAGTCCATATCTATCTATTTCAGTTTTCTCGTATCTATTTCAGTCTGTTTATATGTATCAATCTCTGTCTGTTCATATCTATCTATCTATCTATCTATCTATCTATCTATCTCAGTCTCTTCATATGTATCTATCTATCTCATTATATTTATATTTATCTATTGTTACGAATTTTATCTCTCAGCGAAATTCAAATATAAAAAAAAACTTGCGAAAAAATTTTAAAAAGTGACATTTTCTATTCAGTTAGGGACCAATACAAGCACAGATGACGTTTAGAAAACAAACACGAAATGTAAAGTTATACTTATTTTAATATAATAAAGATATAGAGTTGAAGAGGGATGAAACGATAAAGAAAGAACAGGAGAAAGTAAAAAACAAATATAAAAATTATTATGAGAAATGTTCAATGGTTTACTTGCCTGTTGAATAATCTTATCCATTTCTGATCATTACTTCTGTTTCTTTTCTTTTTCTAAATAGTTCAAGGCAGTTTTGTCATGGTTGAGTTGCTTCTCTTTATATGTAGAAATATTTCGTTCGATCAGTGTTGTTTATTTGTATAATTATCGTACTGAAAACGCTTTGCTTTTCATTCATGGTGGATAGAGTCCATCTTCGTTTTTGAGTTCCTGATTATCCCAGAAGTTTCTAACTTCCCGTCTCATGAAGATCGGATGAAAATTTTACGTGAGAGCGCCATCTCACGGAGAAAGAAATAAAAAAAATTGAACGTCTTCTTGGTGTAATGGCTTGTGAATTCTTAATATTATCCAATTTTGAAGCAACAGAAAAAAAAGAATGAAAGAAAAATTATTAAATGTTAGGTCAGAAAGCTCATCAGATTTTCTAAATTTATATAACTTTATTAGGGAAAAGGTGTTTATTAAGAAGTCAATAATTAATGTTAATGAATAACTTTCCATGGATATATTTTGTAAATTTAAATGGAGCCAGACTGTATGGCTTATGATAACAACGTTTAATTATTCTTAATTCCTGTTCTTTTATTGTTCTCTTTCCTTAATAGTATTTTTCTTTTCTTTTTTCTCGTATTCTCTAATACTCAATAAGCGCCTAGCTCTTAGTGGCTTTATTGCCTTGCTCGGGTTGAAATGATTAAAATAAGTTAATTCCAGATATTTATAAAATATGAATGCTAACAATTTTTTTAATAATAATAATAATAATAATAATTAGAATATTACTGCCAAGGTGTTCCTGTTATTTATCTAGATATCCTTGATAAGCTCCAAAAAAGAATTTACAATATTATCAGTCCTGATCTGGCATCTCGGCTTCAGTCACCTTCCCACAGCCGTAATGTTACCTCTCCATGGCTTTTCTATAAATACTTTCATGGAAAGTGTTCGGGTGAGCTCTTCGTTATTGTACATAGACTTTATGAATTTAAGCGCAATACTAGACTGGCGTCTAGATCTCATCAATTTACAGTTGAGCTGGCTAGATCTAGCCGCAAGTTCTATGCTAAGAGTTTCTTTTCTTGCACTTCTTGCATGTAGAACTCCCTTCCGGCTCCATGCGTTCCAGCCAACTTTAATCGGAAAATATTTAAATGCAATGTCAATCGCTATCTACTGTCCTCCTGATTACTCTTTTTATTCTCGGTCATTAGTAATGTTTCTGTTTCTAATTCTTCCATACCCAGTAACCCTTTGTGTCTTAGTGACTTTTCTGCCTTGTTTGGGGGGGAACTTGATTAAATATATATATATGTGTGTGTGTGTGTGTGTATGTGTGTGTGTGTTCTGCATCTTTATTGTTGGTTATCCAAAAGTAAAGAACTGATGTCTTTAGCAATGTCGTTATTTGTTCCTTGCGAAATGTTGCATGCTCGTTTATCAGGCCACCATTTATGTGATGCCTTTCATACTTAAAGGTTATACAAACACAGAAATGAGTTTTGTTGTCGAGCCGTATACACATATATCGCTTTAATGAACGGTCTAATATTTACAATTTTGTCATTGTAATTATTTTCATGTGTGTACGTTCATTTGCAGAGATGTGGTGAGGGGTGTGTCAGTGCATGTTCGGTGGATGGAGACAGCTTGTGTGTTCCTGGATGAACGTGTTTTCTGAGAAAAGAATAAAACCATACTAGGTACATGAATGACGTCATTAGGAAAACTTCGCAGTTATTCAAAAACAAGTTGCAAAGCAGAAAATGTACAACGGAAGAGGAAGAGAACTGAAGCAAATTCTTGCACGCAGTGTTCTGAAGCTTTCTTTAAAAAATTGTATAGGTTGAATTCGAACGAAAAAATTTCTGGAGACACACATTTCTGTCAAATTATAATATGGCAAAGTATGCTAACATAAAATCCTAAAACGTTAAATTAAAAATTGATAAAGTAAAGGATAATGTAAAAATAAATAGCTATCTGATTATTATTATTATTATTATTATTATTATTATTATTATTATTATTATTATTATTTCAAAGGAAATAAAACAATAATAATAATAGGTTTCTCGTGTATACTTATTTCTTTTGTAAAAAAAAAAAGAAAAAAGAAACCTAACACAGATTTTACATAGATAAAGCTCTCTTTATAATGTGTGATCTGTACTTTTGAGTACAATTTTTTTGAATTCCTTCAATAAGTATTGGAACCTTTTCCAATCAATCAGAGGGCTCCAACTACAACTAGAATTATTGATATTCTCATGTGGCACATTTTTCAGATTTCCATTTCAAGATTCTTTTATTTTGATAGTATTATTATTATTATTATTATTATTATTATTATTATTATTATTATCATCATCATTAGCATTATTATTACTATCATCATTATTATCATCATTACTATTATTATTATTATTATTATTAGTAGTAGTAGTAGTAGTAGTAGTAGTAGTAGTAGTAGTAGTAGTAGTAGTAGTAGTAGTATTTCCTTTGGTTTCTGGTGCATACCCGACCAGAGACCTATGGTTAGAAATGGCATCATGACATTTTCCACTCAGCAGTTTTGGGGAAAAAAATTCACATATTTTACATAGATAAAGCTCTTTATAAGGTGTGGGCTGTACTTGTGAGAACAATTGTTTGTATTTCTTTAAGGCTTGGGCTATCAGAGATTCCTTCAATGAGTCTACTGGAATCTTTTCCAATCAATCTGAGGTCTACAACTACAACTGGAATTGTTAATGTTCTCATTTTTTAGATTTCGATTTCAAGGTGCTTGTATTTTGGTAGATTTTGAAGATCTTCAAAGATACATTGCAGTCTGCAAGGACTGTCATGTCAGCAATTTAAGGAAATTTGCTATCACTGAAGAGACTTTTTACATTTCCAAAGTCTTAAGCCGTAACACTATCAAAGGCTTTACGTTAATCTATCCAAGCTGTGCAGAGATTTTTACCTTTTTTCCTGCAATTTTCCGGGATCATTTTATTTATTAGTAGTTGATCTTGGCAACCAGATGAACATCTTCGACATCGATTCTGTTTCAAAAGAAGAATGTTGTTTTCATCAAGAAAAGAATAAGTACAGTTTTTCAGGACAAATGTGATCGATTTATATGTAGGGGACAGACATGTTATTGACCTATAATTTGGGGGATCACCTGTTTTATCCGTTTTTGGCAGGGGATATGTAATACCTTCAGTGATCCATTCTAGAATTTCACTGGGGTTAGTAATTGCTATTAATAATGTTAGCACAAGATTGTGGATTGATGACAGATTGAGCCAAAAGTTATCTACCTTTTATTATTATTATTATTATTATTATTATTATTATTATTATTATTGTGCAACACAAGACAACGATATCTCTCATATGAAAGGAATTGTATTACATTACGAATGTATTTGACAGTTTGGCACACTGTCAAATATCTTCGAAATATCCACAGCAAACGGTTCGAGTTTCACCATTCTTATCTAAAGCTTCCAGGCTCTTTCAGCAATAATCATTATATCGGTAGTAAACCAAGAGAAACGGAAGCCATATACTTACCTGAAAGAAAAACCTGCGAAGTGAGATGTTTAACTAATTCAGAGTTGATTAGAGCTACTAGTGCTTTGCCAAAAAGTGGTAGAAGGTTAATAAGCCTATAGTTATAAGAATCAGAAGGTACGTCTGAGTTCTTAAAGGCTGGAATTACCGAATAGGGTCTCCAATCATAGATAGATAGATAGATAGATAGATAGATAGATAGATAGATAGATAGATAGATAGATAGATATGAACAGACTGGATAGATAGATAGATAGATAGATAGATAGATAGATAGATAGATAGATAGATAGATAGATAGATATGAACAGACTGGGTTATAGATAAATATGAACAGACATAGATAGATAGATAGATAGATAGATAGATAGATAGATAGATAGATAGATAGATAGATAGATAGATATGTGACGTCGTCCCCTGGTCGCAGCGCCAACCGTGACGTTCTATCCTAGTCTACCACGGCACCAAGTGTGACGTCCCTAAACAGCACCAATTGTGACGTCCTCGCCGCGGTGCCAGCCGTTCGCTCCTCGCTGCTCCGTTCGGGTGTCGCTGCTCCAAATGTGACGTCCTAACCTTTTGGTGATTCGGGTGGGAATCTGGTTAGATTTGATATCAGCCTCGTCGTTCCCAACTCGCTTCCAACGCCTGGTTACCAAGGTAACTGCACTGATCCCCCAGACCGCCTACCCACGTTGTGAATTGATCTTAGGCAGACGAGATCAAACAGTGGTTGGGGCCGTACTGCAAACCGAGTTCAACGGGGGTGATACCACACAAATATGCATAAAAGACAATAAAATGAAAACTCAAAAGTTCAAAGTATCAAAAAAGAAAAAAAGTAACAAACTTTATGTCTAGTTGTTCGATACATAGGACTGCATCTATCTCCCGACCCGTTCTATGGATTGTGACACGTCGTTTTCCGCTAGGCAAGTTTTAACACTTCAAGTTGTCTGCTCTCTAAGAAATTGGTGTTTCGGTGGGTCTTTGGACGAAAGTCAAAAAAAAAACTTATTTCGGTGATCTGGATCTAAGTCGCTCTTCAAAATAATTGTTCTTGGTTTGAAGAGGGGTCCGGAATGTGCGTGAAGCTTGGTCAGCTATCTGCGAGGCTTGCTTCAACTGGAGACTGACTCTGGGAACTGCTGGGACTCAACTCAACTCTGCTCGTTGTGGCTTCGTTTATATGGGCGCCGACCAAAACCGGGGTGAGTTTGTCGGCGCCGGGGGGTTCCTCGATAATTCTAAATACATATCCACCTCTCTGGTTAGGAATTTCCACCTTTTTCCATTTTTGGGAACCTTTCCTCACTCCCACCTTCTCATCATACTTCAGAGGGGCGTGAACTGCCCTCCCCACATCTTCGTAGCAACCTCATCCTCCAGATGGGCTGCAACAGCCTCCCTCGTGCGTCACGTGATCACCACTCGACCAATGATGTCTTAGTCGGGCGTGGACGAATTCGCCGCTTTGTTTCAGGAAGAAAAAAAAATATCTTGCTTAACTAAAAAAAAATTATCTTCTCTTCTCTTTCCCTTTTCTTCCTCTTAATGGTGTTATCATTTCTCTGGCCGCGAACGGGACAATATGACAATGGCGGTCATAACTCTTGTTCTACACGTGGTTTACGTCAGGTATTTTATCGCTAATTATCAGGATGTGTGGTCTTCCTAACACGGTCTCAAAAAGAAACATCTCCAAAGTTTCAGTCAGTCTGTCGCCTCGAAGAAAGAAAAAAAAAACACCTCTAGGTTCCCATTCATTTTCCTTCGGTACATATTTCTGATAACATAATTTTATTATCGCAGGCCAAGGATGTTCCGTCGAAGGAAAATCGGTCAACGGACACTAGTAGGTGGTCCTTAATTTTTCATATCTGTCCAAAGTCCCTTTAGTTGCCTGTTTTTCGTCACTTATCGAAATAACATTTTCATTTGAATTTTTTTTTCTTTGGCCAGCCGGTCTGTAGTTGATAATAAGATGTCTTCCCGTACCAATAGTTTGTTTTCATATCCTTAGATAACACAGCGGATGCCAAAACATATCTGATTCTTTCCTTCTTTCCCTTTCTTTTTACTCAGAATTTCCCTGTCATTGTAATGACACTCTTTCGCCATTTGTTACTTATCAAAATATCCTTTTATCCATTGTCTCTTAGCCGTGTGTGTGTTCTTGCTTATCAAATGCCTGTTCTTTTCCTCTTTTCTTTCTTTTCCCTTTCTGCCTCGTTAAATGGTGCCACAATCCTCCCCTAACCGATTTGTCATTTACCCGTATATGACAACTAAACCCAAATACACCATTTAACATACATCATGCATTTGTCCCATGCAATTCTATACTACTTTCCTACAGGCAGCGTAATGTTCTCTTTCAAGTTCTTCTGTTCTACATGCAATGTAATGTTCTTTTTCATCTTCTTCTGTTCTACATGCAAATGTAATGTTCTCTTTCAAGTTCTTCTGTTCTACATGCAATGTAATGTTCTTTTTCATCTTCTTCTGTTCTACATGCAAATGTAATGTTCTCTTTCAAGTTCTTCTGTTCTACATGCAATGTAATGTTCTTTTTCATCTTCTCTCTGTTCTACATGCAAATGTAATGTTCTCTTTCAAGTTCTTCTGTCCTACATGCAATGTAATGTTCTTTTTCAAGTTCCTCTATTCTATATGTAATGTAATGTGTGCGTGTGCCTGTGGGTGCAGATGTGGTTACTATGGCTTGTTCTTCTTGGTCAATGTTTTCCTGTCCGCTGTGGGAGGTTTTTCCGCCGCACGTGGCGGTCTCACGCCAGCCTCCTCCGCTGGTCTTCCTGCAATTTCTTCGCCGATTCTGTATGAGTAAGGAACACTGCTCGGCATCTCCCTCTCGAGTTGCTGCATGCGCATTGGATTGTCGTTCGTTAATCTCCTCTTACTCTTAATCTTCCATACTACTATACCCCCGATGGCTATAACTATGAATGTACCAATCACTATTGACCAACTTATCGCGATCTGCTCATCGCCTTCTCAAGCCATACCTTCATTTCCCAACGCACTTAACTTGTCCCTCAATTGATCCATATCGATCTTTTCTATCGGCTTCATTAGTTCTGGCATTTTATTCAAGGTAACATTGGAGAATCCCTTCACTATTGGCTCCCATAATTCTGTACAATTGACTAAGCCTCTGCCAATCATTTCTATGATTGAATCTTTCTCTTCATATCTTTCTTCTTCCTGGTAATAGCGGGATAAGGAAATAGATATCACAACTGCCGAACATCCCATGGGTAACTTTAACAGGGATAATGGTGGCCTTACTCTTAATGTCCTTGTGGACTCTCCCTCACACACCCTAGACAAGCTGATAGGTTTCTGTGTGGCTACTGCCCACACCCCGTCTGAAACACTGATAGCTTGTGGTAATGCCGTGTTTGCTAATACCTCCACTTGGCAGGTTCTCTTAATTCCTTCTCTCTTCCCTTCAAACAATTCTAGTATGCACATTTTGCGGTTACCAGTTATATAGATAGGGCTTAACGATGTACAAGTCCCTAGAGCATCATCTCTACACTTTCTAGCTTTTTCAGCTGTTAGCAACATGAATTTCGTTCTCCCTGAATTTAAAGCTATGTATTCTGTTTCCACCTTGTACCTTGCTATCATTCCTGTAACTACTATCATCATCATGATCATCATCAACCCTTTCATTTTGATCTTTCCTGCAACAAGATACTCCTGTTTTTATTCTTCATAACCATTCAGTTTTTCTCAGTTCTTTACTCAATTATTCCATAATTTCTTACTACGTTCAGCTCTTCCCTCCTCTAACTAACTCCTAGCAGACAGAATGGTCCGGACAGGTGTGCGTGGCGCCCACTCCCAAAGGTCGTACTTCATGACACCACTGATGGCCAGTCAGCAATGCCAATAATCTTCTTCCGTCCTTCGTGAGATGCAGCCCGCGACTCCATCCCCTCCATCCACATCCACCACAGTCAGCCAGCAGGTTTTTGGATGAGCCAGTGTCGTTACCTGTCGACACCGAATGTTTCTATTCTGCACAGCCTTCTTTGTTCTACTGAGATTTGGGGTTCTTCACCCTTCTTGATCTCATCTTCCGAGGTGGTCCCTGCTCAACCTCTAACCTTCCCTCTGTGTTTAATTCCCGTCCAGGAGGTGTTTTGTTCTCTTCTTCCTCCCCTGATTCTTCCTACTGTTTAGAGTCCTCGCCTTGGACGTCTTTAATACCTCCTGACTCTATGTCTAGATCTCTCCTGTTCCTTAGCTTTTCCTTGAGCTGGGAAAGGGGTACTTGATCCTCTTCCTCCCACTCGCTGGGCCCTTCGTCCTGTTCAGGGTGCCTCTTTTTAGAGCCCTTGGCTGCTTGATTGGATCTCCTCGTCTTTTTCTACCTTTCCTTTGGATATGGGGGTGCGATGGCGACCTCGCAGGGTCTTCTCCGCACCGATTCAGTCGACGACTGAACACCGCTGATATCCGCCGAGGGTTCTAACCCCGTCACTCGGATCGCTTCGTCTATCTGGCCAAAGTCGATCTATCTCCTCATTTTCTTCGGAATCTTCCTCCGTCTCCATTTCTTCCGGCTCAACCAGAGTTACCTTCCTTGTCCTTGTCTTCTTAGGCCTCGGCTCCCTCATTTCCAGGTTAGCTATTTCAGCCTTCTTTAGATCATTGGCATGGACCCTCCTTGCTCGTCCTGCCACTTGATCCCACATTACATATGATACTGGACCCGTCTGCTCTACTATCCGGTAGTACGGTTCCCATCTTTGGTCCAGCTTTCCTTCTCTCTGGTGGATTTTATAGTAGACAGGGTCGCCAACCTTCAATTCTACTACCTTTCTTTCAGCATTCACTCTCTCATTTCTTTTCTTCTGGGCCCTCTTTATTCTTCTTCTGGCCTGAACAAATATTTTATGTTGTTGTTCTAGCAACAGCTGATGATGATCTTCTCCCATATACTTTCTTCGGGGCTTCAATAGGTTATCAACAGGCAGGACCACGTCTCTGCCAAACAACATAAAGTAAGGAGAAAATCTGGAGGTTTCGTTTATCGTAAACCTCACGGCCGCCAGAGCCTGTGTCAAATACAAGTCCCAGTTTCCAGTGTTCTCTCTGACCAGCTTGGCCAATACATCTCCCAAGGTTCTATGAAACCTTTCCACTTTAGCATTTCCTTGGGGTGATATGGAGATGTTTTTACATGCTCTATATTCAAACCTGTCAGCACTTCTCTCATTATGCTGTTTACATTCTCCGTGCCATTATCTGTTACCAACTGCACAGGGGCGCCATACCTAGGGAAGATTTCACTTATTATCAAACCGGCCACAGTTCTAGCCTTCTTGTCTGGTACTGCAAATGCCTCAGGCCAATTTGTTAGCCAATCGACAAAACTCACTATGTAGTTGTTTCCCTGCGCAGTTTCCCCATATGGTCCTGATATATCCATACTCACTTTCTCGAAGGGGAAGTTCGGCACGTCCGTCTCCTCCAATGGTGTCATTTCCTGCCTCCTGCTCTGCGACTGGCACACTACGCAGCTCCGAACATAGTTAGTGATCTCTCCGTACAATTTGGGCCAATAGTACTTTCTTCCTATTAGATCACATGTCCTATCATTCCCATGTGACCCAACCTCTCGTGGCACTGTTCCAATATCTCTGGTCTTAAACTTTTGGGCACATACAACTTGGGCTTGACTTCTTCATCCCTGCCTGAGAGATAATACAGCCTTTCCTCTATTATGGCATACTTGGTGGTCTCTCCTGCATTCACCTTTTCTCTCAGGCCAGCTATTTCACTGTCTGCCTGCTCCTTCTCAATTCCTTCTGTCCAGTAGGGATCGGTTATTATCTGTGTGTCCCCTTCTTCGTCCGATTCTAACATAGGGCGATCTTTTAGCTTATTAGAGTTAATTACTCCTATTCTATAGGCTTTATCATCTACTCCCTGCTCTACTTTTACAGATCTTTCTTCCAGTTGTTTCGGTATTCTTGAGAGTAAATCTGCGCACGTGTTTTCCTTCCCTGCCAAATACTCTATCTTACAGTGGTAGCCACTTAACTTAAGTGCCCACTGTTGAATCTTCTTATTATTTGTCCACTCTGCCTGCAATAGGTACTGCAGAGGTTTGTGGTCTGTTTTTACAGTAAAGACCGCACCATTCAAGTAGTAGTCCAGTTTTTGGAGAGCATACATGATAGCATATGCTTCTCTTTCTATTACTGGCCATCTCTGTTGTGTCTCTGAGAGCTTATGAGAGAGAAAGTATATCGGTACTTCCTCTGGTATGCCTGGCACTGGTCCTTCATTATCGGGACACGGCTGGGTAAGAACTGCTCCTACACACTGCTCACTGGCATCAGTGTATAGTACCATGGGCTTGCTGAGGTCTGGGTACGTCAGCAGTGGGACGGCTGTCAGCTGTTCTTTTAACGTATCAAATACCTGTTGACAATCCTCTGTCCACTTGAACCTAGCGTATTTCTTCGTCAGGGCTACTAGTGGTATGGCAATTCTCGAAAATGCCGGGACGAAGCGTCAGTAGTAACCTATAGCTCCTATAAAACCTCTTACCTGTCTCACTGTCTTAGGTTCTGGCATTTCCCTTATGACTTTCACCTTATCCATGTCGGGTTTAATACCGTCTCCGTTTATAACAAAGCCCAAATATCTAGTCTCCTCCTTCAGAAACTGACACTTCGACAATTTCAATTTTAAGCCGTGTTTTCTTAACCTTCCCAACACTTGTTTTAGATGGAAAAAGTGTTGTTCTACTGTCTCCCAAAATATTAAGATATCGTCCAAATATGCCATGGCAAAGCTCTCGTATCCTCCTAACACTATTGACATCAGCTGTTGGAAGATTCCTGGAGCATTAGCTAAACCGAATGGCATCACCCTGAACTGAAACAGTCCTAGGTGACACGCAAATGCGGCCTTCTCCTTGTCAGCCTCATCAAGGGCTACCTGCCAATACCCGGACCTCAAGTCCAACGTAGAGAAGTACTTCGCTTTCCCTAATAATGCGAATATGTCATCGATTAGTGGTAATGGCACCGCCAACGGCTTCGATATAGAATTCAGTTTCCTAAAATCTACACAAAAACGGTGCACGCCATCTTTCTTACCTACTATTACGATTGGGAAGCTCCAAGGGGAGATCGATCTTTTGATCATCCCAGCTTCCAACATCTCTTCTACTGCCTCTTCTACAAGGGGTCTTTTATGAATAGGTGTCCGGTAGGGTTTTAATTTCACAGGGGGGGGGTGATCTCCGGTGTCGATTTTCATTTTGACTGTGTGGGTCTGGCCCAATTCCTTGTCTGACTGGGCTACCACATCTCGATTATCCCTCAGCAGACCTCCCACCCTGGTTCTAAATTGATCCGGTGCTAATATATCTTCGTCCACTATTCCTTCTGTTTGCTCTACAAGTTTTCTTCGTTCCTCTTCGAATCTCACCCGATTCAGAGTCCGTAGGGTTAGCGCTTTCCCTATCTCTTCCACTCTCCTAACCTTTATAGTCTTTTGGGTCTGGTTCACCATCATAATGGGCACTAATTCAGCTGCCTCCACCACCGTCTCACACAGAGTTATCTCATTCTCTTCTAGGCCCTTCCCTTCCACAGGGACCAACTGCAGGGGTCCTTTTCCTATTTTCTTCCCTGGCATTAACCTACCCTTTCCCGACACCGCCGTTCTAGGGGGTAGCTCTACATCTTCCTCCACCACTATTGTTATATCTTCTTCCGGTGGGCATCCCAATGGCGTTCTCTCGCCATTCACTATCAGCACAGTGGGTTTGAACTCTATCTGGGACCTCTGGCTCCGGAGCCAATCTTCTCCCAAGATTGCCTCGGTACACAGGTCGGGGGTTACGTAAAAATTTTGGGTGCTTCTTAATTTCCAATCCTCCCCAATTACAGGGAGCCTCACCATCCCTTTTATCTTCAGGGGGGTTCCATCTGCTTGCGTGACCTCTATGTCCGCTTCCCGTAACCTACTCTTCCGTTTCACCCGCCTGTATGCTTCCTCTCTCAGCAATGACACAGATGCTCCTGTGTCTACCAGAGCTTTCATCGCCTTACCCCCTATCTCTGCTCTACAGGATAGCTCCTTCTCTTGCGTCAGCGAAGAGAACACTCGGGCTTTCCTCTTCCTGGGCCCCCACCCTTGGGTCATCCCAGCCATAGGCGCCGGCAGCAATAAATCACCTTCATTATTCTTACGGGGGGAGTTCTGCGCTTTTCGCACCTGGGCGGGCCCGGCTGGACCTCTCCCAGTCTCCCGCGGCTGTTCCTAAGGATACAGCTTCTCTTCAAGTGCCCTGGTCTCCTACAAAATCAGCACCTTCTTGCCGGACAGTTCGCCGCAAAGTGGCCCACCTGACCACATGTCCAACATTTTGCTCTTTTTCTCTTCAACTGGGCTAACCTCTCGTTTACTCCCGGGGGGACCTGTCCTCTACCCAAGCGGCTCGCCCGACCACTGGTCCAAGCTTTTATTTCCCTTCTTTTTAACTGGGCCACCCTCCCTCTTAATTCCGGTGTGGCCCGCTGACTTTTCCCTGGTCTTGTCTCTTGGGCTCGGCCTTCTTTGTTAATATCGGTGGGGCGCCTTTTCTCAGCCCGCACCACTTGGCCAGGTGTCCTCTCTTTCCACACCTGGTGCACCTGTCCTGTTGGAAGTCTGGGGGCAAACCCCACCCAACAACTTTCTCAGGTCAGCTGATACCCCTTGTCTAACCCCCTCTTCATCCCCCACTGCTCTATCTGAATCATAGTCCGACATATTTAAAGAGAAAGACAATCTACGCAGCAACAATCGAGGTTGGGAAATCAAGCAAAGTGTCCTACCTTACAGACGATTCTGTTCTCGTTCCTCTCGGTCCCGGGTCGTTTTGAGTCCTATTCGAAATTTCTCAGCAACAGTGGTCGGTCCAGGATCCTGTCCTGCTGTCACAGTACTAATTGTGGCACTGGCTGTTCCAGGGTCCCATCCTTGGTCACGGCACCAGTTGTGACGTCGTCGCCTGGTCGCAGCGCCAACCGTGATGTTCTATCCTAGTCTACCACGGCACCAACTGTGACGTCCCTAAACAGCACCAATTGTGACGTCCTCGCTGCGGTGCCAGCCGTTCGCTCCTCGCTGCTCCGTTCGGGTGTCGCTGCTACAAATGTGACGTTCTAACCTTTTGGTGATTCGGGTGGGAATCTGGTTAGATTTGATATCAGCCTCGTCGTTCCCAACTCGCTTCCAACGCCTGGTTACCAAGGTAACTGCACTGATCACCCAGTCCGCCTACCCACGTTGTGAATTGATCTTAGGCAGACGAGATCAAACAGTGGTTGGGGCCGTACTGCAAACCGAGTTCAACGGGGGTGATACCACACAAATATGCATAAAAGACAATAAAATGAAAACTCAAAAGTTCAAAGTATCAAAAAAGAAAAAAAGTAACAAACTTTATGTCTAGTTGTTCGATACATAGGACTGCATCTATCTCCCGACCCGTTCTATGGATTGTGACACGTCGTTTTCCGCTAGGCAAGTTTTAACACTTCAAGTTGTCTGCTCTCTAAGAAATTGGTGTTTCGGTGGGTCTTTGGACGAAAGTCAAAAAAAAAACTTATTTCGGTGATCTGGATCTAAGTCGCTCTTCAAAATAATTGTTCTTGGTTTGAAGAGGGGTCCGGAATGTGCGTGAAGCTTGGTCAGCTATCTGCGAGGCTTGCTTCAACTGGAGACTGACTCTGGGAACTGCTGGGACTCAACTCAACTCTGCTCGTTGTGGCTTCGTTTATATGGGCGCCGACCAAAACCGGGGTGAGTTTGTCGGCGCCGGGGGGTTCCTCGATAATTCTAAATACATATCCACCTCTCTGGTTAGGAATTTCCACCTTTTTCCATTTTTGGGAACCTTTCCTCACTCCCACCTTCTCATCATACTTCAGAGGGGCGTGAACTGCCCTCCCCACATCTTCGTAGCAACCTCTCTTACTCATCCTCCAGAAGGGCTGCAACAGCCCCCCTCGTGCGTCACGTGATCACCACTCGACCAATGATGTCTTAGTCGGGCGTGGACGAATTCGCCGCTTTGTTTCAGGAAGAA
This sequence comes from Acanthosepion lycidas, assembly GCA_963932145.1. Classification (NCBI taxonomy): domain Eukaryota; kingdom Metazoa; phylum Mollusca; class Cephalopoda; order Sepiida; family Sepiidae; genus Acanthosepion; species Acanthosepion lycidas. The sequence goes on from OZ010616.1 coordinate 24,867,785, forward strand.
AAAAAAATATCTTGCTTAACTAAAAAAAAATTATCTCTTCTCTTTCCCTTTTCTTCCTCTTAATGGTGTTATCATTTCTCTGGCCGCGAACGGGACAATATGACAATGGCGGTCATAACTCTTGTTCTACACGTGGTTTACGTCAGGTATTTTATCGCTAATTATCAGGATGTGTGGTCTTCCTAACACGGTCTCAAAAAGAAACATCTCCAAAGTTTCAGTCAGTCTGTCGCCTCGAAGAAAGAAAAAAAAAACACCTCTAGGTTCCCATTCATTTTCCTTCGGTACATATTTCTGATAACATAATTTTATTATCGCAGGCCAAGGATGTTCCGTCGAAGGAAAATCGGTCAACGGACACTAGTAGGTGGTCCTTAATTTTTCATATCTGTCCAAAGTCCCTTTAGTTGCCTGTTTTTCGTCACTTATCGAAATAACATTTTCATTTGAATTTTTTTTTCTTTGGCCAGCCGGTCTGTAGTTGATAATAAGATGTCTTCCCGTACCAATAGTTTGTTTTCATATCCTTAGATAACACAGCGGATGCCAAAACATATCTGATTCTTTCCTTCTTTCCCTTTCTTTTTACTCAGAATTTCCCTGTCATTGTAATGACACTCTTTCGCCATTTGTTACTTATCAAAATATCCTTTTATCCATTGTCTCTTAGCCGTGTGTGTGTTCTTGCTTATCAAATGCCTGTTCTTTTCCTCTTTTCTTTCTTTTCCCTTTCTGCCTCGTTAAATGGTGCCACAGATAGATAGATAGATAGATAGATAGATAGATAGATAGATAGATAGATAGATAGATATGAACAGACTGAGATAGATAGATAGATAGATAGATAGATAGATAGATATGAACAGACTGGGATAGATAGATAGATAGATAGATAGATAGATAGATAGATAGATAGATAGATAGATAGATAGATAGATAGATAGATAGATAGATATGAACAGACTGGGATAGATAGATAGATAGATAGATAGATAGATAGATATGAACAGACTGGGATAGATAGATAGATAGATAGATAGATAGATAGATAGATAGATAGATAGATAGATAGATAGATAGATATGAACAGACTGGGATAGATAGATAGATAGATAGATAGATAGATAGATAGATAGATAGATAGATAGATAGATAGATAGATAGATAAAATAAAAAAGGCAGACATTTTCTGTAAAATTGAAAACGAATATTTCATTTATACGAAACAATCAACGTTTTTAAAGAAATAGACATAAACACGAGTAATGTTTAACGGAATGGTAACAGGAAGAAAATATTCCAATAAGTGATGTTAATACTGTGCAGGCCAAAGAAGGGAGTGGACAATCAGATAAATTAACTATTCTGCCTTGGACTACAAAACGAGGACCTTGTATTTTCTCAGTAGAATAACAAGTTGAACGATGCGTTATTAACACTTGCTACTGGCCATAAAGTGATAATTGTACTTTTCATCAACAGCATTGTTCCTAAGCGATTCCTTCCGGTACGTTACGCTAAATGTGTGTTATTTATTGAACAGGACGTAGCCACGAACTTCAAGCAGGTCATCACATTTGATTTGAAATATATCTCTGAGCTCGATAGCGTTGTAAGTGAAGCAGTCATCCTGCATATTTTATTGTACTATTCTTGTTATAAGATACAGTCACGTTATTATAGCTTGTCTCACGTATTTCATGGGCTACATGCAGGTTGTATTTTATACGATAATTTGTTTTGCTTTTCGTTTACTCCATTCGCTTTATTGCGCATGCAACTGGTGGAAAGATACAGTTCCCTCAAAGATATATTTTCCCAATATCTCTACTATGTAAAATATATATAAACATTATATAAACGTAAAAATGTCTTTAAAAAATTGTCGGACTTTGTCCATTTCATAATGTGTGACGTCATTTGTTTACATTTGGATGCTCTTTGAGCAGATATGCATGTACGTGAGAGATTCATAGAAGATTGAAGTTTAAAGACAATAGATTCGACATTGCTATCCGAACGTTACTCTGTGGCCAAATCGGTTAAAGGCACGTCATGCTAAATGACGGTTCCGTATAGGATACAGGTTCGAATCCTGTCGGAGGACGAAAATTTTCTGTGAAAAATTCTCGGACATTCAGACCGGTAAATGTTGGTTAATACTGTTTTTTATAAAAAGAGTATTTACTTAAATATTTGAATCTATAAAAAGAATGTATAAGCATAAAAATGTCTTAAAATATATATATATTATATAGGATATATTGTATAGGATACAGGTTCGAATCCTGTCGAAGGACGAATATTTTCTATGAAAATTTCTCGGACATTCAGACCGGTAAATGTTATTTAATACTGTTTATTATAAACAGAGCATTTATTTAAATACTTGTATCTATAAAAAGAACGTTACACACACACACACACACACTATATATATATATATATATATATATATATATATATATATATATATATATATATACACACACACATACACGCGGTTGCATGAATAGTAGTTTGTTACCCCGGATTTCACGCTTTCGCGAACTTCAGACAAACTGGTTTAGTTTTAGAAATTGGACCTCTATGCTTTATTTTTTGTGTTTGGTTATTTAATTCGTACATACACGCAAATATTAAAAATCTTTGGTCAAGCACAATTATACATGCATGCGTTCAAGCACACGTATGTACGCAATTTTCATTCTGTCTATTTCAGTTTCAAGTTCGTTGCGTTTCATATGTAGCAATGTTTTCTTAGTGTGGGTGGCTTTGACATTTTTCAGGTTGGCTGTTTGCGCCGGCAGACAAGCTCACATGCATACACGCATACACACATATGTAGACACATACGCGCACTCATTGATCTGGGTCTGCTACCACCATGTCATAGTTTTTGTCTATAGACATAGTGATGATATTTGTATTTTTTAACAACAATAACTGCTGCGGTGTTATTAACGATTGTGATTAGGTTAATGGTAGCTGTGATATTATTTTTGATATATTAATAATAATTGTTATGTCATCGGTTATCATGAACATTAAATTTATCCTTAATAATAATGGAAACAATAATAATCACGATAATAACAATAATAGCAAAATAAAAAAGAGGGAATAAAGAATAAATGGATAAATAAATTAATAAAAATATTGACAATGGTAATGATGACAATAGTTGTGTTAATCATAATAATGATGATAATGGTAATAATTATAATAATAATAGTAGTAGTAATGACAACTATAAAAAGCAGATCTAATGGTTGGTAGTGATGGCTATGAAGTAATTGTTCTTAAAGTGGTAACAATACTAATAGCGAAAGTATTAGTGGTAGTCACTATTACTTTCGCTATTAGTATTGTTGTTACAATACACACACACACACACACACACACACACATATATATATATATATATATATATATATATATATATATATATATATATATATATATATTGATATAGATATATATTTCATTAGCTTTCTTTAGATATGTTTACTTTTTTACTTTAAAATATTTTTTAAAAAAAGGTACTTAGGCTGTAAATCCCTAAAAATCAGCATCCCGTGAATTATCCCTACCAATCACAAAATGGTATTATATATATATATATATATATATATATATATATATGTGTGTGTGTGTGTGTGTGTGTGTGGTAAAATACATCTATTGGATGCTTTCGTGCACATCATCAGTGATGTTTCCAACCGAGGTTCATTAGGGGTTTCGGGTCTTTCAACATCATACTCCCTCTTCATGGTGATCCAGCTGATATTGATCGGGTATCGAATTGTGTACCTTCCGTCAGCTACAACTTTTTCCATTTTCCAAACTGCACACCATGCAACTCTTCTTGGCAATTTATTGTTCAATTCCTGATGACTTCCGGTTCACCAACAATGAGCACTCTTCCATAAAAAAAGGAAGCAAACGCAGCACAATTTGCAATTGATCAGGAATATGGCGGCGTACTTGGCTTGAAGTAGTAAGTAACAATTTGAATCCCCTGAGAAATATACAGAGAGAGAGAGAGAGAAAGAGAAAAAGAAAGAGAGAGAGAGAGAGAGAAAGAGAGAGAAAGAGAGAGAGTAAGAGAGAGAGAAAGAGAGAGAGAGAGAAACGCACCCAAACCTCATATTCTATTATAATTATCCTATTTTCATTCATATTAATCATCCGTCGGAGAAAAAGAAAAAAAATTCCTTTTCCTCCTTCCCATTTTTTCCTCCTTCACCCTCCACCTATATATGAGTTACACAGTTACACATACATATCAACAACGCCATGCACACACACACACACACACACACACACACACACACACACCAACAAGCACATCTAAAAAAAATAACCATGGTAGGAAGGAAAACAGGTACTAGATGTTAGCCAGGGATTACCCATAGGTAACAATGGTTCGGGGTACCCTAATTCTGTCCTATAGTCGAAACTTCATTGTCGGATATAGTTTTAGGTCATACCCAAGACCCTACTCCCACAGAAAAAATATATGTATATATGAACAAAGGGAGAGACTCACTCTTTCCCCACGTGTGGAGGTTTGCGGGGCTGGGCAGTGTATCATACACTGCCTGCACAAGGAATCTTGTATTACTGGGACTGGTATACCAGAGATCTGTCCAGGAAATAATTTATAATGTAAGTTTGGTAGTTTTTTATTTGTAAATGGTTTTTCTTTTTAAAGTGTCTTTTATTTACGTACTATGTTTAAATACGTGATTTCATTCAAAATGCCATAAAGTTTAAAATGCTATATTATATCTAAAATATGTTCTATCTTGTTGCATTATATTTCTGTTTAATTTTAAATCCTCCATCTTAATGTATCTTCATTAGCTAAACTGGTATCAACAACTTCTCATGTCTTATTTTCTTCTCTTTTCTTTTTCCTTTGTATCTGTAAAATTTGGATATACTCCTCCTCTTCTTTTTCCTTTTCCTTTTCTTTTCCTTCTCTCTGGAGTAGGCTTGATTTCTTATGTTTTCTTATACCCTTCTTTTCTTTCCTCTTTCTATTTCTTTTTATTGATTTCTTATTCTCTTCTTTTTTTTTAATCTGCTTTTTTCTTTCTTTTCCTTTTATGGAATTTTTTTTAATATATTTGTTTCTTTGTCTTCCATGGAAAATTTTCAAATATGTAAAACGAAGTGATGTTTCATAAGTTGTATTTTTAAATAAAATCATTTATTACCACCAATGTTAACCACCTGGTGAGATGTCTAAATTAGACATTGAAACAAATATGCATTTTTGTCGTAGTAATTTGCGTGTTCGAGAGAGAGAGAGAGAGAGAGAGAGAGAGATGGAGGTAGTAGGGTGTAGAATATTATCCGAACAAAAGTATAAATAAAGTAGATAAAGTAAGAAATTTTTTACAGACAACACGTTTCGCTTACGTCTGACAACCATCCACTGATCGAAATCAGAAACAAACAAAAACACGTTGGAATTTGTAAAGAAGTATTAATAAACAACATTATAAGATTCTACGACTAAAATGTGATGTTTTTCTTATTTTTTTTTATTTTTTTTTTATTTTTTTTTATTTTTTTTTTCGTATTGATACTGTTAACGTCTGCTGGATTTTAAATTAACCCGCTCCAAGGTTAACTTTTTCTCTACTAAATTTTGCTATTATTGCCTTTGCGGGAATCGGAAAAAAATCTCATAAAAGACTATACGATCATCGCTGGAATATATTGTGTAACAACACTTTAAACACATTTAATATAATAATAAGTAAAGGCAATCTTTAAATATCCATTTCGGTTATAATTTATTTCATGAATATATTTATTCAAATATTCATCTCTTCAGACCGAAGGCTTTCTTTAGAAATGAAATCAATTTGTCCAGACAAAAGGAAAAAGGAGAGGGAAAAGGGGGAAGGGAGAGGAAAAAAGAAAAAGAATTTTTTTATATAAAAAAGAGGGAAAAAAAAATTTCAATATAAATTAAAAAAAACAATTTAGGAAAGAGAGAAAGTGACAGAGAGAGAGAGAGAGAGAAGCGTGGAGAGAGAGGGTGGAATGAAAGAGGAAGAGAGAGGGGAGAAAGAGAGGGAGGAAAAGAAAAATAGTTTTAAAATATTAATTATTTTTATATTAATATTTTTGATAATATTATCTTTATTATTTTTATCCTTTCCTATTTTTTAAAGTTGTTCTTTAATTTTGTTCTTTATCTCTTGATTTATTTTATTAATTTATTTATTTTTTATAGTATTTAATTTTTTAATTTTATTTATTAATTTATTTTACTGTTGTCGGATATTATGATTGTTGTTATTTTATTTCCTTTAGTTTCTGGTGTGTACAGATTTTTTACCGGGTCCCAACCAGAGATCTAAGTTCAGAAATGGCATCATGATATGTCCAATTAAAATTACAAAAACACACACATACACATACGCACATATTTTACATAGACAAAGCCCTTCGTAATGTGTGGGCTGTACTCGTGAGAACAATCTTTTGTATTTCTTCCAGGAACCCCTTCAATGAACCTACCGGAATCTTTTCCAACCAATCCGAAGGCTCCAACTACAACGGAGATTGTTGATGTTCCTATGTGCCACATTTTGAGATTTCGATTTCAAGGTCCTTGTATTTTGATAACTTTTTGAAGATCTTCAAAGGTACATTGCAGTCTGCGGGGACTGCCATATCAATAAGGAGGCACTTTTTTGTTTGTGGTCTGTAATAACACTGTCTGGGCGGTTAGCTTTGATTGTTCTCTCTGTGTATTGTGTAGTCACGTAAAATTGTAATAGGTCCTATCTCCGTAATTAGGTGTGGGTGGTGTTCATACCAATTTCTTTCAGTTTCCTTTCCGCAGAAGTTGCAGATTTTCCAGTGCAGATATTGGCCCATGCCGGGTTTTATATTCATTGGGTGCCAATACCGTGCATCCTGATACAAGATGGTCATTTGTTTCTTAATATTTATCATAGAATCTGCGGAATCTAACACAATATTTTAGAATGTGTGCTTGATAATTTTTAGTTAACAAGCATTGGTCTTGGGTAGAAAGGATAAAACCTTCGGCTTTTAACCCTGCTATACGTAGCCACTGATGGATACGGGGTTTGCTTACATCAGCTTGTTTGGTACGGGCAGAGTATTGACCATGAAGCGGTTTATCTTGCCATCGGTTCTGTATCTGGTCGGTTGCATTTCCTTTTGCTTTCTTTTTTTAAGTATTTTGCAGCTTCAGTCTGTGTACTGTGCTTTACTTGTACCTCTTCAATCATTTGAACTCCATTTTGAAATTCTTGACTTCTTTTATTACGGAATAAAGACGCTTACTACTTTCATGTTCCTTGATGCATACCATCATCCAGTCTTCTGTAGTTTCCAAGTATCTTTGGAGGCCGATTGTTGTAGTTTTGTAGGACAGTTCTAGTTGAACTGATCCTCTGCCTCCTTCGGATCTGGGTACATACAGTCGATCAACATCAGCTTTGGGATGATGCATGCAGTAGCAAGTGAGAAGCTTTCTCGTTTTGGCGTCAATTCGCTTAATTTCAGCTATGGTCCAGTTAAGGATATTAAAACTGTATTGCACCACAGGGACAGCCAATGTGTTTATGACTAATATTCTGTTTTCTTTTTTAATTCAGCTCGGTATTCAGTACTAGACGCACACGCCTGTAGTACTCCTTTCTTACCTTCTTCATTTGGGTATGTTGTATACCATCTCCACTAATTCCTAGTTACTTATAGGCTTCATCTTGTTCCAGTTCCCTAATCTCTGTGTCAAAGTCTAAATCTATTGAGAGTATTTCTGTAGTTCTCCCTTTCTTGAATGTTACTTTTGCACATTTATCTAATCCGAAGTCCATACCTATGTCGTCACTGAAACGTTTTACAATACTGTGGAGGCCCTTCAACTCATTGTCGAGTTTGGCAAAGAGTTTGAAATCATCCATGTAGAGTAGTTGATTGAATACTTTCTTATTTAGTTTGTAACAATAGCTACTGTTGTTTAGCTAATGCGTAAGGAAGATTAATGACAAATAAACAGAAGGGGTGATAGGGAGTCTCCTTGAAATATTCCACGTCGGATATTCAGACGGTTGGAGATGGCAGTGCATCTGGTGTGATTTAAGTATAGTGTGGTGTTCAACATTCCCATGCTGTGCTTAAGGAAATTTGCTACCACAGAGGAGATTTTTTACATTTCCAAAGTCTTAAGGATCCAAGAGTGTGGCACACTATCAAAGGCTTTACGATAATCAATCCACGCTGCGCTAAAATTTCTACATAGTCTCCTGCAATTTTCCAGGATCATGTTGTTTATTAGTAGTTGATCTTTGCAAACATATGAACCTCTCCTGCATCCCATCTTTTTTAGTGGAAGGTTGTTGTTTGCTTCGAAGAAAGAGTAAGTTCGGTTCGTCAGGACAGACGTGATCAACTTATACGTGGTGGAGAAATATGCTATCGTTCTATAATTTTTCAGGTCATCTGTTTCACTCGTTTTTGGCATGATGTATGTAATATCTTCAGTGAACCATTCCAGGATTTCATTGGGCTTATTTACAAGCGTTGACAGAGTTTTTGCAAGGGTTTTATGGATTAATGATAGATGATAAAGCCAAAAATTGGACACCTTGTCATTTCCATTTTGGGGATTTCGTTAGAGCTTGCTTAACATAATATATTTTCCCATTCTTGCAGAGGTTTATCCAGAATTCGTTCTTCTTCACGTCGGATCCATTCTGCATTTGGGTTATATTCCTTTGGACTGCTCCAAATATTTTTCCAAAATGTTCGTACATTATCAATCAATGGTGGCCTTTCAACATGTATTAGTGTTTTTCCAATTTTCCTGTAAAATTTCTTAAGGTCCGTTTGGAATATTTTATTTTGGCGATAGAACCTACAACTTTTTTCGTATCGTCTTGTTCTCTGTGCCTTTAGCTGGAGTTCCTGCTTCAACATTTCCGTGATTGATGGAATGTCAAATATGGATTTAATGTTATATTCCCGCTTGATCTTTTTGCACTTGTGTGTGGAAATATTAGGGTTTCTGGTGAGCTCATCTAATACAGAAAGCTCACATTTGATTTGTTTTATTTCTCGTATCAGTTTTGCTTTCCAAGCTGGCTCTCTATGTCTGTTAACTTTATTTATTGTCTTGACCCCAAGCTTCCAAGCCGCTGCTAAAACTGTTGAGTATATGACGTTGTTAACTTCTGTGATGTTTCCCGATGGTTTATCTGTTAACAGTGTTTCCAGAGCACCGTTCTATATTTTCACAATGCGCTTGTTGGAATTCGTCATATGGATTTTGGGGAACTGGTCTCTGTCTGACAATTGTATGAAAGTTACTCTGCTGAGTACTTGGATGACGTCGTTTTTCGCTTCGATGATTTCAGCTTATATATATAGTTGAATTTTACTTCAGTGACATCGTTTGAATAACTACAGGTTATGTCACAGATAAATTCTTCGATGTTGTTTCCTGGGAGGTTATTTCATATCTCATCTGTTTTAGTTTTCATCTCATTCTCTGTAATATTTATTTATTTCATACAGTTTGAGTGATGGGTTATAGTATTCTGTCTTATATCTAGTTTTATATTATTATTATTAATTTGAAATTTTGATGATCATAATGCGATGATGAGTTTTTTTGGGGGGGTTTTTTCATCTCTATCGAGGTCTGATTGGCAGATGACTTTGACAATATGTTACTCACATTTTGCAAGCAAGTTTATCAGTCAGACCGCATTGAGTGCTGGACAGAAAGTTGTATACTCCCTTTTCCAAAGAAAGGAGACTTTGGCCAAACAAGAAACTATCAAGAGATAACATTCACCACAATACCCTCCAAAATCTACAACCGTCTCTTATTGAATCGCATCCGAACTGAGCTGGACAAAATCCTCCACAAAAACCAAAACGGTTTCAAACAAAACAGATCAACAGTTGGCCAAATTTTATCTGCCGTATAATTAAGGGTGTAAAAGCCAAGAACCTCAAAGCTGTGCTTGTATTTGTCGATTTCACCAAAGCCTTCGACGCCATCCATTGTGTCAAACTCTAAGAGATTATGTAAGCATATGGGATCCCGCCAGAGACAGTATCAGCCATCATGATGCTGTATAAGAACCCTCGCTCAATGGTCCGATCTCCTGATTGAAATACAAAGTTTTTCAACGCTGTCGCAGGAATCTTGCAGAGAGATATGCTTGCCCCTTTCTTTTTCATTCCATGTCTAGATTACGCCCTTCGAAAATCAGCTGATCTAAAGATAGATCTTGGGTTCACTCTTGAAAAAGCAAGAAGTTCATATCACCCAGCAAAAACAATAACAAATGTAGATTACATAGATGACCTTGCCTTGTTGTCAGACACAACTGATAAGGCTACTAAGCTTCTCCATCTCATCAAAGAAGCAGCCAGTGAGATTGGTCTCTACATTAATGCTGGCAAAACAGAATTTATCGGCTAGAACCAAGGAAGAGAAATTAAATTGAAAAACAGAAACAGCATCAAATCCGTCCAGGAATTTGTTTACCTCGGCATCAACGTCCAGTCAACGGAGACAGACATCAATATCTGCAAAAACAAAGCCTGGGGTGTCCTAGATGGTCTGAGCACCATCTGCATGCCCTTCCTCTCTGACAGTCAAAGGACCATATATTATAAAAAAAAAAAAAGAAACTTTCACAAGTCATTCAATAAAATTTGTGATGATCTTGTTATTACTTCATTATTATTATTATTACTACATTATTATTACTTCATTATTTTATTATTTCATTATTATTTTTACTTCATTGTTATTATTACTTCATTATTATTACTACATTATTATTATTATTCATCCTCCACAATCTTTTCTTTTCCTATTTTTTTCTTTTTTCCTCTCCTTTTTTTCCTTTTGTCTGGATAAATTGATTTCATTTCTAAAGAAAACCTTCGGTCTGAAGTGATGAATATTTAAATAAATATAGTCATGAAATAAATTATAACCGAAATGAATTTTTAAGGATTGTCTCTACTTTTTAGTAAAATAATACATTAGGCAGCATATTTTTAGTCAAACATGTTTTGTTAACTAATTTAGACGCATTATGTCTATTTATTTTAGCTTTATAATAACTAAATTTTAAAGATGGATTAACTCACTAACCACTCAATGAATATCATGATCCTTGTTTTTTTATTTTTTTTAATTATAAACTGTATTAAATATGCAAGTACTTTCGACGGGTCTTCTGGTCATCATCAGGCATGGAAACTACTTTTTTTTTGGTAAAATTCAAATTAAAATTTTTTCGTCATGGATGCTCCATGACGAAAAAATATAATGCAAATCAAAATATGAAAAAAAAACATATTTCGATTTACATTATATATATTTTTTTAAAATCAACCTTAGCGAGAAATAGAGAATGCACCCAAATTAAATATTAAGAATAATTGACATAGTTCTTAATTTCACTTTTAGAAATGTGTATATTTTCAGATATGCGAGTCTCTAGTGTAAAATTGTTTTCTACAAATAAAATTGTTTCTATCTAGCGATTACACCTAAAATTATATATTTAAAAAATAAAGTAACTTTTAATCTCAGTCCTAAAATGTGTATAGTTTCAAAATTTCAAGTCATTTTTTTAAAACCCAAAGTAAAAATTATTCTTTTTTAGCCACTAGTGTTCGGTGGATGTTTGTTACTGTTCTGCCTATAAAATTCTACTAAACAAGAAAAATTAATTCCTTTTATTTTTACAAATATCTTCATGGTTTTATCCCATCTTAACTAAGATTATATTAAAATGATTAAACTAGTTTTTAATTTCAGTTTTAAAATGTGTATCTAAGAAAGAAGAAGTGATATTAGCAGATTTGAAAATCTACACATTCTAAAAGTGAAATTAAAAGCTTTCAAATAATTTTAAATATTTAATTTTTGGTGTATTTGCTAGATGAAAACAAATTTATTTATTTATTTAGAGGAAAACATAACTCATTGATTTTCCTTGTTTAGAAGAAATTTATTTTCAACCCCCCCCCCCCCAATAACAGTTGACTGGTATACCAGAACAGAAATGCGGAATTGCCATATTTTTAATTATTTTAAACATGAAGGGTTTCATTTTTTGGCTTTTTAAAAGCAACACATGAACTAATTTCTGCAGAGCTATATACCATTTTCTCTCTCAAAAATATGTTGTCCAAAGACACAAATATACATATTTTATACGACGATTTCTTTCGTATCTGACCAATTTGTTAATTAATAAGTATGGTAACAATTGACAATTTACTCGAATATTTTATATAGAGATGAGCGGTTTAACCAAAAAACCAACATTTTCGACTCATCATTTTTACGAAACCGAAATCGTTTGTTTTGTTTTTTTTTTAAGTGCCATCACTACTGAGTGACCATATCCAAAGAAACACTATTGAAAAAGACTTTCAGATGTTAATAAAATTAAATTTTATCAATATTTATACCATTGTAAGAGAAAAGGATTTTTTAGGAAATAAATGTGAAATCTGTTTGTTTACAAAAGAAATGAAGAAGAAAAAATACGACAGATATGACACTTGGAACTCATAATGGTGTTTTCAAACAGAAAAAAAGGAAATACAACATGATGTCTGAAAAATGAAAATCTATTTGTTTCAGTTTTTAAAAAAACTTTTTGTGGTAAAAATTAAGTTAACAAAATAGCAAGTAAAAATTTAAAAAATATAATTGCCAGTTTCGTCTTAAATTTTATGAAGTCGGATTTTTTGTGAGGGTAAAAAAAAAACATTGTTTTCTTGTAAGCCAGTAGTAACCCAATAACGAAATAAAGTTGTTGTAAACAAAAAATATGAATGAAGATTTTCTTATGAACAAATTTGTTTTTTATCTAGGGAATGCACTTAAATTAGATATTAAAATAGTCCTTAATTTCACTTTTATTAGTTTGGTGCAAAAATAATGTCGGTTTTTGACGTTTAAAAATACGTCAAAAACCGACAATATTTTTGCACCAACCTAATAGAAATGTGTATATTTCCAGATATGCGAGTCTCTAGTGTAAAATTATTTGTATTCTACAAATAAAATTATTTTTCTATCTAGCGATTACACCCTAAATTAGATATTTAAAAAATAAAGTAAGTCTTAATCTCAGTTTTAAAATATGTATATTTTTAAAATTTCAAGTTATTTTTTAAACGCAAAGTAAAACCTTTTTTATCCACGGTGGATGTTTGTTACTGTTCTGCCTATATAATTCTTCTAAACAAGGAAAAAAAAATTTTTTTATTTTTACAAATATCTTTATGGTTTTATCCCACTAATACACTTAACTAAGATTATATTAAAAATAGTTTTTAATTTCAGTTTTAAAACGTTTATCTAAGAAAGAACATGTGATACTCGTAGATTTGGAAATATGCACATTCTAAAAGTGAAATTAAAAGCTTATAAATAATTTTTAATATTTAATTTTAGGCTAGGTAAAAACATAAATTTATTCAGAGTAAAAAATAATATTGATTTTCCCTATTTAGAAGAAAATTATTTTCAAAACCCCAATAAAAGTTGATTGGTGTTAATATTACCTAATTTTTGACCTAAAAAAAACAAGATTTTCAACCTAAATTTAAAATATGCTGCAAATGAAAAAAATTTTTTTTTAAATAATTAAAAAATACCTTGGTCTTCCCTCTTTAATTTTAACATAAACATTTACACGTTACAATTTTTTTTATCAATTTGGGGGCCTTTTTCCTCCAGGGTATACCACTTTTTTAGCGTTACCTGGGACATACGTAATTTTATGCGACGATTTCTTGGGTATTCGTCCAGTTTGTTAATTAATAAATATGGTAGTTATTTATAGTTGACAATTTATTCGAATGTTTATTGTATCTATAAAATGACGTACGAGCAAAAAAAAAATATTAAATAAATGTCGGACTTAATTTATTTCATATATAGTCATATATATATCCCCGATTTAAGTAAAAATAGTAGTAGCACAATATGACATACTAACTTATAAAGACAAAAACAGAGACCAATTTGGAGTGAGCTAATATAATATAAATATATTACACTTGCTTCCAAAATTCCAAAGCATTTTCCTTACGAGCAGCATTTGTCTCTCTTTTCAACCTGGGGACGCCTACTAGATGAAGGCGAAATGATTTGTCTGTAAATGCTTTTCCATTTTGTCTTATTATTTTAACGCCACCCCCACCCCATACGCACGCGTATATATATTCAACATTCTTGGCATCACAGTATGGGATATTTAATAACAAAGATGATGGAACGAAAATGAATAAAGAATATAGATGAATTTGGCTTGATTGCAAAAACAAAAAAACAAAAAAATGCGTACGTGTTAGTTACAACAACGTCAACAAACCCAGACCGATGAAGTCTTAACGGTTGAAACGCGTCACAAAAACCTGTTCCAATTTGTCATGCATGTTTTCTTTCAAAACTGTTTTTAATATATCAAAATTTATATAAATATATTATATAAATCGTCGCCAGGACTTAACCATAGACAGCTCTCTAGAGAAAGCTACTGCCTCGTCAGCCGAGACATCTGAGATGGATTTAATTAATTTCTATATCTTAAAGCATAAAAAATTATAAAATTCATAAACTACATGTGCGTGTTTTTACGTCGCCGTGGTTTCACAATATCGAAAGATACAATGAATGCGTGAAATACGTTTACATAGGAAACAAATTAAAACGAAGAATAATACAGGTTATATTCTTTTTCATTATATCCCTTTATGCTTTAATAATTCTACTCTTCATCGGATAGTTATATTTAATTTAAGCTTTTCATTATACTCTCTATTTACCAACCCCCTAACAGGACAAGATGTGGCATAAGCCCAGTTTTTAACGTGTGTCGTTCCGAGCCCGTAGGCTCAGGCAAAAATTGCCCGTAGACTCCGTATACAAGAGGTTAGGTTTCATTGCAAAACAGCTTCATCAGTAAATTATATTTAATCCCCAAACGCTTTAATGTTAACGCTTACTACAAGGTTGAATTATGTTTCGATAAATGTCATTCATGACACTTCAAGCGTTTCACTTGTCTTTTGCTTCTTTTAAAATTAATTTTAGATTTCAAATATTAACTTTACAAATACAATAAAATAAAAATAAAAAAAAACAACAGCGAATTTTCATAAATTCTTTTCTAAAAAAAAATAAATAAAAAATTTTTCACTCAATACCTGGCCTTTACAAATGTCACTGTGTGTTTGTGTGTGTGTGTGTGTGTGTGTGTTTTAGCGCCAATATAGCCTTTACCTTAGCATTACAATCATAAATGGCAAAGTGTCTTGTAGTTGTCAGTGCTGAAAAAAACTTTTCCAGATGCATTTGACGATACTCGTCACGTTTACGTACAACAATTAATGAATAAGAAATAAGAAACACAAAAAATCACCGCTGTTGTAGTCACTGTTTTCGTATTCAGTAGTAGTAGTAGTAGTTGTAATAATAATAATAGTTACAGCAGAAATACAATAAATAATACCAATTAGAATATTACTTTCCTACATTATTAAAACTCACCCAAATATTATCAGTATGATTTCTGCTCTATTATTATTTCTTTTTATTTTATTTCCTTTGACTCTTGGTGTATACTCCATTTCTTTCCGGGCCTCCACCAGAGACCAAAGATCAAAAATGGTATCATTTCCACTGAGCACTTTTTTTTTGAAAATTAACAAAAAGAACCCTAAGATCACATATTTTGCATAGATAAAACCCTTTTTAAGGTGTGAGCTGTACTTGCGAGTACAATTTTTTTTCGTATTTCTTTAAGTCTTTGGCTACTACGAATCCCTTCAATGAGTCTATATTGGAATATTTTCCAACTAGATCTGGAATTGTTGATGTCTTCATGTGCCACATTTTTAATGTTTCTGTTTCAAGATGATTATTGTTACTATCATCATTATATATATCGATTTCTGCTATGGTCACACTTTCTACCAAGTCTGCGGGAAAGACCTAAGGCCGGTAGTGGTGTGTTGTTATGGCTACATTTCATGATTTGTTTTTCTAAATCCCATAACATCACTTGCGTTACATGGACAACGTTCTTCTTAGTGTGTGGACTGTACTTATCAAGACATTATTTTTTATTTCTCTTAAGCTGGGATTCCCAGAGATTTTTTTTCAATTTCAATTATTATTATATTACATTATTAGCAGTAGTAGTATTTTCACTATCAGTTCGGTTAAGATCTTAATATCTACTAATTAATGTATAAATAACGATCCAGCAAGTTTATGTATCATGCAATTTACCGCTGACTATAAGAATTTATTACTTACCTGATTATTCTTGTCATTCTTTAGAGTATTCCTTTCGGTTGCAGTTCCACTGCGATTCCAATGCCAATTATTTCTTAAATATCTCTACCAATACACCATTGACAACTGGTACGATTGTGACCTTCTTCAACTTTCAAATACTTGCAAGTTCAAATGTAAATGGATCATAGTTTGTTACTTTCCTGCTTTTACCGTATCCTGCTATAAAAAAGAACACGATAGAGTAATGATTAACCGTTTTATTTTTATTTTACCATTGACGAATATGTCCGATTTGTTTACTTCTGGTTTCTCTTCAGTTTGTATTGAAAAATCCCACAAAATCTTGCGTATTTCTTTCTCATGGTTATGATTTCACCATGCCTTTCTTCGCTGAAAATCTTATTCCTCTCACTTCCAATGAATGATTTTTTATTATTATTATTATTATTATTATTATTATTATTATTATTATTATTATTATTAATATTATTTCCTTTGATTTCTGGCGTTTACACATTTCTTTCCGGGTTCCGCCCAGGGACCTAAGGTTAGAAATGGCATCATGACACTTTCCACTGACAAAAAAAAAAAATTACATGGATAAAGCCCTTCGTAAAGTGTGGGCTTCGTTTTTTTTTTGTTTTTGTTTTTTTGTTTTTTACGATTTCAGGTACATTAAGCTGTTTCTCGAAGCGTGCAGCTTCTTTGTTGATGTTTTGGCGTTTAGTATTTGCAAGAGAGGGTCATTGGTTTTTGTGAGGTAGACTTTCAATCGATGATTAAACCACATTTTTTTGTGTTCTCTTCCATCCAAATGTGCAGTTTGTTGTGCTACTGTGTCTTATCTTTTCGAATTGAAAAATACCAGAACGTCCCATGTTTCAGACTTAAGGACTTCCTCAGGTTTATGATTGTACCATTCATTTTCTCACAGAAACATTTACCTCTGAAGTAACTTCAATGAATGAAGTATTATAATAATAATTATTATTATTATTATCATTTTTGTTATTATTATTATTATTATTATTATTATTATTATTAATGATCGTAATTGTGATTAAAATCAGTAATTAATCATATTATCATTATCATTATATATATTGTATTATATTCAGAAGAAGCGTAAGATACGTCGTAACGGATTTATTAAACCGCTACAGTGAGGAGATTCTTAAAGAATGAGAAGAGTAAGACATATCTGGATTCATTACTGGTAGCTACAATTTTAAAAACATAAGATAACACGGATGATAGAAAACCTTCCCCGTCCAAAGATTTCTTTCATTATTTTGTTATTAAAAGTTTTCAATCCTAACTAGTCTGTATGTCCATAATTTTCCCTCACTAATATTTTTTATTTCTCTCTTAAATTTCCCCCCATAAATGTTTTTTCCCCCTTTTTTTTTAATTCCTTTTTGCATTATTCACTACTGTTTAACGTACATGTTCATTCAGTTGTAAGTTTTTCAGAAAATGTAGATGTCCTTCTTCGTGTAAAGGAACGAAAGAATAAATCACGAAAGGAAATTATTCTGAAAAAGATCTCCATTCTTCCGGCAAAATGCTCGAAGGAGTGTTTTTTCTGATAGAAATTTATTGTAACTGATACGCCATAATGTTACAATGCTATGGGGCGCAAAAGTTAAATATTATAAACAACTGGGTGCCATCGGAAAATTTTCGATTTGTAAATATTAACTATAAGGTTTTTGCAAAAATAATGTCGTTTTCTCACATAGTAACATATGTGAGAAAATGACGTTAATTTTGCACCAACCTAATAATACATGCAGACATCAAAACGTACGAAACTTCTAGTCACCACTATTCAGTTGATATGTCTTATTACCAATTACATTAAAATTAAATATGACTTAAAAGGAATCTCCGATTTCTGATAAAACCATTCATTGACCAATTAGACAGTATTACAGACGTTGAAATCTATAGGGTTCTTCTATTAAAACAATTTTTCTCAAGTCCGGTAGCTATTATCGCAGTTTTCACTATTGATGAAAGGTTCTTTCCTCAGCTTTTATTTGAACTAGTGTGCAATGTCAACATCTTGATTATGCAGCGCCAGTCCACAAGGTTTGAAGAAGGATTGTCTTCGACTAGCTTAATAGGCTTCACTTGCTTAAGGCCATTTTTTAACAATTGCTCTGAAAAAACGGTTGTATGTAGTTGGCAATTTAGATATTTCTGCACAGGTTTTGTGCCATGAATGGCATCTATATGAAATTCAACAAGACGCGGTTATTTAAGAACATAACTCGAGATTTCATGGTAATGTTTTGGTTTTGTAGTAATTTGCAGTGTTAGGTGAAATGTTTTGTTCTCTGTGAGAATATCGTAGGACAGTATACAGAGTGTTATCTTTACCAGCCATTATCGAGCAGTTTATCGCTTGTCGTAACAGATTTGCATGTTTATGTTGATGTATCTAGGGTATTATTAGTGATAGGGATATTAGCTGATGAGATGTATATCTATGTGAGAGAGTTAATATAGAAATAGTATTTTGGTTGTAAGAGATGTTTTCTGGAATAGGATATAGTAATGAAGTTACGGAAAATATTGCATTTTTGAGATTTTAATGCCTTAACAAACTAAGCAGCAAAATAGAAAAATAAGTGGACTTCGCTCATACGATTTTTAAATAATTAAATTGAATTTATTTACAGATATATATATATATTTTTAAAAAGAGAAACAAATTTTAAATAATTTGACGTAAAAATTTACGTAATTTTATAAACAATTAAGTAACATTTTTAAAAATATATATACCGGGTGTAACAGCAAAATTGTCCAAATCGTGTAACAGCAAAATTGTCCAAATCGTGTAACAATATGGGATAATTGCCCATCCAACAAAATGTTTAAGATCTAAAAAAAAAAAAAATTGAGTTTCTTTTTTCTAGATTTTCAGATAAGACCTTTAGCCAATTTAACACCATTTGTCGTAAGAATCACTGAAAAGCTCTTTGAGTTATTCAGCGAAAAAGAGAACATTTTAAAATCATGCTGTGTCAGCCCCAATGTCTTCTCAAATGAGCAATAGCGAGAGAAAAAAGATCATTCAGGCCTTCAGTAAGGGTACCAACATTCATACTCTGGCTTTCATCTTCAAAGTCCATTCAATTAACCATCAAGAGAACGGTGAATAAATTTAAGAAAAAAAGGGACATTAGAGTGGAAAACTGGATTAGGAGGTCACAACAGGAAGCGAGATCATAATTTCAACTTAAAGCCAAAATGATCAATTAGAAAAGATCCAACTCAATTCATAAGACGTTTGACACGTGAGAGATTTCCAGTTATAACAGTCCAAAGAACAATGAAAAAAAATTGAAAATGAAGTCGTAAGTGAAACGTGTGAGGCACCTTTTTACTCCAGGACAGAAAGTTAGAAGGTTAGAGAGGGCGAAGATCATCCTGAATAAGCTGGATAATGATCCTGGAATTATATATATATATATATATATATATATATATATATATATATATATATGAGCCTTATTTCAATCCTTCCTGACCTTCTGATCCTTAGCTATGATTAATTAATAATGAACATATCATTTTTGTTTATGATCGATTTCATCACGATACTTCTGTTAATCTTGGAGAATAATTATACAATCTTATTGCTCAAAGAAGAGTCCAACAGTGTTATAAAAATCTCGAAGAATTCCAGTAAGATATCTTTAATGATTTCTAAGTTACAGTGGTTCAAAGCTAAATCTAACAAATGGAAATTTTGCTTTTATACGATTTGGATAATTTTGCTTTTACACGATTTGGATAATTTTGCTTTTACACCCGATATATACTCTTAAAATACATTTATAAAATGCAAAGGTAGAAGTAATCAATGTTGTTACTTTAGCTTCATTACGGATTTCAGGTATTCCAACATCAGATCCGTTCTGCCAGGTACACCGACCTGTTAACAGGCCACCTCTCCGCATAACACGCTCCACGATATAACAAAAAAATCAAATCGAGATGCAAAGCGGCTAGAGATCAAAAGACTCACTGACAACTGAAACCACATTTCACTTTCTCTAAATTATACTTTCTTTTCACTTGTAAATTGAGAAATTATATTCACACGACTGGAAGAGCCACACGAAATAGGCGATCATGGCTCTCCACAACTTCCTATGTGCAGAATGGGCGCGTAACATAGAAGAAGAAACGCCGCGAGCATCTAGCTTCTCTATCGCAGTTTCCATGGCAAGTTCTCTGAAAAGTTACATTCCTTGGTAACACCAATCATGACCTTTGCAACTAGAACCCGCCATGCCACTTACACGAATGAATCATGCTCCTTCAGTTCGTATTCCATTAGTAAGGAGTAAGTTCGACTCGGTCAATTTCTTGCGAAGAACGGCTGCTTTGTGAAACACTCCCACCAGGGTGTTTTTCCATGGCTCTCCTCAACTTCCTATGTGCAGAATGGACGCGGAACATAGAAGATGAAACCTCACGAGGCTCTAGCTTCACTGTTTATGTTTCCATGTCAAGTGTTCTGGCAAACAAGATTCCTTGGTAACACCAATCCTCACCTTTGCAACTCGAACCCGCCATGCTACTTACGCCCGGTTCACACTCCTCCTCGGTCTTTTGAATTAGAGGTTTAACTCCTGTTTCCTGTTTAGAATTGGGTTTCTGGTTCTTTCAAAAGTCTACTTCGACTCTATACATGTAACATCTTCACCTAAACTCTGAAATTTATACTGTTATTGGGTTTCCAGTACCTTTAAAGTATTTTCCTTCTCTCACTTCCAATATCCTTTTGTCTCAGTCATGTTAACACCTTGCTTGGAGTGAATTGATTAAAAAAAGTTTCATTCTTGCAGAATACACAAGACAAAAACCTATAAAGACTCACATGTATCCGAACCAAATTCTTAAATGTGAAGTTACAAATACACTGAACTATTCGATTAAATCAATATGCTAACAATAAATTAATCGAGGTAATAAATTATATATATATTATTAGAAAATTTACAGTTTACTTTATATTACTTTAAACGTTATTATAGCGGATACATCGTATTTGAAATAGACTCCCCATTTTTATTTATTAATCAGTGTGTATGACGTCTGTCAGCTGCATATTCGAGTAATTTAAATAAAGAACATGTGTACTCCGGCAGATTCTGAAGAAGCTTGAATGTCCTGATAAGTATGTTCCTGTTTTTAAAGGTTTCCATAAAAGAATGAAAGCACATGTCAGTGCAGACAGTAAACTCTCTGATTCAATTTTGGTTAAATGATGTAAAGCAAGGGGATATAGTAATGCCAATTCTGTTTGTGTTGAGCTTTGCTATGGTTTTCTTGATGTTCTTTAAGGGATGCTCACATGGGGTTTACATCAAATATCAACCAATAGGTAAGATGTTGAATATAAGACGGTTTGTTGCTAAAACAAAAATTGTCATCAATAATACAAGATTTCCTGTAAGCTGACACTTGTGTTCTTGTTGCTCTCTCCCAGAGTGACATGCAATATCTTATGGATTCCTACTTGATAGAATGCAGCACATTGGCTCTAATGATTAGCATGAAAAAGAAAATATAAAACAAAGGGTAAGATGATTCTTAACTATACCCTTGCTGAGAAATGTACTGAGCAAAATATGGACCTGTATCAAGTTTTTGTTGATCTGACAAAGGCTTTTTCATACTGGGATTAGCAATGCTTCATGGGAGATTTTAAAGGAGTTTTGATGCCCTGGTAAGCTCTCTGATCCAATTTTGATGTAAAGCAAGGAGATATAGCAGCACCAAATCTGTTTGCGCTGAATTTTGCTATGGTTTTCTTGAAGTCTTTAAGGAATGCTCACATGGGGTCTACATCAAATATCAACCAATAGGTAAGATGTTAAATATAAGACAGTTTGTTGCTAAAACAAAAGCTATTGTCATCAATAATACAAGAAATCCTGTAAGCTGACACTTGTGTTCTTGTTGCTCTCTCTCTCAGAGTGACATACAATATCATATGGATTTCTTCTCGATGACATACAGGGTAATGTATCTAACGATTTTTTTAGAAAGAAAAAAAACACCGTAATGTATCAGTCTGCTCCCGAAAAAAAAGCCTACTTTGTCTCAAGGATTTATGTCAGAAATTCCAGGCTGTGGAAAAGTCTAGGCTGTACTGTAAATATGACAAATATTGTTGATGAAATCTCCAACTGAATCGAGAAGGCCAGTAATGCTTTCGGAAAACTCGATGGACGTCTGTGGTCGGAAGATAACATTTCGATGGGGACGAAGTTGAAGGTTTGTAATAATTGCGTTTTGTCTTATTTGTTGTATTCATGTGAGACACGGGTAACTTACAGAAGACAAATGAAATGGCTAGGGCGATTTCATTAAGTGTTTCCGCCGTATATTATATATTCGATGGTAGATGTACGTGAGTGATGTTGATATCCCCGAATATCAGCCTACCAGTATATAATCTCTTGTAATCCAGTACCGAATGTTCGTGTGGTCAGGATAAAAGAAGATAGAACTCCTAAGTAATTTCTAGACGCTGAGCCGAGGGAAAAAGATCAACGCACAAACTGAAATTGGTTTATAAAGATTGCATCAAAAACGTACAAAATGCTAACATCATACAAAATGCTAACATCATGCAAAATGCTAACATCATGCAAAATGCTAACATCATGCAAAATGACTGGGAAAACCTATCTCCATATTTTTCATAATGGAAGAAAGCGGTGCACAATTGTAAGAGAAACTTTGAACAGAATTGTATTGAACAAGTAAAAATCAAGAAAGATTTTCGTGTCTCCATGTTAATCAACCTAAAAATATTGCCATCGTTTGATATAACTGTTAATGAATGTGGTCGAATCAGTCTAAGGTGGGCAGGCTTAAAATCATCATGAAATACGCTATATATAAATAAAAGTCATTTACTACGCGTTATAAGGCATTTCTATTTGCAGCGAGTGTAGAAAATAATATACTTATGTTGGTGGACTAAAACGTCATATGAGGGGCCCAACGTTGCCACGTCTATTCAAGAGAATGTAAGATCCTAGCAAGACTAAAAAGCTACATCCGTGCTACCCATATTTTAAAATAAATCAAGCGGCAACATTACTCGAAATCGAATCGTAGCCATAATATATCTCTACATATATGTGCTTAAACATTCTGAAAAATATTTAAATCCAAAAACACTTAAGAATTCCTTCCTTTAGAACGTGGGCTGTCATGGTTCTCCACAATTCCCTATCCTTTGTAACTTTTAGAAATGTTTGTCTTTATGCTGTCTTTTCTAATCCCTTTTTGGCCAATCATTTACACAAACTAATTAGATTGGTTACTCACTGTTTTTCGTCTATTCCACTTGTCTTCAATATTTCTTACGAGTGTCAGTTTTTCCAAGCCTTCTTTCTTCATTATGTGCTTCAGAAATTTCAACAGTATCTCTCTTATTCTAAGTATGTGTCATTTTTGTTTCTATTTTCTCTTAAATTTGGTCGTTGCTCATATATTCAATCCATGTTATTCTCAACATCCTTCTGCAGAACAATATTTTTGCTACCCCAAGTCTCATCCTCTGTGAGGAGGTTGTCCAGCATTCAGTAACATGTAAGATGAGCAATATTACATAAGAATTTAATGCTCTTTTCTTTGTTTTTAACATCCTCTGTTATAAAAAAAAAAAAAAAAAACTTCTCAGATATTAAATTTTTCGTGCTGCCTTGATTTTAGTGTCTGGCATCGTAGGATGTTACATTTTTTACAACGAATGAACAGCTAAATATCACATGCACCAAAGTATGTTGGAAAACTTATGCCTCAAGTATAAAACCAAAGTCAGGAGAAAAAAGATAAAAAACAAATGATATGTTACGAAATGGTTTGAGAAATTTGAAAAAGACTTTTCATAGAACATGAGACTGACATGTTTCTTACACATGACAACCACTGTTGCCATTCGATCTCATTTCGTTCTTTATTAGATGAGTCCTTAACAAAATGAACATTTGTTCTTTTACCTTTTTGTTTCCTTCATTCTTTCTTCTATACCACTATGGTGTTGACAGCGGATTTCTTATCCATAAATGTGTTTTTGTCACTACATTGATGTATTCATATCATCCGGGACGTACAAATATATATACTTGCTAGTGTCTTTTTGCATGTGTGAGTGTGCGTGTGCATACGTGCCTTGTGTTTGGGTGTATATACATACATATTGTCCTATCAGAACATGTTATGGTATCTTTAAATATTGGGAAGAAATCAGAAACGTTTTTTAGGTAATCAAAATTCGATTGACGAACATGTTTCAATGTTATTTAAATCATCATCAGTACATGATGGACAGAAGTATTAGGTTGGTGCAAAAATAATGTCGTTTTCTCACATAGTAACATATGTGAGAAGACGACATTATTTTTGTACCAACCTAATAGTATTTTTTACTATTTACAAGAATACAAAAGTGAAAAATAAGAGAATAAGTAAAGAGAATCTCATTACATATCGACTGCAGTCAAGTAATACAATAAGTTATAAGGCAAATGGTCATGTCAGACTTAGACTTGCTACTAGTAACATGTAACCCAGTACTACCTATCACATGTGCGGATGATTAACGGGTAAATAAGCACACCGACTAGCTTTTCTGCTAGTGAAAAGAGTGGCATGTTACGCCACAGGACGTAAAACTAAAGAGCGGATGAGCATCTTATAGGAGTCAACGGTAACTACAAATATATATATATATATATATATATATATATATATATATATATATATATATTGCTTTTTCCTTTTCTTTTCTCCTTTCTCCCCTCCCATTTCAATATATCACTTCCGTTAAGTTAATCGTCTAAATAGGTCATGGTCTGGTCACCCCTCCTCCCCCAATACAAAGTATGCTTGAGAGAAATATGAAATTAATCCCTCCCTATACTCTACCATGTCTCTTTAACTACTCCTTTTACACTCTCTGTTAAATTACAAAAACTTACAGTACACATCAATTTTAATTTCATTTTTCGTTTCATTTCATTTTTGGAAGTGCTATCTGATGATCCGGCGTCCTTTAAAAGGGCTCTGGTGAAATAAATTATTATAATGGTACCTTAAAGTGGTCTGTTTTTCTTTAATATATATATATATATATATATATATATATATATATATATATATATATATATATATAATGAAACAGACTGTCACCGCTGGCTATTGACTTCAATGTCCACTTTAATATTTGCATACATTCTATCCCCGATATTGAGCACTTTAAGTCATAAATATAGCATATCTTAAAACTATACTTTTATATATATGTGTATGGAGAAAAGATGGATTCATACCTTTCCCAAAAGGTATTGGCGCGTAAGTAAATGTAAAGAACCCGGTTAGAATTCGAAACCGGCTCTCCGATTTCTCGTTCTGAGCCGATATCCATTACTACACAACAAATATATCGCCATAAATTTTACAATATACGTGAGAATATATACATGTCTGAATGCAATTAATGTAAATATTGAAAAGCGATACTCAGTTTATGCGAACAAATCAACTGTTGACATCCGGTGATAACCAATGCCTGAATCTGACAAGTGAAGAATTGATTTAAAGCTAAATGAATTCATTTCGCGGGATATCAGAATGAAAAACAATGAAATGAACACCTGCGGCTGAGCACTAAAAATTTCCCTGGCAAAGTGTCTTTTGGGTCAGAGGTGAGAAAGCCAATTGTAGGTGTCAATTCACTTATGAGAAAAGTACATTTGAAACCATTTTTTTTTATCAATCTCCGACTGAATGTTGGAGATGACAGGCGCAGATGAGCGATCAAGAAAGGATGAGGGGTTGTCTGCACCCACTGAAGGACAGCAGGCACAGAGGAGATATTAAAAAGGTTGAAGGAGCTGTTCACTCCTACTGGGGAGCAATAGTGAGAGATGGTACTAAGAGAAGGTGGAAGCAGCCGGGCGGAGCGATGTCTGAACACCCTCCCCAACGAGAGAGGGAGAATTCTCCCAAATTATGAACTAATTTAATTTCTCAAGAGCAAAAATAATAGACTTTTGTTGGAAATCAGGGGATTCACCGAAACCCAGCCTACATCTTGCCCCGCACCGGTTTCTAGTTGGAGTTCATAAAAATGAATGCGCGAAAGCCATTCAGACAGTTCAGACAGTCAGAGAGCTGAGAAGGGAAGCGACGAAGGTCACTGAGAGATTCCACATTTCCTGCCAAGCACAAGAACGTCCGACTTCAGCCTTGAGTCAAACTTACCTAAACAGTAAGACAAATTTCGATAACTCTGCAAGGCAAAAACTTCCAAGCTTACCAAAATGTTGCGTCCGATTTAGGAACTGGTTGCGTCAAAAAACACCTGTATGCGAACGCAACTACTAACGAACCATTGTACGCAGTATTGATATAAAATTAGTAATTATTTTTTATATATATTTCGAGTACAGTTTTTTTTTCTTTTTTTTTTCAATTTTATTGTACGACTTCGCTCGACTTGGACCAGCACAACACGAAAATACTTGCGACGAATCGATCTTGGCCTCCTTATAATCAAAACAAACACAACTTGGGGTAATCAGGTCGAGATCGAAAAGAACAATTCATTGATCAAACAAGGATCCACAACGGGCTGACCGCGACGAAATTACATCTGTCGCCGTTTGTTGCGAACCAGGATCGATTGAAGTGTTACATTTGATTTGCCGTGAGTCAGGATCGAGCGTGAAGTGTTACAAAAGGATTTTAATTGATATTAATTGACATCGATCATATGTATTGAACAATATTATTTGTCTTACCAATATATTCTTAGTAAGTATAAGTTTTAACTACTTGGACACTAGAATTTTGAGTTTTTAATGATTAATACATACGAGTCCTGTGAAAACTTTTGCTTATATGAACCTCTCATTATTGGAGAGCTTGAAGCAACTCAAAACAGTCTCCATGAAAGAAGTTAAAATCAAAATTGAAATTATTTACAATTCTTATTCTATGTGCCGTGTTCCTTCAGGACGTTGGTGATCATGTCTCTCCGCAATTTCTTTTCCTTTGTAGCTCTTAATAAATTGTGTTTTTGTTTCCTCCTAATTCCTGTTCTTCTATCTATTTACACAAACTCACTAGGAAGGTCATGCGTTGTTTTCCTCTGTACCTCTTGCCTTCAATATGTCTTGTGAGTATTAAATTTCCCAAGCCTTCTTTTCTCAGTACTATATGTAATAATAAAACCAGCAAGAATTGTAAGTAGTATATTTAAATAATAATTTTTATCGCCACTAAGAATAATCAGATGTATAAAAAGTAATTTGATTGTAATCTACATTCTGTTTAGGTATTTGAATCTTAAGTATGTTGTACATACATCTTTCTCTTGATTTTTTAACGAGTGTATTTCTTCCTGTAGATCTGTTATTAACTGTTGAGCGTCTGATTTTATCTTTACTTTGGAAGAAAGATTAACTAATGGTCCTTATAGAGGCCAACCACTTAAAAACAGAACATAGTGATGGCACAGTTGACGAACCATCGACACAACCATGATGTTTGCTTTCTTCTTGTTGTGGAGTAGCTGAACAGCCCCACGAATGATTGCTCTAAGACTATTTAAACAGCACTCTTAGTTACTGAGGGAGATGAGTTAACGATTAATCCTTACTCTGCTTGTTGACTCCGGCGGAGAGGAACTCAGAAGATGCTATATCTACGGACAGTTTCGTTTGGAGAAATAGACAGCCATACAACCCCATGAGTGCGGGGTCTACGGGGAATTTTTGCCTGAGCGTACGCGCTCGGAAAGCCCCAAGTTAAAAACCGACCTTGTGCCACATCCCGCCTTGTGTGGAGGTCTCGGGTAAAAACCGAGGAGTTAACAATTAACTGTTTATTACATCAGTTTGTGTTCTCAATTGTGTACCATATTAATCTCCAGCATGAACTACTTATTTTCTATATGTTCACCCTTCATATTTACGACACATCACTTCTACTGCACATTAATAGAACATTCAGGGAAAGAGAGGTTTTTTTTAATTACCTAGGCTATACGCCGCCTTAGATTAAAAAAGAAAATTATTGGTCGAATGTTGTCTAACATTGTCTAGAATTGTTTGATGTATGTCTTCGATATATACATCACAAGTCGGCCCTTGTTATATCTGGACCTGAATGCAAGTAAGGACTTGAAAGCAATTACCTGTTTTCTACAGGTAGGAAATAGCAAACAATAAATAATTAATGTTTTCAATATCAAGTGCCACTCTCCCGGAAGGTAACGAATTCCAGTCGTGGACCTAAATAGTCAGGTTGCGTACTAGAAATGTCACTTAGTTACGATATGCCCGTAGGCAGGTGCAACCCGTTGGTTGAGATGACAGGCAGTTAGAGGGATGATAGGGAAAGAGAGACAGTTAAAAATATATGTAGCCTCATTCTCGCTGACATGAACTGGTCCGTTAATCTGTCGTGAGAGTAAACAGAAGTAGCAGTGGATATTTTTCTAGTGTCACCTACGTACTCACGAACTGCAACAGATGAATCAAAGAATAAAAATCTCAACATAAATGAACAAGAAAGATAGGAGAAAACTGAATTAATATTTTTCTTTTCTCACCGTTATTTCACTTTTCTTTTTCTTGTTGAATAGATCCCAGACCTTCCCCAGTTTTTATTCACACCGACACAAGACGGGAATTGAAAGACATGAAAATAAATTGGGTAAGCAACCAATGCAAAAGATCTAAGTGTAAAGAACCAAGGCAAAAGATCCAAGGGTAAAGAACCAAGGCAAAAGATCCAAGGGTAAAGAACCAAGGCAGAAGATCCAAGGGTAAAGAACCAGGGCAAAAGATTCAAGGCTAAGAAACCAAGGCAAAAGGTCCAAGGGTAAAGAACCAAGGCTAAAGATGCAAGGGTAAAGAACCAAGGCTAAGCATCCAAGGGTAAAGAACCAAGGCAAAAGATCCAAGGGTAAAGAACAAAGTCTAAAGACCCAAGGGTAAATAATCAAGTCTAAGCATCCAACGTTAAACAACCAAGGCTGAGCATCCATGGGTAAAGTACCAAAGTTAAACATCCAAGGGTAAATAACCATGTCTAATCGACCAAGGGTAAACAACCAAGGCTAAGCATCCAAGGGTAAACAACAAATGCAAAATATCTAAGGGTAAAGCACCAAGGCTAAAGATACAAGGGTAAAGAACCAAGGCTAAATATCCAAGGTTAAAGATCCAAGGTTGAAGAACCAAAGCTCATCATCCATAGCTAAAGAACCAAGGTTAAGCATCCAATGGTAAACAACCAAGGCTGGGCATCCAACGGTAAACAACCAAGGCTGAGCATCCAACGGTATAGAACCAAGGCTAAAGATCCAACGGTAAACAACCAAGGCAAAAGATCCAACGGTAAAGGAGAAAGGATAAAGATCAAATGGCAAAGAACCAAGGCTAAAGATCCAAGGGTAAAGAACCAAGGATAATGATCCAAGGGTAAAGAACCAAGTCTAAAGATCCAAGGGTAAAGAACAAAGACAAAAGATCCAAGGGTAAAGAACCAAACAAAAGATCCAATGGTAAAGAACCAGGGCAAAAGATCCAATGGTAAATAATCAACGCTAAAGATCCAAGGGTAAAGAACCAAGGCAAAAGATCCAAGGGTAAAGAATCAAGGCAAAATGTCCAAGTGTAAAGAACCAAGGCTAAAGTTCTAAGGGTAAAGAACCAATGCAAAAGATCCAATGGTAAAAAACCAAGGCTAAAGATGCAACGGTAAAGAACCAAGGCTAAATATCCAAGGTTCAAAATCCAAGGGTAAAGAACCAAAGTTAAGCATCCAAGGGTAAAGAACCAAGGCAAAAGATCCAAGGGTAAAGAACCAAGGCAAAACATCCAAGGGTAAAGAGACAAGGCAAAAGATCCAAGGGTAAAGAACCAAGGCTAAAGATCCAAGGGTAAAGAATCAAGGCTAAGCATACAACGTTAAAGAACCAAGGTTGAGCATCCAAAGTAAAGAACCAAGGCTAAATATCCAAGATTTTAACCAAGCGTAACGAACTAAAGCTAAGCATCCATGGGTAAAGAACCAAGGCTAAACAACCAAGGCTGAGCATCCATGGGTATAGAAGCAACGTTAAGCATCCATGGGTAAAGAACCATGGCTAAGCAACCAAGGGGAAAGAACCAAGCCTAAACATCCAAGAGTAAACAACCAAGGCTGAGCAACCATGGGTAAACAACCAAGGCTGAGCATCCAAGGGTAATGAACCAATGCTAAAGACCCGAGGGTAAATAACCAAGACTAAAGATCCAATGGTAAAGAACCAAGGCAAAAGATCCAAATGTAAAGAACCAAGACTAAAGATCCAATGGTAAAGAACCAAGGCAAAAGATCCAAGGGTAAAGAACCAAAGCTAAGCATCCATGGTTAAAGAACCAAGGCTAAAGATCCAAGGCTGAGCATCCAAGGGTAAAGAACCCAGGTAAAAGATCCAAGGGTAAAGAACAAAGGCTAATGATCCAAGGGTAATTAATCTACTCTAAGCATCCAACGTTAAACAACCATGGCTGAGCATCCATGGGTAAAGAAATAAAGTTAAACATCCAAGGGTAAAGAACCATGACTAAGCAACCAAGGGTAAAGAACCAAGGCTAAAGTTCCAAGCGTAAAGAACCAAGGCTAAAGATCCAAAGGTAAAGAACCAAGGCCAAACATCTAAGGGTAAAGAACCAAGGCAAAAGATCCAAAGGTATAGAACCAAGGCTATGCATCCAACGTTAAAGAACTAAGGTCGAGCATCCAAAGGTAAAGAACCAAGGCTAAATATTCAAGGTTAAAGATCCAAGGGTAAAGAATCAAAGCTAAGCATCCATGGGTAAAGAACTAAAGTTAAGCATCCATGGGTAAAGAACCAAGGCTAAACAACCAAGGCTGAGCATCCATGGGTAAAGAACCAAAGTTAAACATCCAAGGGTAAACAACCAAGGCTGAGCATCCAAGGATAAACAACCAAGGTTGAGCATCCAAGGGTAAACAACCAAGCCTAAAGATCCAGGAGTAAAGAACCATCACTAATAAAACAAGTCTGTCCTCACATTTTTACAATAATTATTGGAATGGAGAAGTGATAGATTCATAAGTGTCCATGAGGCGTTCTTTTTATTTTATATGCCGTGTAGCTTCAATAAATGGTAGATCATGATTGTCCACATTTCTTGCCCATTTCCTTGCAGCTCTAAGCAATATTTGGCCCTTTTTGTATCACTCTTTCTACCATTTACACAAGCTCATAGGGTCATGGCAGTATTAAATTCCCCATTTTCTCTTTCCTCATTATTGTACTGTATATTTAATCTCTTTTTTATTTGAAATATAAGTATCTTTTAATTCCTTAAAATCCCCTAATTGCTCATATGTTCAATTCTTAGCATCTGTCGATATAATTACATCTCTGTTACTTCGAGTTGCTTCATCTATAATGAAATTATCCAGCATTCTCGGCTATATCTAGTATATTTCTCGTAGCAGTGTGGAAGATTTCGCTAACGTACTTCCGGATTTTCCATCGTTTGTTTTCTCAAAACCTAAATAAATTTCCGTATCTGCTTTATTTCGACGTCTCTAATACAATCTACACTTTCTGTCGCTTTCTCTCGCTGAGGATTTTTCATTCTGTCCTTATATAGTTAGTCTTTTCTTCTTGCTCTCCTTTGCTACCTTCTTTACGTGTTCATTAAATAACGATTTACTGACGTCTTCTGGTATTCTCCTGTTGTCCTATGGTTCATTTATTATTTCAGCAGTCTTGATTAATTAAGAAATCGTCTAAGACTGGCAGCATCTCTATCCCATCTGCCTTGTTTCTGTTTATCTTAACCAATGCCTATCTTAACTCATATTTTAATCATGCAAGTCTTTCCATGCTCTTATGTTTTGTAAGTTCCTCTCATGTGTTGTCGTAGAAACGTTCTCCAATGTATTGCTTCCATTTTTAAGTATCTCTTCTTTTTATCTTATGAACGTTCTTTTTATATATATATATATATATATATATATATTATTAATTTTGTTGATGAGCATGTCTTTCGTTCTGTTCTTAAATCTTTTATGTATGGTTACTATGACTATTTCCCGCAGGGTTTCTATAGCTGTACACTTCCCAATTGAGCCATTCATCTTTTGCCTATTTTCATTTGTTTTTTTGCTTAACATCCGATATATTTTACCATTCCTTGACTTTTTTTGTTGCCGCTAATCGTGTCATCTCCTAAATTTAATGTTATCATCTTTTTCTTTATTTTTTTTCTCTCATTCGCTAACATCACAAGATCTTACCTTAAGATCTTCAATTTGAAATTCCTGACGTCTTCGAAACTTTTATATATGTTCTCAATTCCATAAGCATACATCTTTTTTGCAAATGGAATTATCCTATAGTCTACTGTATTGTAGATTTACTGTGCTTTGGATTTCTTTAATTTCCGTTAATTTTAATTTAAGTTTACATATGACAGGAGCTGGTTGCTCGGATACTAGGATAATATTTCGAGTATAAAGCTAAATTTCCGAGTCTTTTACTTTTAGTCTATCTTGTTTTGTTTTTGTTTTTGTTGTTGTTGTTGTTGTTGTTGTTGTTGTTGTTTTGTTTTGTTTTGTTTTTTTTGCATGTTTTGTTTTTTATATGTTAGGGGTTTCTTGGTGGGTAGTCATCTCCTGAGTTTTTCCGTGTCTATAAGCGTGCCGTGTGTTGCATGGCCCAGCTATTTCACTGATTGATTCCTTTTCCTAATTTTGCATTTAGATCTCCCATAATGATTCTTGCCCTGAATTTGCCTTATCTTGTGTGCTATAAAATTTATCTAATTCTTTTTCTTGACGCGTATACTATGGTGATAACTATATTAAAAGGATTCCCTTTCAGTCGCTGGAAGAGCTCTGTCGATATAGTTACTAGTATACCAAAATATTAGGTTGGTGCAAAAATAATGACGTAATAATGTCGTTTTTTGACGTATTTTTTAACGTCAAAAAACGACATTATTACGTCATTATTTTTTGCACCAACCTAATACATTTCTTTATAGCTTTGTCTATAATTAGTTCTTGGCGGCAAGGTCTCATCAATTTACAATTAATGTAACCATAAGTTCTATACTAACAATTTCTCGCACTTCTGGCGTGTGGGACTATCTTCCGATTCTATGCTTTCCAGCTAACTTTGATCTTCAAAAATATAAATACAATGTCAATCATTCTTTACTTTGATTACTCTTCTATTATTCTCCCTCCTTAATGTTTCTCTTTTTTCTTATTCATTCATACTCAGTCTCGTTGTGTCTTAGTGGCTTTACTGCCTTGCATGGAGTGAAATGATTTTTAAAAAATACTAGCAGCATGGCCCTGCGTTGCCCGTACTTGATTCAAAAATCGTACGACTCATACAGCAATCGCTATCACTCGACTTAAAATATTTTTGCCCTTCCTTGCCTTTAAAGGAGTGCCCTTTGCCGTGCTGATGTTGCTACATGCCTTACTTCTTACCTATCTCACACTGCGAATTTTTTCTAAGCTCTATACTAAACATTAAATCTGTTATGAAAAAAGAACTAAACAAAATGAACACAAAATGATCAGCTTTAAAAAAGGACTCGTAACTGGAAAAACCGAATAAAAAAAGAATGTTAACAACAAATACTTTTTCACACTTAACCCAGTTCTGCGGAATCAGAATCAATGTTGAGTTTAAGCAAGCGAATGAGCCAATTGGAGTAAATTGCCATGCAGATTTAAATTTTTCCCACTTGTGACGGGAGTTGGAAAATGCAAAGTCGGTCTTGGCCTTCCCGCTTACTTGGAGCATGTGCATGTAAATTTTGGTGCAAATCCGTCGAAAATTGCAGCCGTGCATTTGTCACACACACACACACACACACACACACACACACATCCTGCCTTTTATAGATAGAGATAAGGAAACGTTCAGCGTACATTGACCGAACAGCCAATTCTACTCGAGTTACATTTTTGGCCATGGAGCTAAAATTAAAGTGTAGTATCTGTTCTGTTCATCGATAATAATAATGGTAATATTAACCGTTTCCCTATAAGGAAACATTCGGCATTTATTGATCGAGCAGCCAGTGCTACTTTCGGTTTAAATTCATCAAATTTTTCTCTAAAAATGTTTTTCGGAAAAATAGGTTTCTCAAGTCTGGTAACTGTTATTGCTCTTTTCAATACTGGTCAAGGTTTCCTTCTTAATCTTTTCAGTTGTGTAAAATGACAACATCTTATTTATGTCATTATTTTCTCTTCGAGTTACATGTGCTATTCACTTTAGTTGCTGCTTTTGTTGGTGTGGAGTAATCAAGGTTACCTCCCTTGTCAAGAAATAGCATCTACCTTCGCTATAACAACAGAGACTCAGTGATGAATGGAACAATTTTAATTTCTACGCCTTAACGAGTTTGGACGTCAAAACAAACAATCAAAGGCTTCATATTCTTTCCCTCCTCCTATAATTTAATACACTTAAATTAAATTGACGTTAGGAAGAACTTGTGCCACATAGTGTCCGACAGAATAAAAGAACGTTCCCACAAAAACACTTGTGAATATTCAAGTTAGTAGACTAAAAAAAATATAAGGCAGTAAAGACATTTTTTTAAAATCTTTGCTTTAAACTACAAACAGATCATAAATTAAAATTAAAAAGAAAAGAAAACTGTCCAACCTCCTACATTATTTTTTATCAGGGAATTTGGCAACTAGCTGGAAAAGGTTTATTCAAAATTTTTCGAAATTTTTCAAAAGCCAGTCGACTCAACAATAGTACATACCAAACAATTGTCTTTTTGTCAATAATAGTCACATACGACATTTACAAGGGTTTTGGAATTCGATAATGAGAGAGGAGAAAGAAAATTTGGAAGTATTAATAACGAAATTCAAAGAATCTTTTGTTGGAGAAACCTATGAAACGCACGAAGCTTGCAAATTTCATATTCGATAGTTATCAATTTTGGGGAAATGCAAAACAGGCTAACTCGAGAGGAAATAGTTGTAGGGTTTAAAGATGATACAGTCAGAAAATGGTCACAAAAGAAGCTTGATAAGCCGAAGTTAAAGTTACCTCAAAACTATGGAGTAAAAAGTAATTCATTTA
Organism: Acanthosepion lycidas; assembly: GCA_963932145.1. NCBI lineage: Eukaryota > Metazoa > Mollusca > Cephalopoda > Sepiida > Sepiidae > Acanthosepion > Acanthosepion lycidas. Next base: position 24,903,349 of record OZ010616.1, read on the forward strand.
AAATTGGATACAGGAGCAGATGTAACAGTAGTCCTCAGTAGTTATTTTAGAAAAAAAAACAAAAACAAACTTGTAATTATTAAAAAAATGTAACAAACAATTGCATGAATCAGGTTATCATCAGATAAAAGTTATCGACCATGCGGAGGTTTTATTAGAAATTCCAAAAGCAAATTCTAAACAGGATTTGTTTGATATTGAAAATTTGAGGGAACGATTACTTGGGGAGGGGGGGGGGCACCAGCAATAAAAGGTCATATCCTACTGAGAAGGGTGAAGTCTATAAAAAGTGAAGATCCCAAATATAGAAAAGAATTTCCAGAACTTTTCACGGGTATTGGTAGACTCCAGAATAAATATAAAATATGTTGAAAAGAATGTGCGCAACCAATCTCGACGTTTGCCACTTGTTATGAAGAAAAAAGTCTAGGAAGAGTTACAGCTTTTAGAAAACAGAAAATCATATATGTCCGGTAAAAATACCAAAAAAAACTTCACCAGCCAAGGCCGGCGCGTCTTACCCCGAAAACTCCAACCGAGTGAGTCTGTGTGTCAAACATATTGTAATGTGGCCTATATAATTATTTATGAATTTTGATTGATCAGGAATACAATTCCTTAATGGGCAGACTCACTCTACACCTTTCTGGCCATAGCTCAATTAGATCTCATTAAATAATTTTTCCATGGGTAATAATTAGTATTTTTTAAAATCATTTCTTCCCTAACAAGGCGATAATACTACTAAGACGCAATGTGTTACTGAGATTGAAAGAGAATGAGAAGACTGGGAAGAGAAAGGGAAATAAAAGAACAGGTTTCAGGAAGACAGAAGATAGCGATTGACATTGCATTTAGATTTTTGAAGATCGTAGTGAATGTAATGGATTCGATTGGAATTGGAACTCTGCTTTCCGATTCTTCAGTCCGAGCCGTTATCTATTATTCCACCGTGAGACATATTAGCTAATCTATTAGTACCTAGGCGTCAACCTAGTTGTATATATTACTTTCTTGTAATGTTATAACTATCTTTGTTTTATTGTTTCTAGTCATTTGATATTGTCACTCAATATCTTATTATATATGTGTGTGTGTATGTGTGTTATAGGTTGCCCTTAACTAGCCAACCCTGTCAACCCAGAACAATCAGAATAACCATCTTTACTCCAATAATAATCATTATCCTTATTTTCTAGCGTAAAATGTATTGTAAATTCTAATCTATACACTTAATAAACGGTGTACATCCCCCATAACTTCCTCCAAGTATTGCTTAATACCACTCATTTTAAGGTACGTGGTCACCGGCACTATGATAGCAGTAGTAATAGTTATGTGCATACCATTAATAAACACCAGGACGAACATGACGCTTTCCTACATCAGGGATTGCTATCTGTGACCATAGTAACATAACTTCTATTAATCACTAAAATATGACTAAACATTCTTTGGTGATAGTGTATTTTCTTAAATGCACATTACAGACAAGGACAAGAAACTAACAGACAACGATAAACTAACACTGCGCGATGAACTCTGATGAGAAATTCAAGGCAGGCAGAAGACATGTCAAATACAGAACAAAATTTAAATCAATTAAAAATGATAGGTTCTTGTACAGTGATCAAAAATACAACGCGTGCAGAAGAGATATTTCAAATACATAACAAAATATAAATCAATTAACACTGAGAGGTTGTTGTACTCTGATCAGAAATTCAATGCGGGCAGAAGAGATATTACAAATACATTGAAAAAATTTAACTCAATTAACAGACATAGGTACTTGTACTCTGATCAGAAATTCAACGCGGGGAGAAGAGAAATTCAACGCGGGTAGAAGAGATATTTCAAATACATAACAAAATTTAACTCAATTACCAGAGATAGATTCTTGTACTCCGATCAGAAATTCAATGCCGGCAGAAGAGATATTACAAATATATTACAAAATTTAACTCAATTAACAGAGATAGGTTCTTGTACTCTGATCAGAAATTCAATGCGGGCAGAAGAGATATTTCAAAAACATAACAAAATTTAAATCAATTAACACTGATAGTTTCTTGTACTCTGATCAGAAATTCAACGCGGGCAGAAGAGATATTTCAAATACATAACAAAATATAAATCAATTAACACTGATAGGTTCTTGTACTCTGATCAGAAATTCAATGCGGGCAGAAGAGATATTACAAATACATTACAAAATTTAACTCAATTAACAGAGAAAGGTACTTGTACTCTGATCAGAAATTCAACGCGGGCAGAAGAGATATTTCAAATACATAACAAAATTTAAATCAATTAACACTGATAGGTTCTTGTACTGTGATCAGAAATTTAACGCGGGCAGAAGACATATTTCAAATACATAACAAAATAAAAATCAATTTATAGAGATAGGTTCTTGTACTCTGATAAGAAATTCAATGCGGGCAGAAGAGATATTACAAATACATTACAAAATTTAACTCAATTAACAGAGATAGGTTATTGTACTCTGATAAGAAATTCAACGCGGGCAGAAGAGATATTTCAAATACATAACAAAATATAAATCAATTAACACTGATAGTTTCTAGTACTCTGATCAGAAATTCAACGCGGGTAGAAGAGATATTACAAATATATTACAAAATTTAACTCAATTAACAGAGATAGGTTCTTGTACTCTGATAAGAAATTCAACGCGGGCAGAAGAGATATTTCAAATACATAACAAAATTTAAATCAATTAACACTGATAGTTTCTTGTACTCTGATCAGAAATTCAACGCGGGCAGAAGAGATATTTCAAATACATAACAAAATATAAATCAATTAACATTGATAGGTTCTTGTTCTCTGATCAGAAATTCAATTCGGGATGAAGAGATATTACAAATACATTACAAAATTAAACTGAATTAACAGAGATAGGTACTTGTACTCTGATCAGAAATTCAACGCAGGCAGAAGAGATATTTCAAATACATAACAAAATTTAAATCGATTAACACTGATAGTTTCTTGTACTCAGATCAGAAATTCAACGCGGGCAGAACAGATATTTCAAATACATAACAAAATATAAATCAATGAACACTGATAGGTTCTTGTACTCTGATCAGAAATTCAATGTGGGCAGAAGAGATATTACAAATAAATTACAAAATTTAACTCAATTAACAGAGAGAGGTTCTTGTACTCTGATAAGAAATTCAACGCGGGCAGAAGAGATATTACAAATACATAACAAAATTTAAATCAATTAACACTGATAGTTTCTTGTACTCTGATCAGAAATTAAACGCGGGCAGAAGAGATATTTCAAATACATAACAAAATTTAAATAAATTAACACTGATAGTTTCTTGTACACTGATTAGAAATTCAACGCGGGCTGAAGAGATATTTCAAATACATAACAAAATATAAATCAATTAACACTGATAGGTTCTTGTACTCTGATAAGAAATTCAATGCGGGCAGAAGAGATATTACAAATACATTACAAAATTTAACTCAATTAACAGAGATAGGTTCTTTACTCAGATCAGAAAATCAACGCGGGCAGAAGAGATATTTCAAATACATAACAAAATATAAATCAATTAACACTGATAGGTTCTTGTACACTGATCAGAAATTCAACGCGTGCAGAAGAGATATTACAAATACATAACAAAATATAAATCAATTAACACTGATAGGTTCTTGTACTCTGATCAGAAATTCAATGCGGGCAGAAGAGATATTAGAAATTCATTACAAAATTTAACTCAATTAACAGAGATAGGTTCTTGTACTCTGATAAGAAATTCAACGCGTGCAGAAGAGATATTTCAAAAACATAACAAAATTTAAATCAGTTAACGCTGATAGTTTCTTGTACTCTGATCAGAAATTCAACGCGGGCAGAAGAGATATTTCAAATACATAACAAAATATAAATCAATTAACACTGATAGGTTCTTGTACTCTGATCAGAAATTCAATTCGGGCAGAAGAGATATTACAAATACATTACAAAATTTAACTCAATTAACAGAGATAGGTTCTTGTACTCTGATAAGAAATTACAGGCGGGCAGAAGAGATATTTCAAATACATAAAATAAAAATCAATTTATAGAGATAGGTTCTTGTACTCTGATAAGAAATTCAATGCGGGCAGAAGAGATATTACAAATACATTACAAAATTTAACTCAATTAACAGAGATAGGTTCTTGTACTCTGATAAGAAATTCAACGCGGGCAGAAGAGATATTTCAAATACATAACAAAATTTAAATCAATTAACACTGATAGTTTCTTGTACTCTGATCAGAAATTCAACGCGGGCAGAAGAGATATTTCAAATACATAACAAAATATAAATCAATTAACATTGATAGGTTCTTGTACTCTGATCAGAAATTCAATTCGGGATGAAGAGATATTACAAATACATTACAAAATTTCACTGAATTAACAGAGATAGGTTCTTGTACTCTGATCAGAAATTCAACGCGGGCAGAAGAGATATTTCAAATACATAACAAAATATAAATCAATTACTATTGATAGGTACTTGTACTCTGATCAGAAATTCAACGCGGGCAGAAGAGATATTTCAAATACATAACAAAATTTAACTCAATTAACAGAGATAGGTTCTTGTACTCTGATCAGAAATTCAACGCGGGCAGAAGAGATATTTCAAATACATAACAAAATTTAAATCAATTAACACTGATAGTTTCTTGTACACTGATCAGAAATTCAACGCGGGCTGAAGAGATATTTCAAATACATAACAAAATATAAATCAATTAACATTGATAGGTTCTTGTACTCTGATCAGAAATTCAATTCGGGCAGAAGAGATATTACAAATACATTACAAAATTTAACTCAATTAACAGAGATAGGTTCTTGTACTCTGATAAGAAATTCAACGCGGGCAGAAGAGATATTTCAAATACATAACAAAATTAAAATCAATTTATAGAGATAGGTTCTTGTACTCTGATCAGAAATTCAATGCGGGCAGAAGAGATATTTCAAATACATAACAAAATATAAATCAATTAACACTGATAGGTTCTTGTACTCTGATCAGAAATTCAATGCGGGCAGAAGAGATATTACAAATACATTACAAAATTTAACTCAATTAACAGAGATAGGTTCTTGTACTCTGATCAGGAATTCAACGCGGGCAGAAGAGATATTTCTAATAAATAACAAAATACAAATCAATTAACACTGATAGGTTCTTGTACAGCGATCAGAAATTCAATGCGGGCAGAAAAAATATTACAAAAACATTACAAAATTTAACTCAATTAACAGAGATAGTTACTTGTACTCTGATCAGAAATTCAACGCGGGCAGAAGAGATATTTCAAATACATAACAAAATTTAAATCAATTAACATTGATAGGTTCTTGTACTTTGATGAGAAATTCAACGCGGGCAGAAGAGATATTTCAAATACATAACAAAATATAAATCAATTAACACTGATAGTTTCTAGTACTCGGATCAGAAATTCAATGCGGGCAGAAGAGATATTACAAATTCATTACAAAATTTAACTCAATTAACAGAGATAGGTTCTTGTACTCTGATAAGAAATTCAACGCGTGCAGAAGAGATATTTCAAATACATAACAAAAGTTAAATCAATTAACACTGATAGTTTCTTGTACCCTGATCAGAAATTCAACGCGTGCAGAAGAGATATTTCAAATACATAACAAAATATAAATCAATTAACACTGATAGGTTCTTGTACTCTGATCAGAAATTCAATTCGGGATGAAGAGATATTACAAATACATTACAAAATTTAACTCAATTAACAGAGATAGTTTCTTGTACTCTGATCAGAAATTCAACGCGGGCAGAAGAGATATTTCAAATACATAACAAAATTTAAATCAATTAACACTGATAGGTTCTTGTACTCGGATCAGAAATTCGACGCAGGCAGAAGAGTTATTTCAAATACATAACAAAATATAAATCAATTAAAACTGATAGGTTCTTGTACTCTGATAAGAAATTCAACGCGTGCAGAAGAGATATTTCAAATACATAACAAAATTTAAATCAATTAACACTGATAGTTTCTTGTACCCTGATCAGAAATTCAACGCGTGCAGAAGAGATATTTCAAATACATAACAAAATATAAATCAATTAACACTGATAGTTTCTAGTACTATGATCAGAAATTCAATGCGGCCAGAAGAGATATTACAAATACATTACAAAATTTAACTCAATTAACAGAGATAGGTTCTTATACTCGGATCAGAAATTCAACGCGGGCAGAAGAGATATTACAAATACATTACAAAATTTAACTCAATTAACAGAGATAGGTTCTTGTACACCGATCAGAAATTCAACGCGGGCAGAAGAGTTATTACAAATACATTACAAAATATAAATCAATTAACACTGATAAGTTCTTGTACTCTGATCAGAAATTCAACGCCGGCAGAAGAGTTATTACAAATACATTACAAAATATAAATCAATTAACACTGATAAGTTCTTGTACTCTGATCAGAAATTCAACGCGGGCAGAAGAGTTATTTCAAATACATAACAAAATATAAATCAATTAAAACTGATAGGTTCTTGTACTCTGATCAGAAATTCAATTCGGGATGAAGAGATATTACAAATACATTACAAAATTTAACTCGATTAACAGAGATAGGTTCTTGTACTCCGATCAGAAATTCAACGCGGGCAGAAGAGATATTACAAATACATTAGAAAATATAAATCAATTAACACTGATGGGTTCTTGTACTCTGATCAGAAATTCAATGCGGACAGAAGAGATATTACAAATACATTACAAAATTGAACTCAATTAACAGAGATAGGTTCTTTACTCTAATCAGAAATTCAACGCGGGCAGAAGAGATATTTCAAATACATAACAAAATATAAATCAATTAACAATGATAGGTTCTTGTACTCTGATCAGAAATTCAATGCGGGCAGAAGAGATATTAGAAATTCATTACAAAATTTAACTCAATTAACAGAGATAGGTACTTGTACTCTGATAAGAAATTCAACGCGTGCAGAAGAGATATTTCAAATACATAACAAAATTTAAATCAATTAACACTGATAGGTTCTTGTACACTGATCAGATATTCAACGCGTGCAGAAGAGATATTTCAAATACATAACAAAATATAAATCAATTAACACTGATAGTTTCTAGTACTCTGATCAGAAATTCAATGCGGGCAGAAGAGATATTACAAATACATTACAAAATTTAACTCAATTAACAGAGATAGGTTCTTGTACTCTGATCAGAAATTCAATGCGGGCAGAAGAGATATTACAAATACATTACAAAATTTAACTCAATTAACAGAGATAGGTTCTTGTACTCTGATCAGAAATTCAACGCGGGCAGAAGAGATATTACAAATACATTACAAAATATAAATCAATTAACACTGATAGTTTCTTATACTCTGATCAGAAATTAAACGCGGGCAGATGAGATATTTCAAATACATAACAAAATATAAATCAATTAACACTGATAGGTTCTTGTACTCTGATCAAAAATTCAATTCGGGCAGAAGAGATATTACAAATACATTACAAAATTTAACTCAATTAACACTGATAGGTTCTTGTACTCTGATCAGAAATTCAATGCGGGTAGAAGAAATATTACAAATTCATTACAAAATTTAACTCAATTAACAGAGATAGGTTCTTGTACTCTGATAAGAAATTCAACGCGTGCAGAAGAGATATTTCAAATACATAACAAAATATAAATCAATTAACACTGATAGGTTCTTGTACTCTGATCAGAAATTCAATGCGGGCAGAAAAAATATTACAAAAACATTACAAAATTTAACTCAATTAACAGAGATAGTTTCTTGTACTCTGATCAGAAATTCAACGCGGGCAGAAGAGATATTTCAAATACATAACAAAATTTAAATCAATTAACACTGATAGGTTCTTGTACACTGATCAGAAATTCAACGCGTGCAGAAGAGATATTTCAAATACATAACAAAATATAAATCAATTAACACTGATAGTTTCTAGTACTCTGATCAGAAATTCAATGCGGGCAGAAGAGATATTACAAATACATTACAAAATTTAACTCAATTAACAGAGATAGGTTCTTGTACTCTGATCAGAAATTCAATGCGGGCAGAAGAGATATTACAAATACATTACAAAATTTAACTCAATTAACAGAGATAGGTTCTTGTACTCTGATCAGAAATTCAACGCGGGCAGAAGAGATATTACAAATACATTACAAAATATAAATCAATTAACACTGATAGTTTCTTATACTCTGATCAGAAATTAAACGCGGGCAGATGAGATATTTCAAATACATAACAAAATATAAATCAATTAACACTGATAGGTTCTTGTACTCTGATCAGAAATTCAATGCGGGTAGAAGAGATATTACAAATTCATTACAAAATTTAACTCAATTAACAGAGATAGGTTCTTGTACTCTGATAAGAAATTCAACGCGTGCAGAAGAGATATTTCAAATACATAACAAAATTTAAATCAATTAACACTGATAGTTTCTTGTACCCTGATCAGAAATTCAACGCGTTCAGAAGAGATATTTCAAATACATAACAAGATATAAATCAATTAACACTGATAGGTTCTAGTACTCTGATCAGAAATTCAATGCGGGCAGAAGAGATATTACAAATACATTAAAAAATATAAATCAATTAACACTGATAGGTACTTGTACTCTGATCAGAAATTCAATGCGGGCAGAAGATATATTACAAATTCATTACAAAATTTAACTCAATTAACAGAGATAGGTTCTTGTACTCTGATAAGAAATTCAACGCGTGGAGAAGAGATATTTCAAATACGTAACAAAATTTAAATCAGTTAACGCTGATAGTTTCTTGTACTCTGATAAGAAATTCAACGCGTGCAGAAGAGATATTTCAAATACATAACAAAATTTAAATCAATTAACACTGATAGGTTCTTGTACACTGATCAGATATTCAACGCGTGCAGAAGAGATATTTCAAATACATAACAAAATATAAATCAATTAACACTGATAGTTTCTAGTACTCTGATCAGAAATTCAATGCGGGCAGAAGAGATATTACAAATACATTACAAAATTTAACTCAATTAACAGAGATAGGTTCTTGTACTCTGATCAGAAATTCAATGCGGGCAGAAGAGATATTACAAATACATTACAAAATTTAACTCAATTAACAGAGATAGGTTCTTGTACTCTGATCAGAAATTCAACGCGGGCAGAAGAGATATTACAAATACATTACAAAATATAAATCAATTAACACTGATAGTTTCTTATACTCTGATCAGAAATTAAACGCGGGCAGATGAGATATTTCAAATACATAACAAAATATAAATCAATTAACACTGATAGGTTCTTGTACTCTGATCAAAAATTCAATTCGGGCAGAAGAGATATTACAAATACATTACAAAATTTAACTCAATTAACACTGATAGGTTCTTGTACTCTGATCAGAAATTCAATGCGGGTAGAAGAAATATTACAAATTCATTACAAAATTTAACTCAATTAACAGAGATAGGTTCTTGTACTCTGATAAGAAATTCAACGCGTGCAGAAGAGATATTTCAAATACATAACAAAATATAAATCAATTAACACTGATAGGTTCTTGTACTCTGATCAGAAATTCAATGCGGGCAGAAAAAATATTACAAAAACATTACAAAATTTAACTCAATTAACAGAGATAGTTTCTTGTACTCTGATCAGAAATTCAACGCGGGCAGAAGAGATATTTCAAATACATAACAAAATTTAAATCAATTAACACTGATAGGTTCTTGTACACTGATCAGAAATTCAACGCGTGCAGAAGAGATATTTCAAATACATAACAAAATATAAATCAATTAACACTGATAGTTTCTAGTACTCTGATCAGAAATTCAATGCGGGCAGAAGAGATATTACAAATACATTACAAAATTTAACTCAATTAACAGAGATAGGTTCTTGTACTCTGATCAGAAATTCAATGCGGGCAGAAGAGATATTACAAATACATTACAAAATTTAACTCAATTAACAGAGATAGGTTCTTGTACTCTGATCAGAAATTCAACGCGGGCAGAAGAGATATTACAAATACATTACAAAATATAAATCAATTAACACTGATAGTTTCTTATACTCTGATCAGAAATTAAAAGCGGGCAGATGAGATATTTCAAATACATAACAAAATATAAATCAATTAACACTGATAGGTTCTTGTACTCTGATCAGAAATTCAATGCGGGTAGAAGAGATATTACAAATTCATTACAAAATTTAACTCAATTAACAGAGATAGGTTCTTGTACTCTGATAAGAAATTCAACGCGTGCAGAAGAGATATTTCAAATACATAACAAAATTTAAATCAATTAACACTGATAGTTTCTTGTACCCTGATCAGAAATTCAACGCGTTCAGAAGAGATATTTCAAATACATAACAAGATATAAATCAATTAACACTGATAGGTTCTAGTACTCTGATCAGAAATTCAATGCGGGCAGAAGAGATATTACAAATACATTAAAAAATATAAATCAATTAACACTGATAGGTTCTTGTACTCTGATCAGAAATTCAATGCGGGCAGAAGATATATTACAAATTCATTACAAAATTTAACTCAATTAACAGAGATAGGTTCTTGTACTCTGATAAGAAATTCAAAGCGTGCAGAAGAGATATTTCAAATACGTAACAAAATTTAAATCAGTTAACGCTGATAGTTTCTTGTACTCTGATCAGAAATTCAACGCGGGCAGAAGAGATATTTCAAATACATAACAAAATATAAATCAATTAACACTGATAGGTTCTTGTACTCTGATCAGAAATTCAATTCGGGCAGAAGTGATATTACAAATACATTACAAAATTTAACTCAATTAACAGAGATAGGTTCTTTACTCTAATCAGAAATTCAACGCGGGCAGAAGAGAAATTTCAAATACATAACAAAATATAAATCAATTAACAATGATAGGTTCTTGTACTCTGATCAGAAATTCAATGCGGGCAGAAGAGATATTAGAAATTCATTACAAAATTTAACTCAATTAACAGAGATAGGTTCTTGTACACTGATCAGAAATTCAACGCGTGCAGAAGAGATATTTCAAATACATAACAAAATTTAAATCAGTTAACGCTGAAAGTTTCTTGTACTCTGATCAGAAATTCAACGCGGGCAGAAGAGATATTTCAAATACATAACAAAATATAAATCAATTAACACTGATAGGTTCTTGTACTCTGATCAGAAATTCAATTCGGGCAGAAGAGATATTACAAATACATTACAAAATTTAACTCAATTAACAGAGATCGGTTCTTGTACTCTGATCAGAAATTCAACGCGGGCAGAAGAGATATTTCAAATACGTAACAAAATATAAATCAATTAACAATGAAAGGTTCTTGTACTCTGATCAGAAATTCAATGCGGGCAGTAAAAATATTACAAAAACATTACAAAATTTAACTCAATTAACAGAGATAGTTTCTTGTTCTCTGATCAGAAATTCGACGCGGGCAGAAGAGATATTTCAAATACATAACAAAATTTAAATCAATTAACACTGATAGGTTCTTGTACTCTGATCAGAAATTCAACGCCGGCAGAAGAGATATTTGAAATACATAACATAATATAAATCAATTAACATTGATAGTTTCTAGTACTCTGATCAGAAATTCAATGCGGGCAGAAGAGATATTACAAATACATTACAAAATTTAACTCAATTAACAGAGATAGGTTCTTGTACTCTGATCAGAAATTCAACGCGGGCAGAAGACATATTACAAATACATTACAAAATATAAATCAATTAACACTGACAGTTTCTTGTACTCTGATCAGAAATTAAACGCGGGCAGATGAGATATTTCAAATACATGACAAAATATAAATCAATTAACAGTGATAGGTTCTTGTACTCTGATCAGAAATTCAATGCGGGCAGAAGAGATATTACAAATTCATTACAAAATTTAACTCAATTAACAGAGATAGGTTCTTGTACTCTGATAAGAAATTCAACGCGTGCAGAAGAGATATTTCAAATACATAACAAAATTTAAATCAATTAACACTGATAGTTTCTTGTACCCTGATCAGAAATTCAACGCGTGCAGAAGAGATATTTCAAATACATAACAAAATATAAATCAATTAACACTGATAGATTCTTGTACTCTGATCAGAAATTCAATTCGGGATGAAGAGATATTACAAATACATTACAAAATTTAACTCAATTAACAGAGATAGGTTCTTGTACTCTGATCATAAATTCAACGCGTGCAGAAGAGATATTTCAAATACGTAACAAAATATAAATCAATTAACAATGAAAGGTTCTTGTACTCTGATCAGAAATTCAATGCGGGCAGTAAAAATATTACAAAAACATTACAAAATTTAACTCAATTAACAGAGATAGTTTCTTGTTCTCTGATCAGAAATTAAACGCGGGCAGAAGAGATATTTCAAATGCATAAAAAAATTTAAATCAATTAACACTGATAGGTTCTTGTACACTGATCAGAAATTCAATGCGGGCAGAAGAGATATCAGAAATTCATTACAAAATTTAACTCAATTAACAGAGTTAGGTACTTGTACTCTGATAAGAAATTCAACGCGTGCAGAAGAGATATTTCAAATACATAACAAAATTTAAATCAGTTAACGCTGATAGTTTCTTGTACTCTGATCAGAAATTCAACGCGGGCAGAAGAGATATTTCAAATACATAACAAAATATAAATCAATTAACACTGATAGGTTCTTGTACTCTGATCAGAAATTCAATTCGGGCAGAAGAGATATTACAAATACATTACAAAATTTAACGCAATTAACAGAGATAGGTTCTTGTACTCTGATCATAAATTCAACGCGGGCAGAAGAGATATTTCAAATACGTAACAAAATATAAATCAATTAACAATGATAGGTTCTTGTACTCTGATCAGAAATTCAATGCGGGCAGAAAAAATATTACAAAAACATTAAAAAATTTAACTCAATTAACAGAGATAGTTTCTTGTACTCTGATCAGAAATTCAACGCGGGCAGAAGAGATATTTCAAATACATAACAAAATATAAATCAATTAACAATGATAGGTTCTTGTACTCTGATCAGAAATTCAATTCGGGTAGAAGAGATATTACAAATTCATTACAAAATTTAACTCATTTAACAGAGATAGGTTCTTGTACTCTGATAAGAAATTCAACGCGTGCAGAAGAGAAATTTCAAATACATAACAAAATTTAAATCAATTAACACTGATAGTTTCTTGTACCATGATCAGAAATTCAACGCGTGCAGAAGAGATATTTCAAATACATAACAAAATATAAATCAATTAACACTCATAAGTTCTTGTACTCTGATCAGAAATTCAATTCGGGATGAAGAGATATTACAAATACATTGCAAAATTTAACTCAATTAACAGAGATAGGTTCTTGTACTCCGATCAGAAATTCAACGCGGGCAGAAGAGATATTACAAATACATTACAAAATATAAATCAATTAACACTGATAGGTTCTTGTACTCTGATCAGAAATTCAATGCCGACAGAAGAGATATTACAAATACATAACAAAATTGAACTCAATTAACAGAGATAGGTTCTTTACTCTAATCAGAAATTCAACGCGTGCAGAAGAGATATTTCAAATACATAACAAAATATAAATCAATTAACACTGATAGGTTCTTGTACTCTGATCAGAAATTCAATGCGGGCAGAAGAGATATTACAAATACATTACAAAATTTAACAATTAACAGAGATAGTTTCTTGTACTCTGATCAGAAATTCAACGCGGGCAGAAGAGATATTTCAAATACATAACAAAATTTAAATCAATTAACACTGATAGGTTCTTGTACTCTGATCAGAAATTCTATGCGGGCAGAAGAGATATTAGAAATTCATTACAAAATTTAACTCAATTAACAGAGTTAGGTACTTGTACTCTGATAAGAAATTCAACGCGTGCAGAAGAGATATTTCAAATACATAACAAAATTTAAATCAGTTAACGCTGATAGTTTCTTGTATTCTGATCAGAAATTCAACGCGGGCAGAAGAGATATTTCAAATACATAACAAAATATAAATCAATTAACACTGATAGGTTCTTGTACTCTGATCAGAAATTCAATTCGGGCAGAAGAGATATTACAAATACATTACAAAATTTAACTCAATTAACAGAGATAGGTTCTTGTACTCTGATCATAAATTCAACGCGGGCAGAAGAGATATTTCATATACGTAACAAAATATAAATCAATTAACAATGATAGGTTCTTGTACTCTGATCAGAAATTCAATGCGGGCAGAAAAAATATTACAAAAACATTACAAAATTTTACTCAATTAACAGAGATAGTTTCTTGTACTCTGATAAGAAATTCAACGCGTGCAGAAGAGATATTTCAAATACATAACAAAATTTAAATCAATTAACACTGATAGTTTCTTGTACCCTGATCAGAAATTCAACGCGTGCAGAAGAGATATTTCAAATACATAACAAAATATAAATCAATTAACACTGATAGGTTCTTGTACTCTGATCAGAAATTCAATGCGGGCAGTAAAAATATTACAAAAACATTACAAAATTTAACTCAATTAACAGAGATAGTTTCTTGTTCTCTGATCAGAAATTCGACGCGGGCAGAAGAGATATTTCAAATACATAACAAAATTTAAATCAATTAACACTGATAGGTTCTTGTACTCTGATCAGAAATTCAACGCCGGCAGAAGAGATATTTGAAATACATAACATAATATAAATCAATTAACATTGATAGTTTCTAGTACTCTGATCAGAAATTCAATGCGGGCAGAAGAGATATTACAAATACATTACAAAATTTAACTCAATTAACAGAGATAGGTTCTTGTACTCTGATCAGAAATTCAACGCGGGCAGAAGACATATTACAAATACATTACAAAATATAAATCAATTAACACTGACAGTTTCTTGTACTCTGATCAGAAATTAAACGCGGGCAGATGAGATATTTCAAATACATGACAAAATATAAATCAATTAACAGTGATAGGTTCTTGTACTCTGATCAGAAATTCAATGCGGGCAGAAGAGATATTACAAATTCATTACAAAATTTAACTCAATTAACAGAGATAGGTTCTTGTACTCTGATAAGAAATTCAACGCGTGCAGAAGAGATATTTCAAATACATAACAAAATTTAAATCAATTAACACTGATAGTTTCTTGTACCCTGATCAGAAATTCAACGCGTGCAGAAGAGATATTTCAAATACATAACAAAATATAAATCAATTAACACTGATAGATTCTTGTACTCTGATCAGAAATTCAATTCGGGATGAAGAGATATTACAA
Organism: Acanthosepion lycidas; assembly: GCA_963932145.1. Taxonomy (NCBI): domain Eukaryota; kingdom Metazoa; phylum Mollusca; class Cephalopoda; order Sepiida; family Sepiidae; genus Acanthosepion; species Acanthosepion lycidas. The sequence goes on from OZ010616.1 coordinate 24,918,874, forward strand.
ATACATTACAAAATTTAACTCAATTAACAGAGATAGGTTCTTGTACTCTGATCATAAATTCAACGCGTGCAGAAGAGATATTTCAAATACGTAACAAAATATAAATCAATTAACAATGAAAGGTTCTTGTACTCTGATCAGAAATTCAATGCGGGCAGTAAAAATATTACAAAAACATTACAAAATTTAACTCAATTAACAGAGATAGTTTCTTGTTCTCTGATCAGAAATTAAACGCGGGCAGAAGAGATATTTCAAATGCATAAAAAAATTTAAATCAATTAACACTGATAGGTTCTTGTACACTGATCAGAAATTCAACGCGTGCAGAAGAGATATTTCAAATACATAACAAAATATAAATCAATTAACACTGATAGTTTCTAGTACTCTGATCAGAAATTCAATGCGGGCAGAAGAGATATTACAAATACATTACAAAATTTAACTCAATTAACAGAGATAGGTTCTTGTACTCTGATCAGAAATTCAACGCGGGCAGAAGAGATATTCCAAATACGTAACAAAATATAAATCAATTAACAATGATAGGTTCTTGTACTCTGATCAGAAATTCAATGCGGGCAGAAAAAATATTACAAAAACATTACAAAATTTAACTCAATTAACAGATATAGTTTCTTGTACTCTGATCAGAAATTCAACGCGGGCAGAAGAGATATTTCAAATACATAACAAAATTTAAATCAATTAACACTGATAGGTTCTTGTACTCTGATCAGAAATTCAATGCGGGCAGAAGAGATATCAGAAATTCATTACAAAATTTAACTCAATTAACAGAGTTAGGTACTTGTACTCTGATAAGAAATTCAACGCGTGCAGAAGAGATATTTCAAATACATAACAAAATTTAAATCAGTTAACGCTGATAGTTTCTTGTACTCTGATCAGAAATTCAACGCGGGCAGAAGAGATATTTCAAATACATAACAAAATATAAATCAATTAACACTGATAGGTTCTTGTACTCTGATCAGAAATTCAATTCGGGCAGAAGAGATATTACAAATACATTACAAAATTTAACGCAATTAACAGAGATAGGTTCTTGTACTCTGATCATAAATTCAACGCGGGCAGAAGAGATATTTCAAATACGTAACAAAATATAAATCAATTAACAATGATAGGTTCTTGTACTCTGATCAGAAATTCAATGCGGGCAGAAAAAATATTACAAAAACATTACAAAATTTAACTCAATTAACAGAGATAGTTTCTTGTACTCTGATCAGAAATTCAACGCGGGCAGAAGAGATATTTCAAATACATAACAAAATATAAATCAATTAACACTGATAGGTTCTTGTACTCTGATCAGAAATTCAATTCGGGTAGAAGAGATATTACAAATTCATTACAAAATTTAACTCATTTAACAGAGATAGGTTCTTGTACTCTGATAAGAAATTCAACGCGTGCAGAAGAGAAATTTCAAATACATAACAAAATTTAAATCAATTAACACTGATAGTTTCTTGTACCCTGATCAGAAATTCAACGCGTGCAGAAGAGATATTTCAAATACATAACAAAATATAAATCAATTAACACTGATAAGTTCTTGTACTCTGATCAGAAATTCAATTCGGGATGAAGAGATATTACAAATACATTGCAAAATTTAACTCAATTAACAGAGATAGGTTCTTGTACTCCGATCAGAAATTCAACGCGGGCAGAAGAGATATTACAAATACATTACAAAATATAAATCAATTAACACTGATAGGTTCTTGTACTCTGATCAGAAATTCAATGCCGACAGAAGAGATATTACAAATACATAACAAAATTGAACTCAATTAACAGAGATAGGTTCTTTACTCTAATCAGAAATTCAACGCGTGCAGAAGAGATATTTCAAATACATAACAAAATATAAATCAATTAACACTGATAGGTTCTTGTACTCTGATCAGAAATTCAATGCGGGCAGAAGAGATATTACAAATACATTACAAAATTTAACAATTAACAGAGATAGTTTCTTGTACTCTGATCAGAAATTCAACGCGGGCAGAAGAGATATTTCAAATACATAACAAAATTTAAATCAATTAACACTGATAGGTTCTTGTACTCTGATCAGAAATTCTATGCGGGCAGAAGAGATATTAGAAATTCATTACAAAATTTAACTCAATTAACAGAGTTAGGTACTTGTACTCTGATAAGAAATTCAACGCGTGCAGAAGAGATATTTCAAATACATAACAAAATTTAAATCAGTTAACGCTGATAGTTTCTTGTATTCTGATCAGAAATTCAACGCGGGCAGAAGAGATATTTCAAATACATAACAAAATATAAATCAATTAACACTGATAGGTTCTTGTACTCTGATCAGAAATTCAATTCGGGCAGAAGAGATATTACAAATACATTACAAAATTTAACTCAATTAACAGAGATAGGTTCTTGTACTCTGATCATAAATTCAACGCGGGCAGAAGAGATATTTCATATACGTAACAAAATATAAATCAATTAACAATGATAGGTTCTTGTACTCTGATCAGAAATTCAATGCGGGCAGAAAAAATATTACAAAAACATTACAAAATTTTACTCAATTAACAGAGATAGTTTCTTGTACTCTGATAAGAAATTCAACGCGTGCAGAAGAGATATTTCAAATACATAACAAAATTTAAATCAATTAACACTGATAGTTTCTTGTACCCTGATCAGAAATTCAACGCGTGCAGAAGAGATATTTCAAATACATAACAAAATATAAATCAATTAACACTGATAGGTTCTTGTACTCTGATCAGAAATTCAATTCGGGATGAAGAGATATTACAAATACATTACAAAATTTAACTCAATTAACAGAGATAGTTTCTTGTACTGTGATCAGAAATTCAACGCGTTCAGAAGAGTTATTTCAAATACATAACAAAATATAAATCAATTAAAACTGATAGGTTCTTGTACTCTGATCAGAAATTCAATGCGGGCAGAAGAGATATTACAAATACATTACAAAATTTAACTCAATTAACAGAGATAGGTTCTTGTACTCCGATCAGAAATTCAACGCGGGCAGAAGAGATATTACAAATACATTACAAAATATAAATCAATTAACACTGATAGGTTCTTGTACTCTGATCAGAAATTCAATGCCGACAGAAGAGATATTACAAATACATTACAAAATTGAACTCAATTAACAGAGATAGGTTCTTTACTCTAATCAGAAATTCAACGCGGGCAGAAGAGATATTTCAAATACATAACAAAATATAAATCAATTAACACTGATAGGTTCTTGTACTCTGATCAGAAATTCAATGCGGGCAGAAGAGATATTACAAATACATTACAAAATTTAACTCAATTAACAGAGATAGTTTCTTGTACTCTGATCAGAAATTCAACACGGGCAGAAGAGATATTTCAAATACATAACAAAATTTAAATCAATTAACACTGATAGTTTCTTGTACTCTGATCAGAAATTCAACGCGGGCAGAAGAGATATTTCAAATACATAACAAAATATAAATCAATTAACACTGATAGGTTCTAGTACTCCGATCAGAAATTCAACGCGGGCAGAAGAGATATTACAAATACATTACAAAATATAAATCAATTAACACTGATAGGTTCTTGTACTCTGATCAGAAATTCAATGCGGGCAGAAGAGATATTACAAATACATTACAAAATTTAACTCAATTAACAGAGATAGGTTCTTGTACTCCGATCAGAATTTCAACGCGGGCGGAAGAGATATTACAAATACATTACAAAATATAAATCAATTAACACTGACAGTTTCTTGTACTCTGATCAGAAATTAAACGCGGGCAGATGAGATATTTCAAATACATGACAAAATGTAAATCAATTAACACTGATAGGTTCTTGTACTCTGATCAGAAATTCAACGCGGGCAGAAGAGATATTTCAAATACATAACAAAATATAAATCAATTAACACTGATAGGTTCTTGTACTCTGATCAGAAATTCAATGCGGGCAGAAGAGATATTACAAATACATTACAAAATTTAACTCAATTAACAGAGATAGTTTCTTGTACTCTGATCAGAAATTCAACGCGGGCAGAAGAGATATTTCAAATACATAACAAAATTTAAATCAATTAACACTGATAGTTTCTTGTACTCTGATCAGAAATTCAACGCGGGCAGAAGAGATATTTCAAATACATAACAAAATATAAATCAATTAACACTGATAGGTTCTAGTACTCTGATCAGAAATTCAACGCGGGCAGTAGAGATATTACAAATACATTAAAAAATATAAATCAATTAACACTGATAGGTTCTTGTACTCTGATCAGAAATTCAATGCGGGCAGAAGAGATATTACAAATTCATTACAAAATTTAACTCAATTAACAGAGATAGGTTCTTGTACTCTGATAAGAAATTCAACGCGTGCAGAAGAGATATTTCAAATACATAACAAAATTTAAATCAATTAACACTGATAGTTTCTTGTACTCTGATCAGAAATTCAACGCGGACAGAAGAGTTATTTCAAATACATAACAAAATATAAATCAATTAAAACTGATAGTTTCTTGTACTCTGATCAGATATTCAATGCGGGCAGAAGAGATATTACAAATACATTACAAAATTTAACTCAATTAACAGAGATAGGTTCTTGTACTTCGATCAGAAATTCAACGCGGGCAGAAGAGATATTACAAATACATTACAAAATATAAATCAATTATCACTGATAGGTTCTTGTACTCTGATCAGAAATTCAATGCGGACAGAAGAGATATTACAAATACATTACAAAATTTAACTCAATTAACAGAGATAGGTTCTTTACTCTAATCAGAAATTCATCGCGGGCAGAAGAGATATTTCAAATACATAACAAAATATAAATCAATTAACACTGATAGGTTCTTGTACTCTGATCAGAAATTCAACGCGGGCAGAAGAGATATTTCAAATAAATTACAAAATTTAAATCAATTACCACAGATAGGTTCTTGTACTCTGATCCGAAATTCAATGCAGGCAGAAGACATATTTCAAATACAGAACAAAATTTAAATCAATAAACACTGATAGGTTTTTGACCTCTGCTCAGAAATTCAACGCGGGCAGAATTGATATTTCACATACATAAAAGAATATAAATCAATTAACACTGATAGGTACTTGTTTTCTGATAAGAAATTAAACCCGGACAGGAGACATATTTCAAATACAGAACAAAATTTAAATTAATTAACACTGATATGTTCTTGTACTCTGATCAGAAATTCAATGCGGGCAGAAGTGTTATTTCAAATACATAACAAAATTTAAATCAATTAACACTGATAGGTGTAGAATATTAGTTAGCTTGCCAGTTGTTTAACACACAACTAGGCAAGTGTAGCCAAAGCTAAAAACAATATTTATTGCTGTGAATACAATAAATGTGGCACAAGGCCAAAAAGGGTGCTGGGCAAAAGGACGGTCATCACTTGTCTTAATATAAAACTTAGCTAGCCACAACCACTGACCCTATCATACTAGACAATATTCCTATCACCAAAACAACACATTTATCCATACCTTTCTTACTACATCCACCAAAATACCTCTTTGTCTCAATGTAAATCCTAAATAATCCCCTTATGTACAAATACTGTCTGTGGGGGAAGGGCATAAAAACAACAATTTTTAAAAGATCCCCAATGAGTATATACAATTATGACATATAAAATATTTACAAGAAACTAAAGAAAAAGGAGTTAGTAATAAAAAAAACCACAAACTTTAAATGTGGCAGAAATATCAGTTAACCGGACGAAATCGATGCGGGACTATGTAAATAAAAGAAACATTCATACCTCCAAGGCATTCACACAGACACACACACATTCATACACAACAAGAAATACGAAATACACACACGCGAAACGAAAGGCGCCCTGCATCCACCGGAAAACTGACATCACTGACCACCTAAACGAGGGAGGGGATGGGGAGTTAAACTAAAGGAAATAAAGTGGGGACAGAAATAAAAGGGGCCAATGCGCAAACACACCCTAGCTAAGTTTACCGAAAAAGGAAAGAAAAACTAAAACATCAAATACAAAAACCTAATCTAGCCTAATCTCGGGATGGGTTGCGCATGTTCAACCCAGGAAAACAATAGCCTTATGCCTAACCGGCATCAAAATGCCACTCAAAGTCAGCCCCTTTTACTCGGCACATTCGCGCAAGATTCATCCACCTTTTGCCAAATTCTGATGAGGTGAGCCGCCGCCTTTCCGTCCTAATCTTGACTTTAAGCTGATGCTTAAAGAACAAGATCAGTTGGGAAGAAGTGAACTTCTCGCCCTCATAGAATTCCTTCTGACGCGTCGTCCAAATCACGACTCTCATAACCCCTAGTAAGCAACAGAACACATAGTGTTCAGCCTTCGTCATCTGCGGCACCACATTGCTACAAACAGAACTAGCTTCAAGGACAAAAAACTTTCCCTGCAGCATGCGAACCATGAGGCCTTCAACAAACATGCACAACTGCACTATCGCCCTGCACTGAAAAAAGGCGTGACCAATGGTCTCGACTTCCCCAGTACAGCGACGACAGTTTGGATATTTCTCCAAGCCTGCTGAAGAAAGTCTCTTGCCGACCCAGAGGGCCCCACGAATCACCAGCCAGGTGAGTGATGCCTCATCATTATTGAGATATTTCAAACCAGGCGCCCAAGGCCATATCGAGCGAGACTCCTGCTTCGTAAGACCGAGTTTGCCAATCAGATCATCTTGAACGCCCCCCCCCTAACTAACACTCGATACAATGCCTTACGAGACAACGCCTGGACGTTGGAAATGCCATCCGACGCCCGTAAGAGGAATTTCAGAGCACGACGACATTCGCGGTAGAAGGAGCACTCGCCTCGGGGTATACAGCTGGCCTCCTCGCACGAGTGCACACTTCTCAGGTATGGGAAATGTTTACGGACGTCTTCTTTCCAGAAGGCGCCCACCTCATCCGATCCGCGACACATTCGGTCTAGAAAGGTAATGCGAAGCATATGTTGACGAATCTCAATGCTAGGTATACCCAGATCGCCCTCAGAAGAATGAAGGCAACAGATCTCGCGAGATACCCTAGGGGCCTTGTCTCTCCACAAGAAAGTGAACAAGGTCCGAACTAATAATATTAGTTTGGCATACGGGAGTGGAAGTACAGAGAGTCGGTACAGGAGGATCGGATAGATGTGTGAAACCACAGATTAACCGCGATCTCGGCCTTCCCTTGCACATCCGACCAATTCATTTCCAACTGGATATCAGGACCGAACCAGACGCCGAGTATCTTGATCGGCCCATCCGTCCAGAGGAACGGCCCGGGAAGAGAAACTCCCTTCCACGCACCCAACCGCAAGCCAACAGACTTATCGCTGTTGATCTTGGCCCCTGTCACCATCTCATACCCACTGATCTCTTTGCTGACTTCGTCAATCTCGGCTCTGCTCGACACAAGAACCGAAACGTCGTCAGCATAGGCAGAATACCTGGCCAAGGTGGTAGCCCCAGGCAGGGCAATTCCGCGCAGGACCGGATTCGCCTTTAACATGCGAAGGAATGGCTCCAACGCAAGAACGTAAAGCACAGGCGAGAGCGGACAACCTTGACGAATGGAGCGAAACAATACGAAAGGCTTCGATCTTACCCCATTCATCTCCACCAGCGCACCGGGGATCGCATACAAAAGTCGGATCCAGGAGCGAAAATCGGCTCCGAAACCGGCCGCCGAAAGGACAGCCTCCAGAAAACGATGGTCAACCCTATCGAAAGCCTTGGACTGATCTAAATTGATCAGCGCGTCTTCACTGTCGACTTTTTCTAAGATCAAGCGTACCATATGAAGGTTATCCTGAATAGTCCTACCCTTCACAGCACAGGTCTGTTCGGGGCCAATCAGACTAGACAGTACAAGCTGCAAACCGTTGGCTAAGATCTTCGCCAAAATCTTTAACTCGGTGTTTAACATGGTTAAAGGGCGAAAGTTCCCTAACCCATCCCCACCGTTCTTGTCCTTACGCAGCAACTTGATCACACCCCTGGTGAAGCGTTGAGGTATAGACCCCTGCTTCATCCAGTGGTTGAAAATCAGTTCCAGCAAAGGAACAAAAACGGGCGACTGCCTCAAGTAAACTTCGTAGGGAAGACCATCCAGCCCCGGAGATTTATCCAGGCCAACCTGCTTCAGCGCATCCCAGATTTCCGACTCTGTAATCGGACCCTCGCACCTAGCCGCTTCAGCTGCCTCGAGGCAGGGAAAGTCGGCTAAATAGGCGTCGAACTGAGCAGAGCTCAGACCGGGCTCCCTGGTGAAAAGATCCTGAAAGTAATCTCGAAAGACCTCGCATATGCCCGCGTTTGTAGTCACGGTCCGCTTATCCGGCAATGTGACGCACGCTATATGTCGCCCAGCCACGTTCCGATTTTCCTCTGCACGCAGTTCAGCGGCCATATTCGTCGCCTCAGAAGACATTCTTTTTAACCTAGCCCTAACTACCAGAGCTTGATCCTTCTTGATAAGCAAGAAGGCCAACTCTGCCTTAGCTAAGGCTATTTCCCCACTAACACGGGATTTCACTGCCCGATCAACTTTTTCTTCTAAAGCCGTTTGCGCCGCTAATCTATCTAGATTGAGTCGACGACTAAAATCAGCAGCAAACGTTCTAATTTTAGATTTTAATTTATCCCACCAGGCGTTTCCCACAACCGCCCCCGTCAATTCCCTCTGAATCATTAGTAGCAGCTGGTCCCGGAAACCCTGCTCACCAAATAATGATGAGTTTAATTTCCAGTAACCAGCCAATCTAACCTTAGGCTTATCTAAGTTTACACGGACCCGGACAAGCCTAAGATCCGTATAAACTATATAGTGGAAGCTTGGTCACCCTAAGAGCCCTACGTCGACTCTCCTAACTAGGACACGATCGAGATAGCTCGCAAGCGTCCCAGGAGCCGAGCTGCCACTATTTGTCCAAGTCCATGCTACCTCCCGAGGGTGTTCATTCCGGAACTTATCGACAAGATCAAACTCATCGATAAATGGTTTCACATCCGGGTTGTTAGTACCTTGTTTTTGCCCTATACGATCTATATCGGGGTCAAGGACGACATTCCATCCCCCGCTAAAACTACCCGACGAGATGTCATCAAGTACGACGCGATCTACCGAAACAAAGCAGGCCGCTCGGCATGGTTATTGGGCGCATAAACCTCAATGAGACGTAGAACCTTATCCTTTATGGTAACATCCAGCACGCAAAGTCTGCCCACCTGATCCGCGAAGACAGGGGAACATGCAGCCTTCAAAGACTTCCTCACTAGCCAAGAGACACCCCTCGAACGACCATCAAAACATGCTGAATAAAGGGCGAACCCCCGTAAACAGTATGTCCTCACGGTCATGAGAAGAAAACCGGGTCTCTTTCACACAACATACATTCACCCCGAGGCGCTGAAGGTCACGAGAGAACCTCGCCCTGCGAGACTCGGACCTCAGGCCCCGGACATTTAGACTAGTTAACCAGAGTGTCATAGTAAAGACCGGTTAGGGTTGAAGTACTGGTTTGAACATGGACGGGGTAAGGATACCGACCGCCTCTCCCATAGACGCGTGGGATCTCTACTGAGGGGAAGCGATTTGGAAGGAATTATCTCGGGAGAAGTTCATTTCTTAGGAGAGGGGATGGACTGGGTATTGGACGTGGAAGGAGTTGCATTTTGGGATTGCGAATCTATTTTTTTTTAAGCTCCTTAATTTTTTCCGTTTTTTCAAATCTGGGGTCGTACTTCTTTTGCTTGTCCTTGAAAGATGGTTGAGAGGCCGGGGTATTGCCCTTACTGTTGCCAGAGGGAGTGGGCTGTTAGTGCCTTTCGTCATTGGGGCTTCAGGGGACTGAGGACCCGCTGTCTGGCGCTTCCCTCTGGCCTTACCAGCAACTAGCCATTCCTCCTCTCCCTTTTCCATAACTGCACTAGCAGTGGGCGAAGGCTCTTTGGAGAATGTGGTCTTTTGACCAACCGGAGGATTTTCCCTACTGGTCCCAGAAGCTGGCATGCCCATTACAGGCGAGGCGGTAGGTAAAGACTCGGTCAGAGGGGAATTCTGGTCAACGGGAGATTGAATTCCAGAGGTCTTCTTCATGTGGGCAGGAAGAGGAAAGGTGACCAGACTTTCCACACTTCCAGCATACCGGTTTACGGCCGGTCACAATGACCGGCAATTTCAATTTCCCTACTACCAGAGAGTTGGGGATGGAGAAGAAGGCTTCTTGATTTAAACGGATGTCGAAACTCCACCCCCCGCTCTGGCTATCGCAAGATACGGCCAGAATTTCACCGAACTGGGACAGCGAGACCGCGTGATGTTCCCCGAAAACCCGAGGAGGGACCTCATATATCGAAAGTTGGTCCTTCTTCGGCCTAGGTACACTGTTCTCAGGATCAGATCTTTAGTGATCAAGTCCCTGCTCGAATCTGCCACGCAATCTTCCGGCGTGGGTAACAATACGTCCCATATGAAAAAGCCGGCTCCTTTCACAACTCTCAGGGGCTTGAACCCCAAGGACTCCAGTGATTTTATCACTGTGTCTTTCGTCGAGCGACAAATTTTGCGCGTACGCTTGTCCACGACGAAAACTGACACTATTCGTGTTTCAATTTTTCTGTTTTTACTCCGTTTCTTGTCTGACCGTGTTAGACGTTTATTCTGTCTGTCAGAGGATTTTTTTTTAACTTTTGACCGCCTTAATTTAGCTAAGTTTTGATTTATTTTTACCGATTTTCTAACGTTGCTTTTTGACTTTTTGTTAAATTTTTCATTTTTCTAACGTTCCTTTTTTGACTATTGCTTAAATTTTTGATTTTTTCCGTTTCAATTCCTTACCCGCTTTTTTTTTCTTACCGTTACCTCATTTTTTGCTATTAGTTATTCCTTTTTTATTTAACGTTTTGATTTTCTTTTACGTTTTATTTTTCCTTTTTAAATCTATTTTCTTCCCGTGCCCACACCCCGGAGTTTATCTGTTTATTTTTTCGTCTTTACGTTTCTCATCCGACCTTTATTTTTCCCCTTTAGTTATTTATTATGTGTTAATTATTCCTGTGTTTTTCATTTAAATAACCGTAAAGTTCTGCGTTTTATCTGTTAATTACATGTGTATAATATTTGTTTTAAAATTTTGTGTTTAATTTGTAATTTCTGTGTTTTTTGGTTTTTTGTTTTTTTTTTTACTTATTTAACGTTTTTATTGTTGGGTTGACCGTTTTTTATCGGCAGCCATATTGTAAATTGTCACATTTTTAGTTTCGTATTTTATTTTGTATAGCGTTTTTTTCTTATTTTTCCGTTTATAACTTTTCGTTTTATTGTGTAATTTGTTGCTTTCTTGTCTGTTGTCCTTTTAATTTTTGTTCTTTCTTCTTTTTTGTGAACCTTGTTCACTTTTTCTCGTCTCTTACGTCCATTTGTTTTGCCTTTTCGTTTTATCTGTTTAAATTTGTTATTCCTTAGGCGAAACTTGTTTCTTTTTTCGTCATTTTAAATTTTTTATACGTCCTTCTGTTTTATTTTCATCTATCGACCTTTGTCTATTTAAATTTGTTGTTTCGCTGATAAGCGAAACTTTATTTACTTTTTACCCCCCTCTTTCTTTTTTAAACATTTTCCTACCACCCCTCCCCTTCCCTTTTCTCCTTCCACTCCTCCCCTTCCCTTTCCTTCTTTAAAAATGGAAAAAAAAAACAAGATCAGTGCCGTCTTTTCTGATTAAAAAAAGAAACCGATAATCCCTGATTTTAAAAAGACAGTAAAAAAGCATTTATTCTCGATAAAAAAACACCCGCCTGATAAAAATGATACTGATGAGTACCCATTTCTTATTCCATCCAATGAAGATATGGTGAATACCCTTAAAAAAAGCTGCGGAGACATCAGAGACAAAAAAGAATGAAGACCTTGCAATTAAGGAAGCCGAGAAATGCCAAACCAAAGTCGAGAAGAATAAGAATGCAGAGGCCGGGGAACTGCCCTCTTGTTGGTCGTCCCCACCGAGTTGCATAATCAATGTTGCGGAGTTCTTGGAGCGACCCAAGAGTTACGCTCACCTTATCGTGGAAGATGGACTCTTGGAAGACGCCGAAGAATTAAGAAAGATTGAAAACAGAATTGTGTCGGTCTTTGTCGTGGACAAGCGTTCGCGCAAAATTTGTCGCTTGACGAAAGACACAGTGTTAAAATCACTGGAGTCCCTGGGGTTTAAGCCCCTTAGAGTTGTTAAGGGAGCAAAATTCTTCATGTGGGACGTATTGCTACCCACACCGGAAGACTGTGTGGCTGCTTCAAGTCGTGACTTGATTACAAAAGATTTCATTTTGCGCACGGAGTATGAACGGCGAAGGACCAGCGTGGCAATATACGAGGTCCCTTCCTCGGGGTATCGGGGAGCACCTGGCTGCGTTCCTATCGTAGTATGGCGAGATTCTGGGTGCTTCTTGCGATAGCCTGAAAGGGGGGTGGAGTTTCGATATAATGTTGAACGAACAGGCCTTCCGCTCCATCCCCAAATGTCTGGTAGTAGGGCGCTTGAAGCTGCCGGTCATTGTGACCGGCCGCAAACCGGTATGTTGGAAGTGTGGAGAGACTGGTCACCTCTCCTCTTCCCGCCCAGAGATGAAGGCCTCTGGAAGTCAACCGCCAGTCGACCAAGATCCCCCTCTGACCGCGTCGTTACCTTCCGCCTCGCCTGTAATGGTCATGCCAGCTTCCGGGGCTGGGTCGGATAAACCTCCGGTTGGCACAAAGGCCACATTCCACGCTGCTAGTGCAGTTGTGGAGAAGGAGTAGGGGGAATGGCTGGTTGCTGGTAAGGCCAGAGGGAAGCGCCAGACAGCGGGGCCTCAGTCCAATGAAGCCCACGTACAGCCCCACTCCTACTGTCAACGTTAAGGGCGATGCCCCGGTCTCTGATGTGACATTCAAAAAAAAAACAACTAAAATTCGACCCGGGATTCGCAAAAACAGAAAAAATAAAGCAGCTCAAAAATAAAGCAGGTCAATCGAAAAAAGCCACACCCACATCATCATCTACCTTGTCCCCATCTGCGACTCCGAAACATCCTTCCCCACAGAAACATTCCACCACTTTATCATCCCCTGTTAAAGCTGTTCCTCTCAGTAGAGATCCCAGCCCGTACAAACATAAATCCCAATATACCCCTCTTCATACTCCCTGTCCTTCCCCCATTTAAAACCCTGAAATGCTCCCTCCCGCACCAAAAAGGCAGAGAAGTCTTGCACAGGATTCAAAAGAAAAAAAAGAAAAAACTGCAAAACACATTTTTTACACAGAAGAGGTTACCTGCAGAATTTCCCCGGCCCAGGCAGAAAGGGCCAGAGACTACGGGAACCGAATTAAAGATTTGAAGTACCTTCTCTCGATAAGGCAGTACGCTGACAAAGACGTGGAAGACCCTCATAATTTTCCCAATGCCCAGAAAGTTCTAACGGTATTAAGAACAGGAACCGGAGCTCGTCAGGCATGGGCCATGTTGGAGGAGGCGATTTGTTCTTATAAAATGTCTCCTCCAATTGCCATTACCGAAAGTAATGAACTGAATCATTTGAAAAAAGATTGTGCAGGGAGGGTCAGAGTTTTAGTTCACCCCTCCTTTTATAGAGCACTAAAATTGACCTTTCCATGGGATATAGGCGGTCTCTCGCAAGACGGCTCCATCAACAATGAGATGGGCCACGGGTCGATGGGAGAGGCTCTCGGTATCCTTACCCCGACCATGTTCAAATCAGTGTCCCAACCCTAATTACGTCTGATAATGGCTCTCTGGTTAGCAAGTCTGAATGTCCGGGGCCTGAGGTCAGAGTCTCGAAGGGCGAGGCTCGATCGCGATCTTCAGCGCCTCGGGGTGGATGTTTGTTGTGTACAGGAGACCCGTTTTTTATCTCGCGATCATGAGGACATTTAGTCTAAGAGGTTCGTCCTCTATTCAGCATGTTTTGATGGACGCTCGAGGGGTGTTTCCTGGCTGGTGAGCAAGTCTCTGGATGCGGTGTGTGCTCTTGTCTTCGCGGATCCGGCGGGCAGGCTTTGCGTGCTGGATGTTACCATAAAGGCTCTTCGTCTCATTGGGGTTTATGCGCCCAATGAACACACGCAGCAGCCTGGTTTGTTTCGGCAGATCGAGCAGTTTTTGACGACTTCTCGTTCGGTAGTTCTAGCGGGTGATTGGAATGCCGTCCTTGATCCCGATATAGATCGCATAGGGCAAAAAGCGGGTACTTACAATCGACGACTCAATCTAGCAGGGCTAGCAGCGCAAAGGTCTCTAGAGGCCAAGGTAGATCGGGCAATCAAATCCCGTGATACTGGGGACGTAACCTTAGCTAAGGCGGAGCTGGCCTCCTTGCTTATCAAGAAGGATCAAGCTCTAGTAGTTAGGGCTAGGATAAAAAGAATGTCGTGTGAGGCTACGAATATGACCGCTTCATTGGGTTCAGAGGAAGCTCCTAGGGCATCTAGTCGGCATATCGCAAGCATCACATTGCCGGACAAGCGGACTGTGACTACAGACGCGGGCATTTGCGAGGCTTTTCGTGACTACTTCCAGGAGCTTTTTACCAGGGAGACCGGTCTGAGCCCTGCTCAGTTCGATGCCTATTTAGCCGACTTTCCCCGCCTTAAGGCGGCTGAAGCTCCGTTGTGCAAGTTCGTTGAAGATATCATGGTTCGCATGCTGCGCGGAAAGTTCTTTGTCCTCGAGGCCAGTTCCGTCTGTAGCAATATAGCTGACTAAGGCTGAGCACTATGTGTTCCTTAATGGGGGTTATGCGAGTCGTGATATGGACGACGCGGCAGAAGGAATTCCATGGGGACGAGAAGTTTACCTCTTCCCAACTGATCTTGTTCTTTAAGCATCAGCTTAAAGTCAAGATCGGGACGGAAAGGAAGCGACTCCATCCATTGGAATTTGGCGAAAGGTGAGTGAGTCTTGCGCGTCTCTGCAGAGTGAAAGGTGCTGACTTGGAGTGGCTTTTTGATGCTGGTTAGGCTTTAAGAATTTTGGGATTGCTGGGGTGAACATTGGCAACCCCTCCCATGTATAGGTTAGTTTAGGTCGGTTTTGTTTTAGTTACCTTTTTCTTTTTTTTCCAGTTTAACTTAGCTAGGGTGTGTATGCTCATTGGCCCCATTTTATTTCTGACCCTATTTTTTTTCTTTTGTTTAATTCCCCATCCCTCCCATCGTTAGGTGGTTAGTGATATCAGTTCTCTGGTGGGTGCGGGGCGCCTTTCGTTTTCGAGTGTGTCTTTCGTATTTATTGTTGTGTTTGATTGAGTGTGTGTTTGCAGCGAGTGCATGGATTGTACGAATGTTTTTTGTTTTTTTTTTAAGTCCCGCATTGATTTCGTCCAGTTAACTGATGTTTCTACCACATTTAGGGCTGTGGGGTTTTTCTACTAACAATATTTTTGTTTAGTTTCTTGTATATAGATTTGTATTCATTGTAAATATTCATTGTGGTTTTTTTAGATGTTATTTTTATTCCCCTCCCCCCACAGACAACGAATTGTATATATGGGGACTAGTTAGAACTGCATAGAGTCTCTGAGGCATTTTGGTGGATGTAGTAAGAATGGTATGTAATGGATGTGTTGTTTTGGTGAAAGGAACATTGTTCGTATGTTTGGGTCTGTGATTGAGGCTAGCTAAGTTTAAAGTTAAGACAGAAGATGACCATCCTTACCCCCTTTTCCGATCTTTTGGCCTTGTGCCACATTTGTACATTAGTACAATAAATAATTACAAGGAAACAGAAGTCATACATGTTGGAAGGTAAGTAACTTGACTTCTACTTGTATTTTGATCAGAAATTAAACGCGGGCAGAAGACATATTTCAAATACATAACGAAATTTAAATCAATTTACACTGATAATTTATTCTACTCTGATCAGAAATTCAACGCGGGCAGAAGAGATATTTCATATACATAACAAAAATTAAGTCAATTAACACTGATAGATTCTTGTTCTCTTATCAGAAATTCAACGCAGGCAGAAGATATATTTCAAATACATAAAAAAATATAAATCAATTAACACTGATAGGTTCTTGTACTCTGATCAGAAATTCAACGCAGGCAGAAGAGATATTTCAAATACGTATGAAAATTTAAATCAATAAACACTTATAGGTACTTGTACTCTGATCAGAAATTCAAAGCGTGCAGAAGAGATATTTCAAATACATAACAAAATTTAAATCAATAAACACTGATAGGTGCTTGTACTCTGATCAGAAATTCAAAGCGTGCAGAAGAGATATTTCAAATACATAACAAAATTTAAATCAATAAACACTGATAGGTTCTTGTACTCTGATCAGAAATTCAAAGCGTGCAGAAGAGATATTTCAAATACATAACAAAATTTAAATCAATAAACACTGATAGGTTCTTGTACGCTGATCAGAAATTCAAAGCGTGCAGAAGAGATATTTCAAATACATAACAAAATTTAAATCAATTAACAGAGATAGGTTCTTGTACTATGATCAGAAATTCAAAGCGTGCATAAGAGTTATTTCAAATACATAACAAAATTTAAATCAATAAATACTGATAGGTTCTTGTACTCTGATCAGAAATTCAAAGCGTGCAGAAGACATATTTCACATACATAAAAAAAAATTTAAATCAATAAACACTGATAGGTTCTTGTACTCTGATCAGAAATTCAAAGCGTGCAGAAGAGATATTTCAAATACATAACAAAATGTAAATCAATAAACACTGATAGGTTCTTTTACTCTAATCAGAAATTCAACCCTGGCAAAAGAGATATTTTAAATACATAACAAAATTTAAATCACTTAACACTGATAGGTACTTCTACTCTGATCAGAAATTCAATGCAGTCAGAAGAGATATTTCAAATACATAACAAAATTTAAATCAATAAACACTGATAGGTGCTTGTACTCTGATCAGAAATTCAAAGCGTGCAGAAGAGATATTTCAAATACATAACAAAATTTAAATCAATAAACACTGATAGGTACTTGTACTCTGATCAGAAATTCAAAGCGTGCAGAAGAGATATTTTAAATACATAACAAAATTTAAATCACTTAACACTGATAGGTTCTTGTACTCTGATCAGAAATTCAATGCAGTCAGAAGAGATATTTCAAATACGTAACAAAATTTAAATCAATTAACACTGATAGGTTCTTGTACTCTGATCAGAAATTCAAAGCGTGCAGAAGAGATATTTCAAATACATAACAAAATTAATATCAATAAACACTGATAGGTTCTTCTACTCTGATCAGAAATTGAATGCAGTCAGAAGAGATATTTCAAATACATAACAAAATTTAAATCAATAAACACTGATAGGTTCTTGTTCTCTGAACAGAAATTCAAAGCGTGCAGAAGAGATATTTCAAATACATAACAAAATTTAAATCAATAAACACTGATAGGTTCTTGTACTCTGATCAGAAATTCAAAGCGTGCAGAAGAGATATTACAAATACATAACAAAATTTAAATCAATTAACACAGATAGGTTCTTGTACTATGATCAGAAATTCAAAGCGTGCAGAAGAGATATTTCAAATACATAACAAAATGTAAATCAATTAACACTGATAGGTTCTTGTACTATGATCAGAAATTCAAAGCGTGCAGAAGAGATATTTCAAATACATAACAAAATTTAAATCAATAAACACTGATAGGTTCTCGTACTCTGATCAGAAATTCAGCCCTGGCAAAAGAGATATTTCAAATACATAACAAAATTTAAATCAATTAACACTGATAGGTTCTTGTAATCTGATTAGAAATTCAACGCGGGCGGAAGAGATATTTCAAATACATAACAAAATTTAAATCAATAAACACTGATAGGTTCTTGTACTCTGATCAGAAATTCAAAGCGTGCAGAAGAGATATTTCAAATACATAACAAAATTTAAATCAATAAACACTGATAGGTTCTTGTACTCTGATCAGAAATTCAAAGCGTGCAGAAGAGATATTTCAAATACATAACAAAATGTAAATCAATAAACACTGATAGGTTATTTTACTCTAATCAGAAATTCAATCCTGGCAAAAGAGATATTTTAAATACATAACAAAATTTAAATCACTTAACACTGATAGGTTCTTGTACTCTGATCAGAAATTCTATGCAGTCAGAAGAGATATTTCAAATACATAACAAAATTTAACTCAATTAACAGAGATAGGTTCTTGTACTCTGATCAGAAATTCAACGCGGGCAGAAGAGATATTTCAAATACATAACAAAATTTAAATCAATAAACACTGATAGGTTCTTGTACTCTGATCAGAAATCCAAAGCTTGCAGAAGAGATATTTCAAATACATAACAAAATTTAAATCAATAAACACTGATAGGTTCTTGTACTCTGATCAGAAATTCAAAGCGTGCAGAAGAGATATTTCAAATACATAACAAAATGTAAATCAATAAACATTGATAGGTTCTTTTACTCTAATCAGAAATTCAACCCTGGCAAAAGAGATATTTTAAATACATAACAAAATTTAAATCACTTAACACTGATAGGTTCTTGTACTCTGATCAGAAATTCAATGCAGTCAGAAGAGATATTTCAAATACGTAACAAATTCTAAATCAATTAACACTGATAGGTTCTTTTACTCTAATCAGAAATTCAATCCTGGCAAAAGAGATATTTTAAATACATAACAAAATTTAAATCACTTAACACTGATAGGTTCTTGTACTCTGATCAGAAATTCTATGCAGTCAGAAGAGATATTTCAAATACATAACAAAATTTAACTCAATTAACAGAGATAGGTTCTTGTACTCTGATCAGAAATTCAACGCGGGCAGAAGAGATATTTCAAATACATAACAAAATTTAAATCAATAAACACTGATAGGTTCTTGTACTCTGATCAGAAATTCAAAGCTTGCAGAAGAGATATTTCAAATACATAACAAAATTTAAATCAATAAACACTGATAGGTTCTTGTACTCTGATCAGAAATTCAAAGCGTGCAGAAGAGATATTTCAAATACATAACAAAATGTAAATCAATAAACATTGATAGGTTCTTTTACTCTAATCAGAAATTCAACCCTGGCAAAAGAGATATTTTGAATACATAACAAAATTTAAATCACTTAACACTGATAGGTTCTTGTACTCTGATCAGAAATTCAATGCAGTCAGAAGAGATATTTCAAATACGTAACAAATTTTAAATCAATTAACACTGATAGGTTCTTGTACTCTGATCAGAAATTCAAAGCGTGCAGAAGAGATATTTCAAATACATAACAAAATTTAAATCAATAAACACTGATAGGTACTTGTACTCTGATCAGAAATTCAATGCAGTCAGAAGAGATATTTCAAATACATAACAAAATTTAAATCAATAAACACTGATAGGTTCTTGTACTCTGAACAGAAATTCAAAGCGTGCAGAAGAGATATTTCAAATAGATAACAAAATTTAAATCAATAAACACTGATAGGTTCTTGTGCTCTGATCAGAAATTCAAAGCGTGCAGAAGAGATATTTCAAATACATAACAAAATGTAAATCAATTAACACTGATAGGTTCTTGTACTATGATCAGAAATTCAAAGCGTGCTGAAGAGATATTTCAAATACATAACAAAATTTAAATCAATAAACACTGATAGGTTCTCGTACTCTGATCAGAAATTCAGCCCTGGCAAAAGAGATATTTTACATACATAACAAAATTTAAATCAATTAACACTGATAGGTTCTTGTACTCTGATCAGAAAATCAAAGCGGGCAGAAGAGATATTTCAAATACATAACAAAATTTTAGTCAATTAACACTGATAAATTATTGTAGTCTGATTAGAAATTCCACGCGGGCAGAAGAGATATTTCAAATACATAACAAAATTTAAATCAATTAACACTGATAGGTTCTTGTACTCTGAGCAGAAATTCAACGCAGGCCGAAGAGATATTTCAAATATATTACAAAATTTAATCAATTAACACTGATAGGTTCTTGTAGTGTGATCAGAAATTCAAGCTGGCAGAAGATATTTTTCCAATACATAAAAAATTGATGTCAGTTAACACTGATAGGTTCTTGTAATCTGATTAGAAATTCAACGCGGGCAGAAGAGATATTTCAAATACTTAACAAAAGTTAAAGCAATTAACACTGATAGGTTCTTGTACTCTGATCAGAAATTCAACGCGGGTAGATGTGATATTTCAAATACATAACAAAATTTAAATCAATTTCAATTAACACTATTAGTTTCTTGTACTCTGATCAGAAATTCAACGCGGGCAGATGAGATATTTAAAATATATAACAAAATTTAAATCAGTTAACACTGATGGTTTCTTGTTTAATGTTAACAACCTGCCCATGAATCATTGAAGGGTATTAAAATTACAATGATAAGATAGACCTTTATTTCTGATCAGTATGACAATAGTTAATATAATGACATAGATTATTCTGAAGAATTACTTAGATTTGATCGGTATCAATCGAAGCCCAAATTTGAAAAATACTACTGCGGGATATTTCCAACAAAATTCTTTGCAAACCACTTTTGAAACTTTTAGTCATCCATATTACCTCATCCATAAACGGAACGAATCTTGTTTTGAGTTTGATTTGCTTTTCTACCTTTCTTACAATTAAAATAATATCCCACTATTCCAAAGATGTTGCTTATTTTCTTATAGTTGATATGAATAAACAAAAATATGGCAGTTTTGCCGAATCATTAAAAGTAAAATTGGCACTGATATGATAACTGTCACAATTCAATCAATAGCAATATTTTTAATAATTTAATTAAGACCAGGTATCCCTAACGCAATATAATGTGAAAACCCACTCCCTATAGAATGCTCCCCGTCATTAATCTGTTCAAATTTATGGCTAACTTTTATCTTCTCCACATATCCGCATAATATGTTCATCTTACTCTGTAACCCTGTAGACGAGTCTTGTACAGGGTGCACATCATTGTGCAAAAAATTTAATAAGACTTGAGAATTCTGTTAGTTGCGGACGCTCTCAACCTAGCCAATCTTAGCGCACTAAACAACAATAAACTTTCAGATTGCACTGTTGCTAATGGAAACCGTGGGTATAATTTATCGACATCCATTCATAACATCAAACAGCGTTACCGAGTATGAAATGATTGACTAGGTCAAACCTTTATAACATTAACTTCGACAACAGTAAAAAAAAAAATTTGGAAATATCTATTGCTAATCACAAAATCTATCAAAATCAATATAGAATAATGACAAAAAACATCTGACTTTTTAACTTAAAGTTAGCCGCTGGTTTATTCATTTTTATAGTGGTATTTTTACTAGATATAAATAGAGATATTTTATAACAGAACTAAGACTTACATAAATGAAATAGTACAATAATAATAATAATAATGTTACATAAGGAAATAATTTTAAGTGCATCAATAATAAAATAATGAGAATGTGTCATTTGAATAAGAAGGGAATTGTTCTGATTGCTTTAGGCGTATGAAAATAGCAAGCTAGATATTTAAGAAATACTTAAATAGAAACATAATTAAATAGATATATAAATAAATATTTAAGAAATGCATAAAGCACTGTGCGTGACATAAAATTCTAGACGCCCCACTGTGTTATAAAAACTGAGATATTTCCAATGAATTATATATACGAAAATAAAGTTTACACTTTTCAGGTTCATGAGAACATGAAACTTTAAGGAAATACAGAAAAAAAACAATCACCATGATAGTATAAAGGCAAAATGATGTAAGAAGAAGGAGGAGGAGAAAGAAAGTAGAAGACGAATTATATGAAAGGATAAGATGTTAAAGTTAGAAATGAAAGAGTGGGAATAACAGACGAAGTATAATTTAAAATACAGTGTAACCCGAATATAAGAGACCCGGATATAAGAGAAACTCGGATATAAGAGAGATTTTCTCTGGTCCCAAATTAGAGCCTGTGTTAATGTATATAAAATAGACCAAACCCTGATATAAGATAAACCCGGATATAAGAGAAACACGGATATAAGAGAGATTTTCTCTGGTCCCAAATTAAAGACTGAGTTGTATATAAAATAGACCAAACCCGGATATAAGATAAACCCGGATATAAGAGATCCTGATATAAGAGAAACCCGGATATAAGAGAGGTTTTATCTGGTCCCAAATTACAGCCATACTTATCTAAACAAAATAGACAAAACCCGGATATAAGAGAAACCCGGATATAAAAGATTTCTTCTCCGGTCCCGACAACTCTCTTATATCCGGGTTACACTGTAGAAGCAAATAGAAAAAGGAAAAGAAACAAAATGAAGAGAATGTGGGGGATTGATTGACTGTTTTGTTTTTTATGAGTTTTGCAGGTTATTTAAAGTCAGAAAATATTTTTAGAATGTATGAATTTTAAGGGGATAACAATGATTTGCTGATACTAATTAACCCATAGTTTGGGGGAAAATGACGGTTTCGTAGCTTTTCCAAGTCTGCTTGCGCGTAAGTGAATTTAACGAACCCGACAAATATTGAGACTCGGCTCTCTGATCTCCAATTCCGAGAAGTTATACGTTACACCAGTCACACCCCAAGCTTACATCACCTGGTATTACCAAGTGGCCACCCGTCTATAAAGAATTTTTTGATGTCGGCGGTAACAATCCATCATCATGTAATCACGTGTCTCTAGGATAACATGATGTACCCAGATTTTATTACCCGTAATAATGTGATACAAAAATCCCCTATACTCTTCTAAAAATTGAAAAAAAAGCGCATGCGCTTACCATTACATCCTTTGAGACCTAAAGTTTGATTTTTGTCATTAGTGTCCAAAAATCAATATAATTCACACCCCTCTGTATTTGTACACTTTTGTATAGTAACACTTATCTTTGTTATGATGTTTCATAGGCATGTACTCAATGTTAAGGCAGTTCTGTCTGTAATAAGAAGTATTGTATACTTACTTTGTGTTTACAGTGTTCACAATAATTAATTACTTTAATTCTGGTCGATTATCGTCTTTCTGTACGTTGCTTTTCGAACATACCGCGTATTTCAATCAAATTTTCTTAAATTATTTAAATTGCGTATATGCTATTATATGGTTTTTCATTTCTGTAAGTTAGCTGCCGATGTGTTAGCGGGTATTGCTGAAAATCTGCCAATTTTTATGTAAGAACAACGAAGCTCGTTTTGTTACTTTAGATATATCGAAAGTATTTGACAGGGGTTGACATACTGGTTTTCTTCACGGGGTAATGGTATTTATGGACGAATTTTTATCTGATGCAATTTTTCTTATCAAATCAAGTTATCTTGAATGGCCACTCTTCTAGATCTTTTAACATTAATGCGGTCTCATCCAGGACTTTTTACTTTGATCAGTTTTGTTCCTAATTTAAATTAATAACCTTCCTGGGGTCATCATTTCTCGACTCAGTAT
>OZ010616.1:24947479-24949979 GCA_963932145.1 Acanthosepion lycidas
ATCCGATCATTTTAAATTTGATTCGACAGTTTCTGCATCAATTTCACCCAATTATTTATAAATTTGAATAAACAACTCATAGGGTTGATCCGACAGATTCTGAATAAATTTGAACCGATAACTTGCAAATTTGATCCGATCATTTGTAAATTTGATTCGACAGTTTCTGCATCAATTTCACCCAATTATTTATAAATTTGAATCAATAACTCATAGGGTTGATCCGACAGGTTCTGAATAAATTTAATCCGATAACTTGTAAATTTCATCCGATCATTTTAAATCTGATTCGACAGTTTTTGCATCAATTTGATACACCCTATAAATTTGAATAGAAAATTATAAATTTGATCCAGTATTTTATAAATTTGATCGGACAACTTATAAATTTCATCTGAGAATTTCTGCATAAACTTGTTCCTACAACTTATACGCAAAATGGAAAAATGTAATAAAAAATTCAATAGATAGACCTTGATGTCCGATTTTAACAAAGGTTTTTGCGATTATATATATACATATATATATGTATATATATATATATATATATATATATATATATATATATATATATATACATATACCATTTGTCTCAAAAATTAACGAGTTTAATGATCAAAATTAAATATTAAATAAAATTAAATCTGAAAAAAGAAAAAATTCAAGTCCCACTTAAAAAAATTTACTTAAATAAATTGTATCTATAAAAATAACATATAAACAGAAAATATATTATATAATTGTCGGAGTTAATCCATTTCCTAATATGTTATCATTGTTTACGTTAAGATATGTTTCATGGACAGATATGATTGATCATGTAAAATCGTTGATGATTGTATGTTTAAAACCATTAATTCGAACATTGCTAACCAGACGTTTCTCTATAGTTAAATGTTATACCACGTCGGATCAAATGACGGTTCCCGTATAGAAATACAGGTTCGATTCCTGTCGGAAAACGCATATTTTCTACGAAAATTTCTCGAACATTCAGGCCGGTAAATGTAATTAATACTGTTTAATTAAAAAAACAGAGCATTTACTTAAATAAATTTTATCTATAAAAATAACGTATAAACAGAAAATATATTAAATATATATGTAGCTATATATAATCGTGTAGAGAACTACTCCCCCTAACCCCAATTCCATAATTACAAACAAAGTTGTAATACCTCAAATTTTCATGGAAACTTCATGTTCATTTTTCCACAAATGATGAAATAGTGGATTTGAAAGTGCAGTGAAATTTTGATTTTAATGTCAAACAATAATATCAGGCCATCCCATAAGTTCTGCCCCAATTTTGAATAAAGAAAACAAGTGACCAAATGTTACATTTAATTACAGATTCAATCAACAATGTATTTTCCATGATTATCTATGACTTCCTTCCATCTATTAACAAGCTTGCTAATTCCATTACTGTAAAATTCTTTTGGCTTTGATTCGAAGAACTCACAAATGTCAGTTTTAACCTCTTCCAAAAGCCATTTCTTCCAAATGATTCTGTAAGCTACGAAACAAATGGTAGTCTGAAGGAGCAAGATCGGGAGAATAAGATGGATGAAGAATTTTCTCCCAACCAAGTTCTTCGATCTTTCGTGACGTGATTCTTGCTGTGTGGAGTTGCGCATTGTCCTGATGAAACATCACCTCTTTTCGATTCACTAGAGCAGGTCTTTTTCCCCAAAGTTTGGTTCAAACACTCTAATTGCTGACAGTATATTTGAGCATTAATTGTTGCATTAGGTGGTAAGAATTCAAAGTAGATTATTCATTGCCGATCCCACCAGATTGAAAGAAAAAACTTTTGCCCATGAAGTTCCCTTCTCGGCTGTGGCTGGGGTCCTTCCACTTTACCAAGCCACTGTCTACGACGCTTAACATTTCGATAAAAGATCCATTTTTCGTCGCCAGTCACAAGTCTATCCAAAAAAGGTGAAACAATTTGGCGAGAAGGGAGAGAAGAGCAGATGTCAACTCGGGATTTGAGGTTGTTTTCAGACAATTCATGAGGCACCCATTTTCCAAGTTTAGGAACTTTTCCAAGTTGTTGAAGATGACGATGAACAGTTGTATGGTTTGAACTGAGAACCACTGCCAATTTCTCAACTGATAAGCAGGATTTTCCTCAAGGGCTGCTTCAAGAAGCTTTTCATAAACTCAACTGGACGTCCGGTTCGATCTTCATCTTCAAGTGTGAAATCTCCACCTCTGAATTTTGCAAACCATCTTCTGCAAGTTCTTTCATTCACACATTCCTCTCCATAAACTGAGTGAATGTTTCTAGCCGCTTCGTCTGCTGAGTTTTCTTTCTTGAACTCATAAAGCATTATGTGCCTCAAATGATTCTTGGGTACTTCCATGTTAGCAGGGTTTTAATCAAACAAAATTTAATTTTATTGTTTTCTGGAATAAAATTTGATCAGTTTAAATGCATCTAAACATAAAAATAATGTTCAGCTCCATTAGACATTATAAAATACTCTTTAAA